>BQMF02000067.1:625000-1201084 GCA_027922465.2 Turritopsis dohrnii | reverse complement strand
TAAACCCGTTCTTTTCCAAGTAGCTCTGATTGAAGGTCGCATGTCTCAGAAAAATACAAAAACATAAATACTTTGAAACATAATTCGTATCACACTTTAGGCATTCTTGTTATTATTATTATTGTTAGTATTAATAAAATTTAAACAGGTTTCCTAGGTAGCATAAAAGTTATTATTCAAAGTTTATCTGTATTGCGGAGGCAAAACAAGTAATCTTTTTAAACAAAAAACATTTTTAACGTTTTTGCTTTCGAATTTTGTAACATTTTATCGTTTCCATAAAAACGTTTTTACTTTTTCATAAAAACGTTTTTTAACATTTTCTTCCATTGTTTAATTATCGTTTTTAACGTTTTTTGAAAAATGTTTTATGGTTTGTTATCAAAATCCCCTGGACAGTCACAATTAATCTTATTATAATAATCCGCGATTGTGCATCCCACTTTTATTTTAGAGAGTGACATATTTGTTTTTTTCACGGTCAAATCCTTCTTATTTTTTCCCTTTTCGTCGTAAAACCACGAAGCGAGACACTTTTTTTGATTTTCCGCGATTAGTATATGCTCCTCCGTTTTGTTATTTTTGGTTTGCGCAGTGGAAATCAGCCGAAAAACGTCTTTGGAGGAGTGCGAGCAATGCAATGTTAATCGTTCAAAATTTGTCAACGATCATTTCGTGAGCAAGAAACTTCGCGAAGAAGACGTGTTTCTTTTTGTATACGAATATTTTAATTTAAATTTGATTGTTTTAGGCAGCAAATCGACGAAAGAACTGACGAAGGAACACAGGTTTGTATGCACGAAGGTATTGTCATTATTATGAAACGTTTTATTATCGTTTGTTTACAATGAAAAATCATATTTAGATATACAGAAGAAGTGCAGTGAAGTTTTTAAAAATTGGCTGTGCAGAACGATAAGACTTTTATTGTTTAATATTTTAGATTAATAAAAGAACAGGTTTTTAAATGTTTGTTTACGTTTTAGTTATCAAATATCGCTATACAGAAGAAAGTGCAGTGGAGAAATGCAGTTTCATGTTTATTTACACAGTAAGGAATGGTTTTAATTTAGTTTTGAAAGATTAATTGATTTAGCTTTGAGTGGATGTCTCAGTTATTCTGTCGTTTAGAATGTGTATATGCTGCTGGATGAAAAGAAGCCGAGAGAAATTTGTTTTGGTAACGCGCGCTATTATTACATTAAAAATGGTCCTACAGCTATGAATTTTTATTTCTCATGACGCTGTGGAAGTGGGGAATGTGTTATGCTGTCTGATTGTATCTATTGTATCTAATTTATATCGATGCTTGATGCTTTTGTCTGCCTGCCAAAAAGTACAAAATCTACTGGAAAATACAGAAAGTTTAGCAGTTTTTCCAAACGAAGAGAGCAGTTTTATGTATTTCACTTAAAAAAAAATGGTAGCGAAAGTGTTTTATAAATACCTATGTATGTTTGTGCTGGAAAGTAAATAAAGTATTAGTAATTTGTTTATAGGTATGAATATAGAAGTAAAGAGTTTAGAAGTGTTTGAAAATGTCTACAGAAGATGATCAATGCTGTTTAGTTTACTAACATGTGAATTGGCAGTGAAAGGTATCCCATTTTGTTTAAAGTTCAGCTAAAGTTAAAATAGTATAAATCTATTTAGTTATAACACAGTTGGTATGCTGGATAAATAAGAATAAAGGGTTGTTTAACTGTTGTGAATTAGCCAGAGGAGATTTTAACTCAGATTAAAAATGTGGTTGTTTTCAATTTTTTATAAACTCTTTAGATATAAATTCTGTCATCACGTTTGTGTTTTTAATTATTATTCATAAGGTAGATGTGAATGGATTATGTATTTAAGAAGTTCTGTGCAATGAAATGTTTATGCATTATTTTGTGTTATGGTAATCGTTTACGTACCTGGGTATATATATAAGTTTGGCATTATGATTTTATTTGTGACTTTTTATCTTCTGGGTAAATTTTTGTTTTAAGGATAAATGCGTAGTTGAATTTCACTTTTGTTGTTGTTGTTTATTTCAATATTCTTATAGCATGATTAGGTTTTCGGTATTACAGTATTACAATTACTATTACGGTGTTTTGTGTTTTGAGTTATTGTTTTTAGGATAAATGCGTAGTTGAATTGCATTTTTTTTTGTTGTTGTTGTTGTTGTTTATTTCAATATTCTTATAGCATGATTAGGTTTTCGGTATTACAATTCAAGTATTAATTTTTTAGGTAATAATAAAAAAAGCATAAAGAATTGAAACTCATGGTTTTAATCATGACGTTGATGGTTTTGGGAAGAACAGACTATATATCATTTCAAAAATTCATTAATGGTTGCTGTATAATGTAACTTCCGCACGAAAGAAACACAGTTAGAAGGTATCAATTTGTTTTCAATTCACATTTTGTAATGTTATTCAATGTTTGGTTTCGTATGTCTGGGTAAACAGTTCTGTGTTATATATTGCCATTTTTTTTACATTAAAGTTACTTCTCTTCTGCGTATAAATATATTATTCTGAGCCATGTTGCTATTTGTTTCTGTTTTTAATCTTCTGAATGTAATAACAAATTAATGCCTGAAAAGAAACTTTTACACAAGTTAACTTCTGTGACACAACGCATACTGAACATGGGTGGCGAGTGACGCGTACGTACCACAGGAATGGCAGATTTGACCTAATGTTTTCAAAGTTAAGTTCGGTAAAAAGTTTTTACCCGGGATACTAGTATATATATATTAATGGCATTCAAAAAAATTGTTAAAATAGTTTGTTAATGAAAATCAATAAATTGATTACATGCATGATTCACAAAGGATCCATAAGTCCTACTTGATTTCCCTGACAATGATTATCAACAAAACTATAGAAAAATTCACGCCAGTTGAAAAATGCTTGATTCCTGTATTCACGCCGCCAAAGATCAAGGTTGTAATTGCTATTGTTAAGTATTTCAAATGTTTTACCCCCGTCTCAACAACAATACCAGGTGGGCCAAATAAAGTGCCCCTAACATTTTGATAACAACAACTTTCTTAAAAAAGGATTTTAATGCGTAGATTTTTTAGACCGTAAAATTGAACACGTTTTGGAATTTGTTGACAAATTTCAAGTCAAAACATTGAAGATTTTTAAAGATATAAATATTTTGTTAAAACCTCCAAAAACAGGTCTGTACGAAAAGGTGATAGTGATGTCAAAAATGAGGCAAGCCAAATGTCATTTTAATACCTGATCTACAATTCAATGTTAATTAGAATACAATTCTTAACCGAAGAGCATCTTGATACATCTCCCTTGTTTAAATGCGTGTGGGGTTTCTCTTCCTGGGACTCAATGAACTCTTCAATTAGGTTCATGTTTTCTTCTGTGGTTTTGGTTACCGGCCGCCCTGAGCTAGGCCGTCTTTCCATTGAACCATTGTTTTTTCAAATTTTGTAGGCCGACCAGCTTTTTTCTTCATAACCATTTTGAATGATGATTTTGTCTTTTGAAAGAACCATTATTTCGTGTTTTTTTTCTGTGCCGTACGCTTCTTGTTGTTTCAAAATACGGATCTGGAACCAACTGTTTTTGTTTTTTTTTGCAATACAACATACATAAGACTTTGCATTGCAAAAGGAACTTGTATAAGTATAAACAAAACAGAAACCTCTTTAGAATAGAGGGTGTATATAAGATTTCTGACAACAGTTTTTTTATGATTTTAGGACATTCATAATTTGCAGTGGTCCATGAAAATATCTGTAACCTTACAAGATTTTCACAATTTCACATAAAATTTCCTTTAACTATCATAATTACATGTCAGTTTCAGTATAGAGAAAAATGAGAGTTGATTTTTTCTTTTCAGTAGGGAATTCTTATTTTTAATTTTAGGGGAGTTTTTTTGGCCCACCCGGTATATTTCCTCATTAATAATTATTGATAAGAATTGTTAAACTGATAATCTGTATTGTTAAAACCGATAATCGATTGGTTTTAAAAAGTAAATAAATAGCACATCATGAAATACAGTTTTTTAGGAACCATTGTTTAAACTGATATTTGATTGGTTTAAAATTGTCACATGAAGTTCACGTTCGGAATGCATTGTGTAAAGCAAGAAAGTTTGCTGATAATTTAAATGCAACAATGAACGGCTGAGTTAAGACCATGCAAGATTTGAAACACCAGGAACGAATTTGTCTTCATGTGCAAACAAGCTTTATTAAGCGATAAAGCCAGCAGCAAAGGAAGTGAAAATCATTAGAACTGAACCTCAGTTCTCCCATTATACGTCCCTCGCTTATCACTGGTTTTAAGTGCAATAATTTGGAGCGGGTGGTGACACAGTGCAGGCTGAACATGGGCGGCAAGCGGGGCCGCCTTGGCGGCTAGTCTATATATTAATACCCAATTCTCTGTTTGCTTGTCTGTCATGCAAAATGATAGATTGAACTTCGAAAGAAATCGAGGATCTGCAACGGAGAGAGCGAAGAGAACTTAAACATTTAGGGGGTATAAATGTGTTGCTTCCACCATAGAAATGACGATGGCTGCAAGAAATTGTAATACTTTTAACTGTAAATCTTATTATAATAATCCGCGTTGTGCATCCCACTTTTATTTTAGAGAGTGATATATTTAGTTTAAATTTACGGTCATCGTCCTCTTATGTGCGCGTAAAACCACGTAGATGCGAGAGACACTTTTTTCATGATTATTCCAAAAGCATGTGGCATCATTTGACGTCAGTTTTTTTTATAATCACGGGGAACCATTACATTGCATCTCCAATGGAACGCGACGTTTTTAGGAAAATACCTCAAGAACCAACAAGGATAACTGACGTTTTTTTTGGGCAACATTTTGGTTTAAATTTTATTTGGTACTGCGGATATGACGTCATCAAAATCTTTGATCGACGATATCTCTGCAATGGTGGATCGAGGCGAAATGATTCTATACACTTTTTTAACAAGTTTTTCAAGCCCTACAACATGGGTACACTTTCGAGTAGCGATTCTGTAATTAAAATTTTCGTCACGGGGGAATGCGGAATTTGACACATCCTTTTCGAAGTTAAACAGGGTAAAAATGTTTACCCGGGATACTAGCATACATGTATGAAAATATTAGCTAATTTTGAATTCATATTTCTAAAATAACTACCTCAGACTGACCTTGAACGAATATACTTTTAAGTATTTATAACTCCCGTTCATTGTCATTGGAAACTGTTTGACTTCTGTTGAGTAAATAATTGGTGAACCACTCTAATTACTGTCCATTTATACCATACTCCTGTAATTTGTGCAATAATGAACCATGTCCTATTGACTCAAAAGCTTTTGTTAAATTGATGTAAACAGCTCCAACCAATTGTCCATTGTCAATAAATTTTTGGATGTCATCGAGCAGGATGGTGGAAGCAAGTTTCGGTGAACAGTGATTTGGGTACCCAAATTGACAGTCAGACAAAAGTTAATTTTTCTCCAAATAGTCCAGTAATTGGCTATGGACAGCTCGCTCGATGATATTTGAAAATATTGGCAAGATAGAGATGGGTCAATAGTTTTCTGGTTTAGCATCCTCACTTTTGTGTATTAGTATTATTTTTGCCTTTATCAACATAGTTGGAAATTCACTGGAAATGATTGATAAGTTGATAATAAAGGCAAGTGGTAGCACAGTCTTTGATCATTCCCGGTGGCAGCTCGTCCAATCCCGTTGATTTATTTAGATTAAGGGTCTCAGATGTTTTTCGACAAATATCTTGTTTTTCTGTGTATTGGTATTTTTCTCCATACATAATCTATAATCGAAGTAAGCTTAGATTTGAGGTCCTTTGCTACATTTCCAAAGTAGTTGGAAAAAATTGTCGCTGTTTTTCAGTTTTCATTTTCGCTTTGGTGGACAGATATTTTGTTTTTTTGATTTAATAGGGAAACTTTTTTTACGGCATCCCAGAATTTTCTCGGAATTTTCTCAAGCTGCCACACTTTTATATAAATGTAAACAAAACAAGTTAGCAGTTTGATATTTCCCCCCTTTAGATGAAAAAAGCATATAGAAAAATTCCTTTAGAAGTGTCTATACACTTAAGATATCTGCATCAGGACAGGAACATGTCAGGAAAAGAACTTTGCAAGATGTACCCAATGTATTCGTCGTCAACTATTTATCGACATTGTAAGAAGGCTATTCTGTCAGGCGAAGATCACGACAAGCGACACAACAACAAGGGACGTCCACCCAAACTGACTGAAAGAGATAAGCGTGCTCTCATTCGTGAAATACCGAAGTTGCGAGATGGTGTTGGTGCATTCACCGTAAAGAAACTCCGTGTAGCTGCTGACATACAAAAAGACTTACACGACGAAACTGTCCGTCGATTTTTGCACAGCGAAGGTTACAAATATTATCATTCTCGAAAGAAAGGCCTGCTGACAGCGAAAGACTTGAAATGCCGCTCCGAATTCTGCAGAAAAATCAAAAGAGAGGGAGACATGGACTTTTGGAAGAACAAAATCGCTTTCTACCTTGACGGTGCTGGGTTCCAACACAAGTACAATCCCCTCGACGAAGCCAAGTCGTGCAGGACAATGGCATGGCGTAAAAAAGACGAAGGGCTTGAGCCGAAATGCACAGCTAAAGGTAGTCATGTTGGTTCTGGTGGTCGGGTTGCACACTTCATGGTTGGGATTAGTTATAGTAGAGGGGTAGTCCTGTGTGAACAGTATTTCGATCGAATAAATGGTCAAAAGTTTGGGAAGTTTATAAAAGACCATTTCCCGTCAACACTTGAGAGATGTGGAAACCCACAAACACGAATGTTTTTGCAAGATGGGGATCCTAGTCAGAACAGTAAGGCTGCCAGAGAGGCACTCGCTGAAGTAGGTGCATTTAAGTTTGATATACCAGCAAGAAGTCCTGATTTAAATCCTATAGAAAATGTTTTTAATTACGTAAAAGATAAGCTACATGAACAGGCTCTTACAGAAAATATAACTTTTGAAAGTTTCGAAATGTTTTCGGCTCGTGTTAAACTATGTCTTCGTAATGTGCCCATCAATTATATAAACAAAACTATAGAAAGTATGTATAAACGGGTAGATATGATTATACAAGCCAAAGGAAAACGTATCAAATATTAGAAGGCAGCAGAAATAAACTGCACTACACCGCGGAGAATGAAATACAAGGTTGATGTCTTGCGCGGAATATCTCATCATCAAAACAATCGTATTTATTAATCGCTCAAAGCTAATACTTCCGTTGAGAAACAGTTGTGGTCTCTTGAAGTGCAGTTTAAGTCGCTGCCTTGTATATTATGTATGTCATACGCTTTGTTTACATTTTGTTTATGGACTTGCGTTTAGTTACGACTGCTTCTTAGGACTTCTTGTCAGTGTAGGATGGCTCAAACGAAACAAAATGTGATGTAACAAAAATAAAAACAGAAGTAAACAGAAGTGTTTCACACGTTACACACGTTACACACACGTTACATTTGTATTTTGGTTGACTTTCCACTAAAATACTTTGTTTTGGAACACGTTACACACGTTACATCAACTTTTTAAAAAAACAAACATATCTCTTTTTATAAAAAAAAATGGTGTAACGTGTGTAACGTGTGAAATTCTCTATAGATTTCTTATCAGATCAAAGTGTAACGTGTGTGTAACGTGAGTGTAACGTGTGTGTAACGTGTAAAATGATATTACTAATTAAAAAAGAACTTATAGTTCTCCCAGAAGAACCAGGTCTGCAAAACATTTGCCACACGGAACCATTTCTTTCTGCTCGTCTACAGGTATTTGTTTGAAAAAGTCAAATACACACCATCTCGCTGCCATCATATCATTCTCGATGCTGTCGCTGGTGTTGTACGGACCTTGGTATGTAATGCGTGCCTTTCCTGTAGCCACCACTGGCACGTCACTCGATATACACAGATCAGCTGCATAATGATTCTTTGGTGATGGCAAATGCACAGTCTGTCCTTCCAACAGCAACAACAGCTCTTTCCACGCAATCATCTCCTTATTCCATCGGAAATCGTTAAGAAAGATGACTTCAGCATTTTCGACGACAATCCACGCGTACTTATCATTAGACGGATTAATGAAACATGAGAACAAAAATTCTAACGGCCTGAACAGGAATGTTTTGGCACAGTTAGCTGGTCCAACAATCATGACATTTCGGTTTTTGCCACGACCTTTCGTCAACAATTCACGCATCGCAGTGGCAAAAACCACTGGATGGACCTTATTTTGTCGAAGGACTTCATCTGCACACGTAAACCATTCACCCGTGCAACCAGGAACGCAATCACCCTGTGCACGTTCTCTCACTAATTCCATCCTCGACTTCTTCTTACGAGCCAAACAGGCATCTGCTGTCTCCATTCTCCACGTGCTTGTAATGAGTTCCTGCAGTGACTTACTGCTACGTGACAAAACAAAGTTGGCCAATTCCTTTTTACCAGCCTCCTTTTGCTGTTTGGCTAAAGCGAAAAGCTCGATGTCGGTTTTGATGTTGTTTTCCACCAAAAACTCTCCGACATCAAGATTAGAAAGTCTTCGAGTCTTGGTCTTTGGCTGACTTGAGGTCGAAGCATCGTTATTGTTTTGTTTATGTTTTTGTTTGTATGCTTTCATGCACTGTTTTGTTTTTGGAGAGCCAATCTCTTTCAAATTTGGGTGGGTGGTACTGTGAAATACATGTTGATCATATTTCGTAACGTATTTATACGCAGTATAATAATTTTCATGCCTGTTCGAAAAGTTCACATTTATGCCATGAGTCACATTCAAATTATTTCTGACTGCGTTCCATCTACGTGGTCCACTTAATTTTAAGGACACATGATAGTGTTCGCCATGTTCAACATGTGGTTCCAGGGCACAAGCCCAGTACTCCACAGTAGATTTGCTCTTTCCAGTTGTGTCGAACGCACTCTGAACTACCTGACCAAAACTTTCTCGACTGGCGAATTTGTCACGGTCAGCCTGACTATAAGTTACGAGGTATGTACGACGAGGTTTATAACATTTGTCTGCTTGGAAGTCTTCTTGCGAGTCATTCATTTTGTTTTATTTTAGGTTTTGTTTACGTTATTTACTTAAAGTTTTGTTTACAAATATATGATAGGTATTTCTTCTGTTTATATTATTTTTACTTGTAGTAAGTACTTGTACAGTTATGACTATTTCTATCTTATAACACTTGCAATTTTTCACTTGTAACAGCTCAAGAGTTTTGTAGAATTTGAAATTCCCTCCAAAACTTTGTTTGTTTTCATGTGACAGATCACAAATGCAAAGGTGTGAAAAATTCAATATGGCTGTCAACCATGTGGCAAGTGACATGCATGACCTTTTTAAACTTATATGGGATACAGTAACATCTCAAATTTGATGGTATAAACATTTGTTTATCTTTTTTAATAATACTGTCTGCAATCCCCTATGTCAGCTTTGCTGTGGTTCATCACATGAAAATAAATATGGCTGCCATCCATGTGGCCATGTGGATCTGTCTTGGAGCTATTAAGTCTTTATTAAGTGCCTGTGTGTTATTGGAAAGCAACATTTGGAATTCTTTTTAATATTTTGTAGGTAAACCTCTGTTTATTTGTTTTTTTGAATTCAGACAAGCCCCCACAAAATATTTGGGAAAAACCCCTTCCCCCTGATCTCAATGTTGTATGAAGTGCTGCAAGGCCCCCAACTGCTTATCTTCACCCCAGAAACATTCTGTTGTCTTTCAACATAAACAACATTGAATTTGGGGGCAGGGGGGACCTGTCATCTCCACTTGCAGGGGCATTTTCCCTTTTAAAACCATTTTTTAAAGTTTTCCCAATATATTTCGTGGAGGGTTGTAGCTTCTGTAAGTATATATACTATATAAATGATGTTTTTTCAACATTAGTGGTTTGTGAAACAATGAAATTACTTCATGATGATCAGATCTCTGTATTTTTTATTCCTTTGCGTGAAAGGAATACTTTCCAATCTTTTGTTGTTGTTTTTCTTTTTTATCAAACTAAAAACACGTAGAATGAAGTACACTTTAAACAACCATGTTATGATTCTTATCAACGAAAACAATTATATATATATTTGAAAGTCTGTTCTGTTCTATCTAATATTTACAACACCTTCAATTATATTATTATCATAAAACTGATCATTTAAACTCTGTTTTTAATGATAACTTTGAGAAAAGTTACACGAAAGTTTTCCACCTGTATGTAATTGTAATTCACATAGTAGTTACAGTCAACTTAGTATTGTTGTCGGTAAAACCTTGTGAATGTAACTCAAAATTCATAACGTTTCACAAAGTTAAAATTGGTTTGCTTATTTTTTCTACAGGAGAAAAATCGAATTCTCATTACTCAAGGCATTATGGTTCATTTCCTATTCAACAAACCTAAGGTAATGCTTGATCAATTTAAAAGAGGGTTAGAGACATTAGGTGTTCTTGGAGAAATGCAAAAACACCCAGACTTCTACAGTAAACTTTTCATTGGACAAGAAATATCTTCAGAGTCAGTGATAGGAATGCTTTCGTTTCCGGAATTGGGTAAACCAGTGCTGAAAGATTTTTTTATGCGCTTTGTTACTGAAGAAGAGGATACCAGGAGAAAGCTAGTGATTTTTTTAACTGGTGGTGGCTACATCCTTCGTCAAAAGATTGATGTTCGATTTACAAAGAGGTCTGGATTTTATGTAAGCACTTGTTCGTTTAAACTGGAATGCCCAGATGTCTTTGAATCATATGAAGATTTTAAACTTTCTTTTAAGAGCGTGCTTGCAAACCACCCTATTGCATTTAATGCAGTTTGAGACTAATTTTTACTTATTGTTGTAAATTATTGTTCATTATGCCTATGATGGTTTCTTGTGCTGATTTTTTTTAGTTTTTCTAAGTTAGTCTTGAATGAAAAAATTTGGTTATCAGTGCACTCAATCCTGATTATAAGCAAAGTTTCTAGGATAGTGTTTTTTTCTTCTAAGGGCTCCTTTTGCAGTGCTTACTCACTTGTATATGCAAGATTTTACCATGAGTGTTGTGTTTTCATTTTGTTGATATGGTCAGTAATCATATTGAAGTCTTCTGTTTATTTTGATCATTTAAAAGGATTTTTTGTTCTTATTTGTTCATGCAAATTTCTTACTATACTGCGGTATTAAGAATAGCTGTATTGTTTTATTATATCGCATTAGAAGTTCTCTTTATTGCTTCAAACATATCTGAGAGTAAAGTTACTGTTATTTCAACCCTTTATCAGTGAGAGGGAATAGATGCTTTTAAGACATGTTTTATTATATAGTATTATATGTACATGTTCTGTTTATAAAACAAAGCTTATTACATAATGTTGCCTGTTTATCCCTTTTTCAGCTGTCATTAATGATTTCCATAGCTGAAAGGAATAATTCTATTCCAAATTGCGTAGATTCTGATAATGGGTTAATTGATGAACGTAGTGCAGATAACTGCTCGTTACTTAACGGATTGCTAACATCAGATACTGCGACTGTAGATAGCCCATCATCGTTTGGAGCAGGCGCATGCCAGTCCATGCCAAACCATTCCAGGTCATCAAGTGATTCTTCGATCATATGAATTTCTGCAACATGTCCGATAGAGCGGTTTCTTCTGTCTATTATTCCGTTTGCCCAGATTCTTTCAGGTGTCCAGTTTCTTTCCGTCCTCAAAGGGTGGTTGTTCCATGCTGCAACAAAACTTTTTATGACGTTATTAATTCTGGGAACGTATATATAGTGCAGGACAAACTTTTGTATTTGATCGGAAACGTCCAAAATTCCTTCGAAATAAAATATAAACGCCATGTTTAGCATTTTGAAGTGATCTTTTTCATTGAAAAATATTGATCTTACCTTGAGATTCCATCGCTTGGAATGTATAGTAAAAGTTATTACAAACATAACTCCATACATCCCTCCATAATCTTTCTATACGCTGATTGTGAACAGAAGACCCAGCTAGGTAACTTCCACGATGTTCACCTCGTAACAATGTCATTTTTTCCCAAACTAAAGTATTCTCTCCGCCTTTATCGGTACGAACTCTGGAAGGAATGCCATAAGTGTTGATAGCTTCTTCGAATAAGGAATCCACAGTCATAGCATAATTATTCGTGGCACATCTGAGATAAATTATTAACCGAGAAAAGCCATAGACACATCCATGTATAACGAAACCCCAACTCACCAAACTGTGGTGGCCATCAATGTGCCACAGACTATTTGGTGCTGGAACGCTATACTTCTTCCTTTTTATAACTAAAGACCAACGCATTCTACATCCTTCCGGATCCACACGTCGAAGAGAAGCAGTCACACGGCGTTGCTGAACTCAGATTCCAACTGATCGTAGATGACCAGAAATTAATGATCTACCAACTGCTAAACCGTGAGTTTGACGATAGGACGATATCAAAGTATCTAACTCATCGTCACTTATTGTTGAAAAACCAACTACATCTTCTAAACCAAACTCAACTACTCTTCTTCGAATGGTCCAACGTGATACTAACAGTAAATTGGCGATATCATTCCAAGTGCAACCTAACCCCTTAAAATAAATCAGAGTTTCTTCTGGGACATAACACCTTGGACGACCAGGACCAACCGTTTGTTCCAATTTTCTGTGGCATTGGAAAATTGCTACACAAGAGTCTATTTGTCTTGTTTCCCTAACGAGTTCTTGATGAAATATGTGAAACTGAATTATCAAATCATCAATTGCTGAGTTGTTAGGAAAGTTAAATTGGCATAAGTATAAGTGCGTTAGTGCTTCACCTACTCGTTCCAAGAGAATGTCAATATCACTTTCTGCTGATCTTCGTTGCAGTTCTGATAATAAGACAGATAACTTGTCCAAAAAACTCAAAGCATCTTCTTCATCAACTATATCATCATCATTTTGTAGTCTTGACATGTTTTATTCTTTAATCAATAATGTTGAATAATCTTAGCCATATGTCTTTTTATAAGTATTCAAGTTTTTTCTCTCACTTTAGAATGAAAAGTTGTTATAGAAGTCAGCTAGAACATTTTAAAAAGTGACTTTAAGATCACAATTTAATTCTGAATGGTGAAAGTCTGAAGTCTGAATAAGTTAGTCTGAAGTCTGAATAAGTTAGTCTGAAGTCTGAATTATGTAAGTCTGAAGTCTGAATTGCGAAAGTCTGAATTTTGCACCATTTGAGCCGCCATAGCTTGGTATTTGGACATTTGAAGGTCTTTGAATCTCAATATAACTAAAATGTACATTACATTGATAGGATACATTTCAAGAAAAGTAACAAAAATTACATATATTCTTCCAGTGGTGCTATTTCCTTTTCGCACCCCCATTCTCTGTCAAGGATGTTTTAGGGTCTGAGTTAAGGGTTAGGGTTATTTTTTATCTCCATGATGAAGAGCCAACAGTAAAAAAAAAATGGCAGATACCTTTCAGTTATGGATATGCGTGTTCATGCATTAAACTCTCATTCGCATTCTGACATTCGATGAGTATGGACGTCATTTGATCTCTATAGCAACCGCGCCTAAACATTAAAAATGGCTAGCATGACAACATTAAAACTTCATAGCATTGTCAAAGAAGAGTTTGATAACATGAACTCTACCTTAAACTCCGTAAAAGAAAGCAACGAAAAGATGACAGCGGACATAGCGGAAATGAGAGAAAGCATTATACAAAGTCTGATAAAGTCGAACAAAGAGCTACAAGAGAAAGTTTTATTGTTGGAAATATAAGTTGATCAACTTGAATTGGAAGGAAAAGGGAATGAGGAAAGAATTTTGAGGAAAATGATGGAAAGTAATAACCAATATGGAAGAAGAAACAATCTAGAGATTAGCGGAATAACAAATGAGATTGGAAATTTGGAAGAAGAAGTGACCAAGATCTTGAATGAAGTGTCCGATAGCACGATTAAGTTGAGAGACATTGAGGCTTGCCACCGATTGCCGTCTAAGGGTTCAACAAAAAAGACTATTTTAAGGTTTGTCAGCAGAAAAAAAGTGGAAAACTGTATAAGAAACAAAAAAAAAATGATCTAATCTGGACATGAGCAAAATTAATTTGCCATTGGGCTCAAATCTATTTATCTCTGAAAATTTAAACAAATTCTATCAAAAAATCGGATGGTAGTGTCAAAGGCTGAAAAGAAATAAGTTAATTTCTTCGTACAAATACCAGAACGAAACTTTTTACATTAAAATAACAGAAAATGGAAAAGTAAAGATTGAAGATCATCTCCAGCTCTATGAACTTTTTCCGGGATTTTTTGCGAATGATATATCTAATGAGGCTGCGAATAACATTAAGTGTACCTTTACGGCCAGATTCGATTCCGTAAAATTGGCTTTGATTCCTTCTGCCCTGAATCTTCAGATCAAAATCTCCTCTTAACATTGTGAACAATCGAGACTGCCAGTAAACATTTTCTCTTTCGTGAAAGAAGACCTTGTGTTTATGATTTAATGGTTTTTCGGTCCTTGTGTTACGCATTTTCGTATTAAAAGCGGATTAGTTTTAATAGTTTTGTATTAAAAGCGGATTAGTAGCTGGCTGAGCTGAAAAAAATGGATGAAATCACTATGAAATACTGTGGTAAGACAGCCACTTTGCCGACAGCATCAATATCAGTTGATGACCTGGTGAGCATTTTCCAAGTAAAACCAGGTGGTGTGCATGTAAAGATCGAAGCTACACCTGGATGTTGGAAAAATATTTGGCCTGATGGCCAAGGAAATTTTTTTGACCTACCACATGGTGTTAAAACTGCTTTTTTGGTAAGAAGTTTCTGTTGTCTCATAAAATTTTTGCTCTCTGTGTTGTTTTTTGGTGTGTGTTGTTTTTATTTAATGCAAGTCTTTTTTAAAGTGTGTGAGGTGAGAGAGTTTTACTTTTTTAATAATTCTGAATAACCTTATTATACTAATTCGCATTTGTGCATACCACTTTTATTTTAGAGAGTGATATATTTTGTTTTTCTTTCACGGTCAAAACCTTCTTATTTTTTCCCTTTTCGTCCTAAAGCCACGCAGAGGTGAGAGCATTTTTTTACGATTAGTAAACGGGGAAATCCTGCCGCTGATCGATTTCATGGGCTAATAAAGGAAATTTCTTAAAATGCGCTCAATTGATTGGCTGACAAATTCCAAAAATTTCGGTCGTTAATAACGGATTTTCATTTCTTTGTTGTGAACTTCACGAAGAAACACAGGTTTGTATGCATGCGAAAATATTGTTATTATAATATTATAAAACATATTATTATAAACTTTTACTGTTATTGTATTTTAGATTAATAGAAGAACAGGTGGGACATCAGTAAGTGAGTTTTGGAACAGATGTTTGTTTTTTATATAATAGGTTTTTTCAGAGGAAAAACCAAACACGAAGAACGAGTGGAAGAAAGTCTATTTTTGCGATAGAAACGTGTGCTGATTTTACGTATTTCTTTTTATAGTTATCAAACAGTTATGAGAGTGCAGCAGTGAAGTAGTGTAGTTGAAGTGAAGTTGTTTAAAAATGGCTGCAGAAAGGATGATGTTTATTTACATTGATTGGTGAAAATGGTTTTACTTTTTTCAGTGGTAAAACGTTTGGAAAAGATACAAAGTAATATACGTAAGTACATGAATCAAACGCATTTAATAAATACAGCGTTAAGAGATAGTAAAAACAGAGTTAAAACGATCAAAAAGTTGCATGCCCTCCAGCAGTTACTGATTTGTTTTGGTAACGAACTGGCTGTTCTTTTATTTATTTATTTCAAAATGGCTCCACAGTTATGAAGTTTAGAAAACAACATGAAAGGAGAGCTTGCCGCCACTGTCTGTCTTTTTCTTTATTTATGCCTTTCAGTGTATAAAAATGGTAGTGGAATTTCAGGAAAGTATGCTGGGAAGTAAATTGATTGTAATTAATTTATGTAATTAATTAATGTTTACTGTTGTTTTTTGAATTTTCCAGCAGAGAAGAGCTTTGAACTGGAATTAAAAAATGGCTACACGAATGTTTTCATATGTTAAAAATTTTTCAGCTATACTAATTCTGTTATCACGTTTGTGTTTTTAATTATTATTTTTAAGGTTAATACATTTTCAAAGTTTCTTTTACTTTGTTTTGTTTTTCTTTACATTTCGTCATAGCATGATTAGGTTTTTTGTATATGTTTTTTTAATGTTTTGATCTGTTAAAATAGAAATGAAGCACATGATGGGTTATAATGTTGAGAGGGTTACTTAAGATTTACTTACTTAATGACTGTGCAATGAAACTATCCTACAAAAAAGTGTTGTTGGCTGTATTTTTCTTAAGTTTATATTTTATCGCATTTATGCATATTTTGTGTTATGGTAATCGTTTACGTACTATGCCTAGGTATATAACTTTGGCTTTATGATTTTATTTGTGACTTTTTATCTTCTGTGTAAATTTTTGTTCTTAGTTATTGTTTTTAGAATTAATGCGTACTTGAATTTCCTTTTTTTTTTGTTTCTTTTTTTTTCGGTATTTCAATTGAAATATTATTCTTTTAGGCAATAATAAAAAAAGCACAAAGAAATGAAACTCATGGTTTTAATCATGATGTTGATGGTTTTAAGAAGAACTAACTACATCATTTCAAAAATTCATTAATGGTTGCAGTCCAGTAGTAACTTTTGAACAAAAGAAAAAGTTGGAAGGTATCATTTTTGTAATGTTATTCAATGTTTGGTTTTGTATGTCTGGGTAAATGGTTCTGTGTTATATATTGCATTTTTTACATTAAAGTTACTTCTCTTCTGCGTATGAATATATATTCTGAGCCATGTTGCTATTTGTTTCTGTTTTAAATTTTTTGAATGTAAGAAATGAATTAAAAAATTAATGCCTGAAAAGAAACTTTTGCAAGAGTTAAATTCTGCGACACAACGCATACTGAACATGGGTGGCGAGCGACGCCGCCTGGTATGTTTTTGAGTTGCGGTTCTATGATTTATTTTTTCGTCACGGGGTACGTACACGGGAATGGTGGATTTGACCTAATGTTTTCGAAGTTAAGTTCGGTAAAAAAATTCAAAATTAAAAATTCCAATTATATATATATATATATATATAAAAAAAAAAAAAAGCAGCACCAATGAAGTTTTTATTGAATTTCATCAAATTGCTGCTTATCATACTTATATCTTATACTTTTAATTATGTTATATATACCTTTAATATGTTCTCAGTTTGAGGCAATATCACTGATGACCTTATAGAATATAAAAATTGTATTGACTTTCCTCCTAGATTGCTGTTCCTAGTGACATTGTGCCAAGTCAGCTAAATACACCTAGTATTGGAATAGATGACACCTCTATTTGTATACCAGGAAGTTCAAAGTCCATTAATACACATTCGGCATCAAACTTTTTTAGAAGAGGCAATGCTGTTGCTATAGGCCAGCGAGCAGTTCCTTCTAAGAAATTTAAAGCTGCTGTGTAAGTAACTATTGTTATTGTATTTAAGGAAACTTGTGATGCTTTCTTTCAAATTTTTTAATTTCTCATATTTTATCACCCCTTAGGAAACATACACCAGTACTAAAATCAGTTGCTGTAAGTGAGTTTAACAATGGTGAAATTGAAACTGTGTTGGAAGTGAAAATTGACCTAGCAAAATTGGAAAAGCGTTATGGGAATTTTTCTGTTAAAGAGATACAGAAAGAAGTTACATTTCAAATTGGGTATGATGGGACAATGATCATCCTGTACAGAAATGGGAATCCAGTGAAAGATACACCAAATACAAGAGGTAAAACTAAATAATGTATTTATTATTTTGAATAATACAAAATTTTACTATCACGTAATAACTCTGATATACTTTTTAAGATTTTTTTTTAATATTAGTTATTAGATAGCTTTGTCTTTTCATTACCTATTAATATGCAAATAAAATGGTAGAATTTGAAGGTTGACCTAAGTCTTTTTTGTTATTTATGGGATTATAGGTTTAGAAAATTGGAATAATAAGGCACTTATTCGTGCTGTATCATCAGACACCTTCAAAGTATGTAAGCCTATGGCATGGAACATGATCAAAGGGGATTACGGATTTGTAGATGAGGTGGAAGATGAGCTACTACCCAATGATGACGATCTAATGTCCTTTTTACCTCCAGAACTTCAATGTTCCTTAGCCCCTTGTGGCGAAAAATCAAGCACTAATGATGCAAATATTGCTGGTTTAGCTGCATCACCAATAATTGCCCATGAACTGGAAAAGTTAGCAGATGAACTGAAAGCATTTATATCTTATCAAATGGCTGAAATAAAAGAACAATTGAAGGAGAAAGAAAAGAAACAACAAATTGCAAACTTATTTCGATGTGTTGTTTGTTTTGAGGCTTCTCCCAATAGTTACCAAGGTTGTCTTCATTGTGGGCGTTATTTGGGATGCTTTTCATGCATATCAAAATTGAATAAATGCCCGCTTTGCCGAAAACCATTTAAATGTGAATTATGTGACAGTGATTATCCAAAAAATCCATTGTTCATACCAGGAATTGAAGATATCTTAGATCTTCCTATGGTGAGAAGCTAGAGGTGTCAGAAAAGTTACCACAGGGATAAGTGAATGCGTTTAAGGTTTGGCCCACCCACCCACCCAAGACTACTTTCACCCTTGCCTTGTGGCTGCCAAGCGTTCATAGCTTCGCTGCTTTTTTATTCCTTCGTTGCCGGCTCATCCTATCATTGTGAAGCAGAATTCACCAAGTGTTGGATTGTTCACCCACTAATAGGGAACGTGAGCTGGGTTTAGACCGTCGTGAGACAGGTTAGTTTTCTCCAAGATTCTCTTTTTGTTGATATTATTTAATTCATGAAAATGTTACAGGTCAGATTTTCTTGGTTTTTGTAGAAATACGATGTCTCTTTTTCTTTTTACTCTGGATAATGCCACATACGCAATTCCTGGCGCACAAATTTCGTCAAACCATATCGTGCTATGCGTCAATGTCATCCCTTGTATTTTGTAGATTGTACTAGCGTAGAACGGTTGAAGCGGATAAACATGCTGGCCGTTTTTGCCTACGGTCGGATAAACGGCAATAACTGAATTGATTGTCTGGCAAAATATAGTTTGATTTCGAAAAAATTTTACTGTGGCTTCTAATCCATTTACGAAATTTTTGGATTTATTAATGTTTTTTGTTACAATAACTTTCATGCCCTTGTAACATTGAAAACTGCCAAATGTGTCACCATTTACGTATTTGAATTTGTGTACGTTTTGAAAAATACATGCAGTTACGATGTTGTTGATATATCGTGCGCCCAATCTGCTGATGACAATGAATGTTGTACGAGGGTTTTGTCGATAAATGTTTACAATGTCTTGTCGAGTAGGCTGCGATAATTTTATGTAGTGACCATGAACAAATCTGTCTAACTGCTTTTGCGTGGGTCTGCATGATCGTATTATCTAGAATAAAATAAAGTTAATGATATTAATTATATATTATTTTATTATAAATGATATAATAATACTGCCTTAAAACCTACGTCAAGAAAACTCAACAGATCAGCATCAGCAGTTCGATGATTGGTCGTCAGAACATAGTTGCAAAATTGGGCGGTTAAACGAGAATGACTATATAGAGATGTCACGGTTCTTGTTCGTCCTTTTTCCGTTGCAATGGGCTGTGTTTGATACGGGTCTCCCGTAATGACCAACGTTGGTCTAGTTGGTAAGCATCTAATGGTATCCATGACATGTTCCATTATTTTTTCAGTCACTTGACTTGCCTAGATCAAATACATTAATTATTTCCAAAGTTGAAAACTACATATTACATAGATATAAGTTTTACTTTAAATTTTACTAACTTCATCAATAATGATTAAATTATACATCGAAAGTGCCCAGTTCATGTTGCAGGTGCCGTCGATGTTTATTGAAAATGCGGAGTGCACGGTATTACAATCAACTTGTTCGTTGAACTCCATCTTATACTTCATCCCCAAATAGCCTGTCGGACAAGTCACTAAAACTGATAGATGTTGCTGGAATGCGCTGTTTATCAGGTATTTTATGCAGTAACTTTTCCCTTAAAAAAAGAACTTATCAAATATCAGTATCTTCTAGTAAAGCAAACATGCAAAGTAATTAAAAGAAATTACCAGTTCCTGGTTTTCCAGTTAAGGAGTAAAACGGTTTGGCCATACTTAGATCTCCATCACTAAGTAATGTAGTTTTCAGTACCATTTTGCAAAAACGTTGTTGGTCAGATGAAAGTGTAGTGCTACTTTCAGTAGTTTCGTCCATTATAGAACAGTTTTGTATCATCTAAATACGGAAAAAAAAATTTTTACAACCTAATTACAATGGAAAGCAAGATAGAGGAACACTTATAAAACTAACCGAATTTGTGACCATAGCAAATGTGTCGCGTAATGAGTGAACATAGTTTACGAACGTTTCTATGAAGTATTCTTTATTTGCCTCATTCCGCAAATATGCCCTGATTTTATAATCATTTTGCCAAAACTCAGGATTGGTAGATATTGCCATTCCGAAGTGCTGCAGATTTTCCGGCAATTGATCATGCAGGGGGTGGCAAATATCTGTAATTCTTCTGTAGACACCATGCATAAGGGAGTGTTGAACGAAGTAGTTCAAATTAAAATATGAACAATACTTTGCTGCAACCAACACGTTCTTTTTTACTTTGTACGGTGCGGGGTCGTCACCTCCCGTATTATATCTAAGAAAGTAATACTTTATAAGAAATGTGTTGAAAAATACAAAAGATTAGTTGTATTACGAAATATTTAACCTTCGCAAATATTCAAGGAACTTTAATTTTTCTGCAGAAAGTGGCCTTGAGATGTACCACAGATTGAGCTTTTTGCCGGATGTGTTCACCGATTCATCGACTAGCTCCTTCAGAAACGGAACTCTATATCTAGAACAGAGTACTTTGTACATAAAATCCTGCTATTACATAGTTTTTAGAACACATCATTTAATTGCAAATTCTTACCGTTTTATTATGCTAGGGGTGTCTGCCAACTTAAAGTTGGACATATGTAATAGCATTTCCGGGGAGCCGGATTTTAGATCCACTAAAAACCTGAAGGCTGCTTGTGCACCCGTTATTTCAGTTGCATGAAGATCTATGAATAACATTGTGGATTCATGAGTAGGTCCGTCAAATATTGCTGAAAACTAACAGTTAATTCTTCCGTACCAGGTAAAACGACTCCATCACGCCATTTGCTTATGTAGGCCGTCACATAACTCAGCAGAAGGGAGCTGCCGCTGCCACTTCGGACATCCATGTGACACTTGAATACCTAGTAAGTTTTACTTGCTTATAACATAGGCCCGGAATCGCAACAAATGACTTCTCAAAATTGCAAAAGACGCTTCTAAACGTGCGCTATTCACATACCAACTACGTAGTTACCTCATAAAAAACGTCGATATATCCTCTTAAATTTCGTGCAAAGGCCTCTTTTGACATTTTTAATGTCAACTGGTTGTTCAAAACCTCTGTTGTCTCGCAAATGGTTTGATTCGGTGCCAAGGAATCCGATCTTTGGTATCTGTAAACCTTTCGAATAAAAGAAATATGTGTTGATTTTACAGAAGTAAAAAAGTTTAGTACAATGGAGCATATATACCTCAAAAGCAGAATCAGGATCTGTCAAGGGGATATCTGCAGAAAAATGCTGAACATTTATGTTCTTTATGTCCTTCAACCACACCAGCATGTGGAAGTGCAACGATTTCTTTCTGGCAAATTCCGTTCTGGCAAAAAATGTCAAGATGTTCCCATCAGAAGGTTTTCTAAAAATGATCGAATAACTCAAAAAAGCATATTAAATATTTGAAAAAACAAGGGAAAGTGGAGATGTTAGTTCAGAACCTTTCATTCCTAAGCAAATTTGTTTTCCATTTTGACGTCATATTTGTTCCACACATATAACCACGGATGATTTGCTGGAACACATGCGCTATATTTAAGGTTTCGCCAACGGGGAACTCGGTTGGCAAAATGAAATTCTCCTCCATAACTTCACGTAAACATTCTACCTGAAATTATAAAAATTAAGACATTCTTGTTAGGTTGTTTTAAAGAGTTTGTTATTATACAATGAAAAATGAAACGTAATAAGTGTAATGTGACTTTGGCATAGACCACTCGTATGGAGCGAATGTGACAAACAGATGTGGTAAACCAAACTGTTTAACGACATCCAGTAACATCCTATGATGCCATAGCCAATATTGCCTTGTGAAAGGCTTTTCGTCGAGAGACTTTGCCGGTGAGCAGCCAAACTTTCTTCCAGATTCTACCGCCGCTAAAATACGCATGAAAATGATTATAGCAATATTCAATGTCGCCTTCAAATTCTGAGTGCGACACAAAAACAATTACTTACAACAAACTGTTTTATACATCCACCTATCATACTGAAATTGCAGCAACTCAAAATCGTACATGTAATCTTGCACAGGGGATAGACATTTTGTAATGAACGCTGCCTTTTGGGTATTGGTTTTAACATTGTCAGCTCTATGAGACTCGCACATATCGTCTCTGAAGTACAGGATCGGCCATAAGGCACATTCTATGTGTTCCCAGCTCAATAAAGTATAATACGGGATTTTACATCCTCGTTGATATGAAGCGACAATGTCGAAGAACAACCTATTAAAAATAAAGATTTAAACAAGATTTGTATTCAGTTTACATGGCAATAGAAATTTATAATTCATCAAGTACCTGTAACTACAATCATTTGAAGAGATCAACCATTGAAAAGCTGCCTTTAATTTATTTTTCAATGGGATATTCCCAATTTCATTTATTCGTTCGAGAACAGAGTTATCAGGGACAACCAAACACATTGCCGCGGTTTTTATTCGGTAGCCGTGTTTGGCTGTTTGATATTTTCCCGAGTCTATTTGGAACAAACGTAATGTCCTTTGATGTTCTTTACTCAAATGTTTCAACTCCTGTGGAAAGTCATTGAGACTTGGAACTTGTAAATTGAACAAACTTCAATTCTAGTGTTTATATTAAAAATTTTGTTCCAGTGTGTTCAGGCCCTTATTATCAGTTTGTTTACATTTTGGGTCATATCTACTTTGCTCTAGAATCCCTTTTTTGTATTCATAGCTCACACAATTAAGGCTCTATTTACTATTTAGACAGTATTTTCAAGTTTATATGCTAAGGCTCTATTTATTTTTATATTTGTATGTCAACTTTGCTTAAGGCCCTATTTACAATTTACATGTCCACTTTGCTTTTTTGGCCTTTAAATACCAGCTCTTAGGTTTGTCATTCAGTTGTCAACTTGATCTTGAGCAGTCAACATCAAATTTCAAGATGGCCTCTCAACTCAACTTTCAAATTTTCAAGTTTGATAACTAACTCATATCTCAAATAATTTTCAACTATCAAAATTTTTTCAATTCAACTTTCAACACTTTGGAGCCACACCCTCTTTTCAGACTCACATTCTGGCAAGCTGGTAAGCATTTGGACTTATAATATTTTTTACTTTTTGAACTTTTTTCAGACTTAGAAATTTTTTCAAACTAAACTTTTTCAATTAGATTTTTTCAACTTAAACTTTTTCAATTATACTCACATGTACTTTTTATCATATATTTAATTTCCTTTTGTATTTTTCTTCATTCAGTTTGAATCCATCGAGATTACAAATATACGCCTCGAAATCAAATCATTTCTTGTGTGTGCTCCGAAACATTCAAACAGCAACCAACCATCACTGGATGCTACATGCGTAGATCAACAAGGACAACGGAGAGGATCAACTACGCAGTACTGGACTCAACTGGGGAACGGATCGGATTAACAGACAAGGATACGGACGGAAGAGAATCGGAGGAGCCAAACGGAAGAGGATTAGCTGAGAGAATACCGGAGGAGCAGATCAACAGAGCTGACGAAAACGTACACGAGGACACAATTGAAAACGAAGACGGTGTAGACGAAATTTCCACGCTTGTTGAGAACTGGAGACTTGACGAAACAGAGGAAGAGATCAAGATGGAGAGCGAACGATTGAAGATACTCATCATCCAACAAAACATTGCCTCTAGAAACGTCGAAGACATCATCATGGAAAACGATCTTGAGGACATGACACTTGATGAAGTCGAAACAGTGACCATAAAGATTGAGGAATTGAGGACCAAATTCAGAACGGCTCATGCAGAAATCGAACTCAATTTACCCCATGAAGAGTACGAGCAGAAGTTTGTTAAACTCCACGAACAAACGATTTCCGTGATCAGAGAATTCATGATCAAAATCAAATTAAGACGGAAGGAACTGCGCAAGGAGCAACTTGATAAACAAACTCGCCTCAACCGATTGTCACTCACATCACAATCATTCCTGATGAAAGAGGTCAAAAACGCTATGAAGCCTCTTACTCAGAAGTTCAGTCAGAAACCCACAACCTTCACTTTCGACGAACTGATTCTTGCGAAAAAGGACCTTCAAGCTGATTTACAAGCGGTGAATGCCATATCCAAGCAGATGAAGGACATCCTGACAATGAAGAACGAAGAATCGGACAGTGAAGCCATCAAAACCATCAACGACAGCTATGACAAACTCGTTACTCTCAAACAAACTTATTCAGACAGTCTCCAAAATGAAATAAAGGAGAAGGAGATCGTTAAGCAGCAAAGCTTCGAAGCAACCAAACTCAACATCAAGCTGTCGAAATTCAAGGGCTACGACTCTTCAAGTGACATTTATACGTTCATAAGTGACTTTAACAAACTCTATATAAAGTCCACACCAACAGCCCTTCTACCAGACCTTCTCAAGAACAATTTCCTTGAAGGTCCGGCCCTCACGCTTGTTAAGGGGGTCGACACCATTGAGGAGATATGGCGTCGTTTAAAAGCGTCGTATGGTGATGCCAAGCTGCTGCTCACAAAGAAACTGTCCCAGTTAAGTCAGACGAGCAAAATCTGGAAGACAAGGGATCCAGAGAAGCAGATTGAGACGTTGAGCAAGATTCTGAACCTTATGAGAGACTTACAGAAGTTAGCTGCAGATCACAGCATCCAAAATCGCCTATATTACAGTGACGCTATCGAAAAGGTTTACGCACTCCTGGACGATGTACGCATCACAAGGTGGTTTGCTTTGCTTGACGATAAAGAGCTGAGCGAGCCCGAAGCATGGAAAGAACTCATTAAATTCCTGGAGAAAGAGCTTTCAGTACAACAGAAGAAGCTCCTTCACTGCTCATCCCACGACAAATCTTCATCACAACACTCACGAAGTCAACACGGTGCCCATCCTGCAGAAGTTCATCAAGATCAACCGTACATCCAAGAAAAATGCTTCATCTGCGGGGAGACGGGTCACGTCAAAACAAATGGCCCAAATCGATCAAAGTTGATACAATACTTCTCATGTCAATTCTTCGCAGGCATGACACCTGCGGAACGCCTCAGCACACTCAAGAAGAAGGGACTTTGCAGTCAGTGTCTATACCCTGGTGCCAAGTACTCACAAGAGAAACACAAAGAAGGTCGGTGCCAGAGAACCTTCACCTGCCCTCACCCATCACATGACGGTCACGGATGCCGAAAGCATGTTCTAGTCTGTCAGGAGCATGCAACGTCACAAGAAAACCAACGGATTCTCCAAAATTTCAAGGACAGATGCATCCTACGCCCTCAACATGCAGACCTTCCAGCATTCGCAAAGGATATCAAACTGTCGTTCTACGCTGAAGTTCAATCACACAAAGCTTCAACAAGCAAGATCAAGCCTTCAAACTCCAACCCAGCTGAGGAGCCAGTTATTGAAGATAACGCAGTCTACATCCTGCAAACAATCTACGTCAATCAACGCAGATGTACGATCTTCTTTGACCTTGGATGCAGTAACATGATAATTTCAGAGCGAGCAATCAGCTACTTTGGTGACCGAGCAACTCTTGAGTTTAAAGGAGATGTGTCGATTGGCGGAATCGGCGAGATGAAGACCACAAGTCGAGGGATCTACAGCATACGTCTACCCCTCACCAATGGTCGTGACGCTCACCTCTCCGGGGTTTGTCTGCCTCGAATCACAGCAACCTTCCCGGTCTATCCACTCAATGAAGTTCAAAAGGACATACACCTTGCCTACAGTCAACTTGGTAAAGATCCTGCAAGTCTACCCATGTTACCACCAGCAATCGGAGGAGACGTTGATGTAATGCTTGGGATCAAGTATTTACGTTACCATCCCAAGGAGATTTTTCAGATGCCATCTGGATTGACCATTTATGAATCACCATTCAACAACGCAGATGGTGGAAGAGGTGTCGTTGGGGGTCCCCACCATGTGTTCAACAACATTTCGAAGCATCATCACAGCAGTCAAGCAATGCAGTCATTCTTGGCTAACCAACAGCAAATGTTCGATGCAGGGATCCTCGCCAATCCTGACGTCGCACTACTTCACATCAAAGTCGATAAAGACCACAACCAAGACCTTCTGTATCATCAACCAGAAGAAGCCAGCACAGCATTACTGTCACGAAACCAGAAAATTTTCGAAGACGTTGAAGCAGCTGGAAGCAACATTGATTACAGATGTGTCAATTGCAGAGACTGTAAAACCTGCAAGGAGAACGAATCCACCGAGTCCATTAGCATCAAGGAGGAAGTGGAACAAGACCTTATCAACAAATCTGTAACCATCGACATCAACAAGAGACAGTGCTACGCAGATCTCCCACTTCTTCACAATCCAGAAGTAAAGCTCGCCAACAACAAACAGAAAGCCCTGAAAGTATATCATCAGCAGCTAAAGAAACTCGACAAAGAACCCAAGGACAAAGAAGATGTGATTGCCTCGGAGAAGAAGATGCAATCTTTGGGATTTGTTGCCTACGTTGAAAGCCTCAGCCATCAACAACAACTGATGCTTCAGAACAGCAAGGTGCAAAATTTCATACCATGGAGAGCTGTGTGGAACACCAACTCTCTCTCAACCCCATGTCGCGTAGTCTTTGACGCATCACAACCAACAAGTTCCGGGTACAGCCTCAATGACATTCTCGCGAAGGGAACAAACAACATGAATCGTCTCGTAGAAATACTCATTCGTTGGACCTCACATCACACAGCCTTTCACACGGATGTGAGGAAAATGTATAATTCCGTCAAGTTGAACGAACATCACTGGTGCCTGCAGCGATATATATGGCAAGACGAATTGGACAAATCAAAGTTGCCCAAGGAGAAAGTGATCATGACTCTAATCTATGGGGTCAAGTCATCAGGAAACCAATCAGAAAGAGCATTGAGACAAACTGCCCAAATGTCAAAAGAAGATACACCAAAAGCAACTGAGGTAGTTGAAAACGACACTTTCGTTGATGATGTCCTGAGTGGTGATGAAACACCTGAAGCTGCCATCCAACTTGCCGAAGACTTGGAAGTTGCAATCAACAAAGGTGGATTTGCGCTCAAAGGAGTAACGTTCTCACATCAACCGCCGAGTCCAGACCTTTCTGCAGATGGCAAAAGCATAAACGTAGCTGGGATGAAATGGTACCCCGAAGAAGACACAATCTCGTTGGACATCAGTGAATTGAATTTCGCTAAGAAAATCAGAGGGAAGAAACCTACAACCATCAACACAGTACCTGCCAACTTGACCCGTCGCCAATGTGTATCAAAGGTTGCTGAGTTGTATGATATCACAGGCAAAATCACACCTCTTACCGCAGCCATGAAGTTGGACTTGCATCAACTCGTCGACAGAGGTTTAGATTGGGACGACAGAATTCCCGATGACCTCCGACCTGTTTGGGATTCGCACTTTGCAATGATGGAGGAAATCCCGACAATCAGATTTCATCGTGCAATCGTACCTGAAGATGCAGTTGATCTCAAAATCACAACAATCGACGCAGGAGATGCATCAAAAGACATCGCTTGTGTTGCAATCTATGCCAGATTTAAACGAAAATCTGGAAACTTCTCATGTCAACTGGTTTTCTCCAGATCTCGACTTGTACCAAATGGATCAACACAACCTCGAGCAGAGCTACTGGCGGCAACCCTCAACACTCACACTGGCGAAGTTGTCAGGCGGTCGTTCAAAAAGCATCACCAATCATCACTCAAATTAACCGATAGCCAAATTGTTCTGTTCTGGATCAACGGAAGCGACAAACAACTCAAACCATGGGTCCGGAACAGAGTTCTTGAGATACACAGATTCACCAAGCCGTCAGACTGGAAGTTTGTCAGGAGCCAAGAGATGATAGCTGACATCGGAACCCGAAGAGGTGCTACCCTCCAGGATGTTGGTCAAAATTCTCCGTGGTATAATGGCCTTCCATGGATGCGTGAGACCGAAGACAAGTTTCCTGTAACAAGCGTTGACAAGATCAAGCTGAACCAAGAAGATATCACATTCGTCAACAAAGAAAGAATCCTTCCACAATTCGAACAAGCACCAAGCAAATGTCCTGTGGAAAAACCATCAGCCCATCTATCCTCAATCACGGAAAGACACAAATTTTCTCAATATCTCCTCGACCCGAACAGATTCGATTGGGCAAAGATCATTCGAATAATGGGACTCGTCATCAAATTTGTCAATAATCTGAAAAATCGCCTGAAAAGATCGTCAAAATCAAACCTGACAACTCAAACCATCAGTCAAGCTGAGAAATACTTCTTCACGAAAGCAACTGAAGAGGTTAAAGTGTTCACACCAGAGAAGAAGTACAACAAGATCAGCAAATGTAAAGATGGAATCCTCTACTACGTTGGAAGAATACTGCCGTCTAACGAAGTCACTGCTACCGGAAGACTAACCGAAGCCATGATCGACCTGTCAGCTTCCATGTTCTTCGTGCCCATTATCGACAGGTACTCACCAATAGCATTCAGTATCGTCAATCACATCCATTGGAAACATCCGGTTGCAAAACATGCCGGTGTCGAAACTGTGTACAGATATGTCTTACAAGTCGCCTACATCATCGACGGCAAAGAATTGGTGAAATTGATGAGAAAACGCTGTGAGCGATGTCGATACATCACAAAGAAGACTGTGGAAGTGGAAATGGGTCCAGTCTCAAGGCACAATTTCAACATAGCACCACCATTTTACTCGACTCAAGTAGATTTATGTGGACCACTGAACGCCTACTCAAATTTTCACAAGCGAACTACCGTTAAAATATGGCTTGTGATATTCTGCTGTACAACTACATCAGCAACAAAAATCAATGTTATGGATGATTACAGCACGCCATCTTTCATCCTATCATTCACAAGATTTGCAAGTCACGTTGGTTACCCGAAATATTTGCTCCCTGATGAAGGAAGTCAACTTGTTAAGGGATGTGAAACCATGCGTCTTGACTTCACCGACATTCAGAACCATCTCTTCTGCCAAGCCCAAGTGCAATTTGATGTTTGTCCTGTCGCTGGTCATCACATGCATGGGAAAGTGGAGCGGAAGATCCGAGAAGTTCGAAAATCCATCACTACAAATTTCCACAACGAAAGATTGTCAGTTCTCCAGTGGGAGACAGTTGCTGCCCAAATCGCAAACACGATCAATGATATGCCGATAGCAGTCAACAGCCACACAGAATTCGAAGTTGCAGATGTTCTTACACCGAACCGCCTTTTGATGGGACGAAACAACAACCGAAGTCCTGCATTTCCAGTCAAGATGACAACCAACACTGACAAGTTTGCTAAACTTAACCAGAGGATATTCGATGCCTGGTTTGAAGTCTGGCTTACTGTCCATGTTCCCAACCTGATGCATCGCCCGAAATGGTTCCACAACGATCGTGACATGAAAGTTGGGGATGTCGTTCTGTTCACGAAACGAGACGGTCCGATAGCAAACGTGTATCAATTCGGAAAGGTGAAACAGTTGGAATACAGTACTGACGGGAAGATTCGAAAAGTTCTGGTCGAGTATCGAAATCACAATGAAAGTGTGAATCGTGTCACACATCGAGCAGTCCGTAGTCTTGTAATGATTCACCCCGTGGACGAATTGAGTGTTTGGGAAGAATTTTCAATGTTGGAAAACGAACAATGAACAAAATTTTGAATTTTCTGCTGGGGGAATGTAAATTGAACAAACTTCAATTCTAGTGTTTATATTAAAAATTTTGTTCCAGTGTGTTCAGGCCCTTATTATCAGTTTGTTTACATTTTGGGTCATATCTACTTTGCTCTAGAATCCCTTTTTTGTATTCATAGCTCACACAATTAAGGCTCTATTTACTATTTAGACAGTATTTTCAAGTTTATATGCTAAGGCTCTATTTATTTTTATATTTGTATGTCAACTTTGCTTAAGGCCCTATTTACAATTTACATGTCCACTTTGCTTTTTTGGCCTTTAAATACCAGCTCTTAGGTTTGTCATTCAGTTGTCAACTTGATCTTGAGCAGTCAACATCAAATTTCAAGATGGCCTCTCAACTCAACTTTCAAATTTTCAAGTTTGATAACTAACTCATATCTCAAATAATTTTCAACTATCAAAATTTTTTCAATTCAACTTTCAACACTTTGGAGCCACACCCTCTTTTCAGACTCACATTCTGGCAAGCTGGTAAGCATTTGGACTTATAATATTTTTTACTTTTTGAACTTTTTTCAGACTTAGAAATTTTTTCAAACTAAACTTTTTCAATTAGATTTTTTCAACTTAAACTTTTTCAATTATACTCACATGTACTTTTTATCATATATTTAATTTCCTTTTGTATTTTTCTTCATTCAGTTTGAATCCATCGAGATTACAAATATACGCCTCGAAATCAAATCATTTCTTGTGTGTGCTCCGAAACAGAACTACATATCTAAACAAAACAATCAAGCTTTTATTAGCTGCTTTGATTAGCTTTTAATTTTAACGACTTAAAAATTTGTTATTTACCTTTTCGCAACACAGGGGCTATTTTTAATGACAATATTTCTTGTACTTCTATACGAAGGAAGCATCTTTTGCTTGTGGAGCAAGCCACATTTTTCGCAGTATCCCCAACTCTTGTATCTTATCCATTTGTTTATTTCATCCTTTAATTTCAAAACTTTCTTTTGATGAGCATAGTTGCCGTTTTCTTTACTAAAATGGCATGAATCCATTGATAGGAGGAATTGATTTTTTAGATTATCCTTCCATTTTTGCATTTCTGCAATACGCTTGTGATACGCCGATATCCTGTCAGCAGTCTAAACATTAATCAGTATTAATAGTTGCTCGAAGCCTTGAGAGGTGGAGGCACAATTAACGACATACTTTCTCTCTTTTCAGAATGAAACCACTCTGACGATTTCTCCAATAATTGTTGAAGTCAACAGGAGCCATATTATTTTACCTAGTTGAAACAATGAAATAAATTTTACAATTGTGTTTAACTAACTGTCATCCATTTCTAAAAGTTCTACGGTACTTTATAGAACTCCTGACAAAACTTATGTTACGAGTTTGTTCGTTGTGACCTCTGGAATATTTCTTTCATCATTTGTAAATTTCGTACTGGTTACTTAAGACATATAGTTAAACATTGCCGAGTTTTTCTTTAGACTTGGGAAAAAACTTAATAACAACTTATGAGAAGTTTACATCAATTTAGTCTACCATCTTTCTGTATAAGTTTTAAACTTTGGTGTAATGCATAGAATCTATATATTAATAGCCAATTCTCTGTCTGTCTGTTTGTTTGTCTGTCACGCAAAATGGTAGATTAAGTTGTGAGCGAAATTATTTCTTTTTTTGTGTGCGACGTGAGTTCGAAGCAAACACATTGCAACCCCAATCGAACGTGACTTTTTTTGGCTGATGAACTAATAGAAATAACGTTTTGTTTTTATCATTATTGTTAGTTTTATATTCCACGTTGACTTGGCTTTGAAAACAGTACATCAACTAAATACAAAGAAACTAACTGTTTAAACATTTTGGACAAAAAACAGCAGTGGCAGAACGTAGTAGCATCTCGGTTTGCCAGTGTATCCTAACATATCCTTACCTGACAGTCTGAGACGGGTGAAGTTTTTTTTCGAGTAATCAAAATGTTTAAAAACCTATAGGTAAAAAAAGAGTATCATAAAACAAAATATTTTTTTTTTGCTTTTGTCATAATAGTTGTCTTTAATCGATTTCTTTTAATCTATTTTATTTTATATCAGATCGAACGTTTCTTTTATTCACTTGATTCTTTTAGCACGTGCCTTTTCTTCTCTCCTCCCGTGTGATCTTTTTAAGAAGAGAAACCATTTCCCCCTGACGTTTGATAGCACCCATGTTAGAGCGCGTGACTTTTTTAAAACAAAAGTTAATAAAAAGTTGAAGTTTTCTCTCTATATGTTTTCAGTGTATTGTTACCTTGATAAAAGATTTGTTTTACCAGAGGTTGTGACTTCGAATCTGCTTCTGGTTGTACGAGCCGTTTATAAGGAAAATTGACGTTTATTGATACAGTGATACAAAGCAGGTGGACATGGGCGGCGAGCGACGCCGCCTTGGCGGCTAGTAATTATAAATCTGCCACAATTTACAACGCGGCATATCGTCATTATTTGATGACTGTTAAAATTAGTGAGTCCGATTGAAAATTAGAATCCCTAAAGCAGTAACCGTCGCGTATGATGTGAAGGAGTTTAGAGCCCGGTGTCAACCTTGGCTGAGGAGAAGATTTTTATCTTCTTAACCTCCAAGGATGTGTACTAATAAGAACCCTCGTAAGTGTAATGAAGTGTTCCTTGTTTTTTTCAACTTGCGCTCACTCTTTTATAATACAACGGCTCTTCCCCGTTGCGAAGGAGAGCACCCTGTTCTGATTGGTTAAAATTATGTATTAACTGGTACCTGAAGTTGTTATTTTCTAACATACGTCAATTGGCGTGCTTATAATATGAAAACGAAGTTTTTTGTTTCGTTACGTTACGTTTTGTTACGAAAGGACGTTTTAATTTTTTGAAGTAGGTTTTGAAACACTTCCAAATCAGTCAAAAAATGCTTTGTAAACTGAATTCTCAATAATAAAAAACACAGAAATGCAAATACATTAATATCTAAAAAATGTCAAGAAATATATTTAACATTTAACAGAACTAAAGCATGTATTTGCAATATCAAAAGACCTTAAAGTATTTAAGTTCACATCAATCTTTCACTACTTAAAACGGTACAAAGTAAAAGCAATTAAGGTTGAATGTATTCACAACGCGGTTTTGTGATTTGAACTCGTTTCTATGGTTAGAACTTCACTGCAAACTTTCAATTCCCGGCAGATACATTCAAAACAAATAATTCCGATGAATAACAAACAAAAACTCGTCGAAAAATAAATTAATGGTACATGAAACTGTTAGTAGGGAGGTGTAGAATGTAAAAAAAAATTTTGAGTATAGGTTTTATCAGAGTATGAAAAATTTTTTGCTATTTCAGTGTTATTATAGCACGTGTCAAACAAACTTTAAAATCACTTAGCGCGCTTATTTTAACATATGCATTTTGCCATGATTTCATTAATTTTTCGGGGGGTAAGCAATGATCTGTCCCTTATACGGCTCTATTGAACAAAATAATCACACAATTAAACTTCCCGTGCATAAGTCGTAATTTTTTCTTTTAACCCCAAAGGGATACTTTTACAGTACACCGTATCGAGACAATGAATGCAATAACATGCAAAGTTAAATGCTCATGTAGTCATTATATTTAACGTATTCCCAATTATTTTAAATGTTAATTACCCTTGCAGTTGCAAAATCTATCACCACCGGTTTTCATCAAATCCTTAAAAGTTTATAAACACGAGATTCATGCAATTCAAGTGACTTTAAGTATTATATCTGGCGATCTACTTTATTTTTTGAAACATTATTTATACTTTTGAACGAAGTTTGTGTCGCGACAAATTGAGTGGTTCTATAAAAACCTTGTTTTCTCATCATCTTCAAATTTGTGAAGCATTTATAAAAACTGTGCTAGTCAATTTGAAACGTACTTTAAGTTGTGTTTACAAAAGCTCCTTAAAGGAGTTTACATATTAGTTATGTCTTTTGTGCAAATCATGAACGGAAGGCTTTGCATTTTTATAAATTTGGAAGGAAAGGTAGAAAATGCTTTTCGAAATCTGGGCGTAGTTTCGTTTTCCATTTACGTTTTCGCGTTTTTCGCAATGTTGTTTACCACATGGCTCTCTTGATCATTCGGTTATACCTGTATTATCGTTTTGATCTTAAAAACCAATTCAATTTTGAAATAAAAGAAAACATCTGACTTTCCACATAATCATCATTGATAACTTCTGCATAATCGCTTTCATCTAAAACATCAATTTAATATTAATAAATAGCGCCACCAAAAAAACATCCCTAACAAGATAAAAGTTATCATCAAAACAACTTTTACTATAAGAACATATGTTAATATAATTTAAAAAAAAAAAACGGTTCTACTTTATTTTAGCATTAAATTAGTAACTTAACAATATATTCTAAATGTATATGTTTACAATATAACGCATTTTTAACCGATTTGGCAACGTTAAATTAGATTGAAAAATATTCTGACACGGTTGATTGTGAAACTTGTTTATCAAACCGTATGTTGTTTTGACACAGCGAGTTTGAACACCTGACCTCCCAGAACTTAATAACAAGTATTTTCTATTAAAAAGATTAGCTCAAAATTAACAATAAACGGGTATCGCTTTGACTATTGCATCCGAAACGCCAGCTGCCGTTTACTAAACTATTTCGACCAATGAAATTTCGACGCACTCCATCCCAACGAAGAAGTGTTTTTTACTATAAAAGAAGTGAATTTCAAGGAACTTATCAACCAACACCTCATTACACTTCCGAGGGTTGTTATTAGTAGATAATCTTGAAGGTTAAAAAGGCGAAGGTCTTTCTATCAGTCAAGATAGAAGAAAATTAGGACAGTAAACTTTTGATGACTTGAAACACACTTGAGGCAAAAAGTGACACTCACTAGATTAAAAACTGCTCCAAAAATTATCATATGTTAGGTAGTTTGCATATGTTTCTGAAACCTCTTAAGATAGAGTACATTAAGGCTTCAATGAAATAATTTTCTAAGCTAATTAATGAAACTAAGTCAAGAACTAACACTTCTGGGAAACGCTTCAAAAATTATGTTAAGTTAGGTAGTTTCCGTATTTTACTGCAACCTTTTCAGTAACACTGAAGTTAAGTTCCGATGAATTAGTACCCTAAGGAAATTGATCAAACTATGTCCAGGAATATAAAACTACATATCTTTTTTATAGGAAAATGGAATTAAAAACTTTATATATCAAAAGCTTAAACGAACGTATTGGCGTAGCCAGGATGAGTTTGGCACTCAAACAGTTACTACAAGTGTATGGCCCTATAACAACAATATACATTCGAAAGAAGTATAAGGGTCAAGCATGGGTAACCTTTCAAACTGAAGATGCCGCAATCGAATCAAAGTTGTTTTTAAACAAGTTCGTTCTCTTTGGAAAACCATTGGAAATTGATTATGCAAAAGAATCGACACGAAACACATGAACTTCATATCTTTGCCACTTGACCAGCTTTTAAACAGGAATATACAGGAATTGGTGATTTTAACAACGCAAAGTATGCAAAAATGGAAAGATAATCTAAAAAATCAATTTCTCCTATCAATGGATTCATGTCATTTTAATAAAGAAAACGGCAACTATGCTCATCAGAAGAAAGTTTTGAAATTAAAGGATGAAATAAGCAAATGGATAAGATACAAGTGTTGGGGGTACTGCGAGAAATGTGGCTTGATCCACAAGCAAAAGATCCTTCCTTCGTATGGAAGTACAAAAAATCTTTTGTTTTCCTTATATTTTTAATACAACGAATGCTGTCGCTAAACGTATGAATGTCTATACTGCAGAACATTTGAGACGGACGAGTACAGCATTTTCACAGTACGCCCAAGCAATTATCTTTCTTATTTTTAAGAGTAAATTTTTTTAAATTTGTTTTCGAACTATATCCTTTCAAGTGCGATAATTGTGTTTTAATGATAAATATCTACTGTGAGACTGACTAGTGCAACCTTTACGGAGTATGCACACGCAATTGTTCCTTTTGCTTTTCAAAGTTAATTTTTCAGATTTCTTTCCGAACTATATCCTTTCAGTGCGACTCTTGATGTTCCATAATAAATATCTACTGTGTCCAACAATCTCATGTGTCATTCTGCATCCTTTCGTCATACAGTTTTCCAGTCACTGATTATTTCGATCAGTTAAATGACCTGTGCCACTAATTTATTAATGCACCTGCAGTAATATATAAAAGTTTGTTATGATCTGCGCTTTATTATTTTCCCCTTTTTTTTACTGCTATTGTTTATTACAACCTAGTTTGTTCATATAACAGCTCCATCTGTTTGTGTTGGAATTTCTGTAAAATGTATGAAATTTGTTATATATTAAAACGATTCAGTTAGTATTAACTTTTCATTCTCTGCATCTAGTTGAAATTTGCTCCTATCCATTTGATAACTTACACAAAACCATTTCATAAAAGTCTATTTGTACTTTAGGCATTAGAGAATAAAAAAATATACAAAAAAGAATGGCTCAGATAGAAACTTTAAAATCGAAGTAAGTAATGGAAAAAGAATTTATAAGCGCAATGTCTGATACACAAATTAATTTATTATTTTTCTTCATTTCAGTGCTGGAAAGAACGGTGACGAACAGAAGTGTGATAAAAACGGAGGGGTTTATTACTTTTACCACTTCTTTAATCGGCTATTAAGACCATATGGCCAAGCATTTTTAGAACTGAATGGGGATACTTTCGCTAAACGAATGAGGGTTTATACTGCTGAACATCTGAGACGGCCAGGGGTTGCGTTTTCGGAGTATGCCAACACAATTGTAGACAACGTGCCACTGATAAAGGAACGCTTAGAAGTACTCACACCAGTGATGTTAGAGAAATTTTACAAATTGGTTCCACTTGCCCAAGTTTTAAACAGGAATCCTAACCAAGAGGATATTGAATCGGCCAGTAGGCAGGATATACAGGAATTGGTAACTTTAACGACGAAAAGTAAATTTCTTAACTCTATAATGGAGAACTTTTACGAAGTCGGGGCATCAATGATGCTGTTAGGTGCCCAGTTCAAAGCTATGCAATACTGCATCAACAATCCAAAAGATCTTGTTACTCTGATTGGCCCATGCGGGACAGATAGCAATCAGAAATTTTTAATGAATCCAACACAGACAACATATATTAAGCAAATAGAAGATTTTTATCTTTCAGAAATCGCAGCAACACCAGCAAAACGAACATCAGTAAAGTTAATTGACATGTCCGATGTAGACGAACAATTTCGCTCACAGTCACTCTCACAAGGTGCCGCTATGCTGACAGTTCAAAGTGTTAAACGAAAACTGATGTCGTCCGAAAGCGACATGGAAAACGATTTATCAGAGGCTGAAACGCAAAAACAAAAGAAAAAAAAGAAGAAGAAAAAGAAGAACATTCTGTGTAACTGGCATCTTTTGTCTTCGTTATGTACGAATTGTAAATTTTTGATAAAATGAATGGTGTCGCTAAACGTATGAATGTCTATACTGCAGAACATTTGATACGAAATAGTACAGCATTTTCAGAGTATGCCCGCGCAATTACTCTTTTGCTTTTCAAAGTTAATTTCTCAGATATTTTTCCAACTATATCCTTTCAAGTGCAATTCTTGAGCTTTAATAATAAATATCTATTGTGTCAAACAATCTCATGTTTCCTTCTATATCCTTTCGTTCATTTGATGAAATTTAATAATTATACAGTTTTCGCTCACTGAGTAATTCGATCTGCTAAATTTCATTTCCCAACTGAGATCTCCGTTGGCGAAACCTTTAATATAGTGCATGTGTTACAGCAAATTATCCGTGGTTATATGTGTAGCACAAATATGACGTCGAGATGGAAAGAAAATTTGCTTAGGAATGAAATCTTGCAAACTAACATTAATTTTTCAGCTTTTTTTCCGAACTATATCCTTTCAAGTGCGATTCTTGAGCTTCAATAATAAATATTTACTGTGAGACGGATTAGTTACAGAGTATGCCCACAGAATTATTGTTTTTGCTTTTCAAAGTTAATTTTTCAGAGTCTTTGCGAACTGTATCCATTCAAGTGAGATTCTTGAGCTCCAATAATAAAACTCTATTGTCACCGCAATTAAATGAAGAACAAAACCCCTCACAAGACATAAGCAATGTTATTGGATGACGATTTAATGGATGCTGAAGTCATAACTTTTCTTTCTTTTGTTGGTAGTCCTTTTGTTGATATAATAACACTTCAGAGAATTTCTCTCAAGTTTTTTTATTTTATTGATGCTAGTATCAACAACAGTTTTTGTTGATATTTTTATAAAAGAACAGATTTTGTTAATATACTTCATAAAAGAATGAATTTTGTTGATATATTTCATAAAAGAACGGATTTTGTTAATTCAAGGAAAAAGAAAAACTTTTTGCCAACCTGTAAATACACTATGGACGTAGACGATTTGTAATTTCGTAAAACAATGATACGCCTTTCTTTAAACTTGTGTAGTTATTGTGCACTACTTCTGAAAAAACTTCCTTTGGGTCTGGAGTATTTGGAACAAACAAAGCTTTTCTGGAGTCGTACAAGTCAGGTCGCATGATAAGTGGGTCGATTCCAAATTCACCTTCTCGCCTTAATCGCCCACCATTTTCTTCAAACATTCGTACTGCTTCCGTGGTGGATGAATCAAAAAGTCTGAAATAACAGTAGTCTTCTTTGTTGCAATCATGTTTACAATAGGAATACAACCTTGTGGGCCAGGCACACGATGATGATTCCAAGACATGAGTAAATGCTGGACCGCATCAAAGGCAACATGCAGCATGACCCACGAGATACAATACTTCATAATAGGATCTCCAACGTCTATCGATTCAGCTGCGTCGTTTTCGATAATTATGTTCATAGCTCTTTTCAAAGGATAGTTTATTCGGCTGCTTACTTCTGGCCAGAACCGTTCGGCAATGTTGTTGTCTGTTGATGTAGTTTGCTTGAAACATACCCCCCCCCCCCCCCCCCCCCCGTGTAGTGTTACGTAATCTTGAAAGAACCTGTTGCACAAAAATAACTAAACAGAATTCACACCCGTGGTCCATACGAATTTGCTCCCACAAGCCATATTTTAACAAAGCAGGCCTAAACACAAATTCGTATATTAAAATTGGATTCTTGATTGGCATTGCAGTATAACCAGCTACAAAACGAGAGCAACCGTCAATCATGATAACATGTGTGCATCCATAATCTTGTGCAATTTTTTCATTTGATCAAAATGACACTTGTAGCCAAAATATGGTGCATAGCATGGGATAGGGTTTGTTCTATCGATAATATCTCTTGCACGAGCTTCATAAGCAGTTGGAGCAACAGTTTGTAATGCTACGGCTACTCTACCTTGGCTAACGGCCCCAGATATGACACCAATGTGTGCTCTCACACTTCCCCGCATTAATTTTCGTCCATAACAATGCCCATAAAGACGAACTAGCTCTCCCACCAATGAATTTATTTCATTTAGTGTTATACGACTTATATTTCGGTCAAAACAATATCGCCTTACACTCCTTGCACTAAGTCCTCTTTTTCCAGGATGTCGCTGTTGATATGTACTAGCTATTTCAGCATGGCTAGAACCTCTTCTTATCATTGATCTAACTTCATTTTCATCAGCTACCTCTGCGAAAGACGCCATACTGCAGAAGTCTTTTCACTTTTTGGTTGTTAATTCTTTTGTTCATAGGTAATAACTTTAGATAACTTTATGGAAATAAGTTAATACCAAAAATTCAAAAAATAGAATTTTAAGAATTTAGGAATGAATAATGAAGAAATTTAAAACCAAAGGATTTGACCAAAATCTTTGAAAGTTTGAGAATTCAATCTGAGAAATTAAGAAATCAATCTGAGAAGTGAAGAATTCAATCTGAGAAGTTTAAAAGTCGATCCGAGTAATTAAGATGTCGATTTGGGGTGACAAGAAGCTGTTTGGCCGAGATGGTACACTGATAGAATGACACTATGCTTAAATGAGTAATTTACTTCTCGCATGTGGTTTGTAGGCTTAAAATTCATAATGGCGTATGTAGTTACGGTGCTCCCTATGTCCTGTCCTTTTCAGCTTCAGTGGTGCAAATTAGGGTAGATTACTTTTGCCTCTCTTTCGTTTTTGTTTTTTGTTGTTGTTGTTTTTCTTATTAGCTCGGGGTTATTTTATTTTAACTGTTTTAGTTGGCTTTGTTATTATCGTTTATTAAAGTTAAGTTTTTTGGTAAGCCTTTTCTTTTTTTCCCCCTTTTTTCCCATTAAATGCAACAGTACTTCTGTGGAATATGTGATCAAATAATTAGGAAAAATTGTAACTCAATTTTTTGTGATTTCTGCAGAACTTGGGTTCATCCAAGGTGTAATCTACTAACTTCTTCCGATTTTGACTCTCTTACCAAATCAAGTGAAATCTAGTCATGTCTTAAGTGTAATTCTGAAACCCTCCCCTTTAGTTCTGATAATTTATCTGATTCAAATTTTTTCTCATGCTTTAATTCAACATATGCTCCATCTTCCATACCTTTCTGTAATAAGGATGATGAGCTGTTCAATGATAATAATGTAGGCTGTAAATATTTTGATGTCAATTCCTTCCAATCAGATCTCACTCACATTCTTAAACCTAAATTGGGTCTCTCCTTTTTCCACTTTAATTGTAGTTCCTTATCTTTGCACATTGATGAAATCAATGATTCCTTAAACCAATTAGGTCATAACTTCAGTATTCTAGGTTTTAGTGAAACTAGATCAACTTTTTCTACTCCTGATTTGGAAAACTATACTTCCTACTTTAACTCAGCCTCAGGTCATGCAGGAGGCACACTGCTCTTTACGTTTTATCCTCTTTAACTTCAGTTCCATGTAATGACCTATCCAACATACTTTTTGAGCCCAAAAATCTTGAGTCAACCTTCATTGAAATTCAAAGACCCAGGCAATCTAATATTGTAGTTGGCTGTTTATATAAACATCCTTGATGGGCATAAAAGATTTTGTCAATGTTTTCCTCAATCCTTTTCTTGAGAAAGTTAGCAAGGAACAAAAACCACTAGTTCTAATGGGAGACTTTAACATTAACCTCTTGAATCATAACAATGACCCAAATGTAAATATATTCTTAGACTCTCTACAATCACACTTTTTATTGCCTCACATAAATATTCCAACTCGTGTAACTCCAACCTCTAAGTCTCTAATTGACAATATTTTTATGTCCCATTCTTTATCAATTAATTCAATCTCTGGAAATCTAACTTCATCCGTTGCTGATCATCTTCCCCAATTTTTAATAAAATGAAATCCTCAGCAACAAAAAAACATAGGAACTGCCCAAGTAATTTGTCTTTAAAAATTGATGATAAGATAACATCAGATCCAAAAAAAATTTCATCTACATTCAATGAATACTTCACTTTGATGGTGGATGACATTCGTGGAAACATTAAGCATAGTTCCAAGAATTTTAAAATGTTTTTAAAAAACAGGAATCCTGATTCTTTCTTCTTCTCACCTATCTTGCCTACTGAAATAACCAAAATCATTACCTCTCTTGACATAACCAAATTAACAGGTCCCAATAGTATCCACAGCTTAATACTAACCAACTTAACTGAAGAAATCTCTATGATCTTAGCTAAACTATTTAATATGTCTGTCCAAAATGGCGAATTTCCTTCAATCTTGATATCTGTTACAGTGATGTCTGTCTTCAAAAACAAGGGGTCCCCATTGGATTTGTCTAACTACAGACCCATATCCCTTCTCTCAAACATAGATAAAATATTTGAGAAGATTGTGTATCATCGACTTCTGTCTTTATTTGACAATTCAAAATTTTGACCAATAAGCAATTTGGATTTAGGAGTAAGCATTCAACTTTACATGCACTTATTAGTTTGACAAAGAACATTTGAAAAAATCTTGACAAAGGTAATTGTTCTTGTGGTATTTTTATAGACCTTCAGTAAGCATTTGATACTGTGGACCATGAACTTCTCTTGAGCAAATTAATGTAATTATGGAATTAGAGGAATTGCTAACTCCTGGTTCAAATCCTACTTATCAAATCGCTGTCAATCTGTATCTGTTTCCAACTTGTTCTCATCCTACTCTTAAATCAAACATGGTGTGACTCAAGGTTCTGTACTTGGGCCACTATTATTTCTAATCTACATTAATGATCTTGCCAACTCAATCCTTAACTCAACTGTTTCTCATTTTGCTGATGATACTAGTCTTCTTTACTCTAGCCCGAATCTTAAATCTATTAAAAAGCATATAAATATTGACCTCAAACATCTTCTACACTGGCTTAATGCTAACACAATTTCCCTCAACGCAACTAAAATGGAAGTTATTCTTTTCAGACATAAAAATAAACAGGTTGACTACGATATTAGATTAAAATTGAATGGGAAAAAATTACATTTTACAAACTATGTTCGTTACTTGGTTGTTATTCTGGACCCCCACCTTAATTGGGATTCCCATTTTAATTATCTTGCCCTAAAGCTAAGAAAAACTTATGGTGCACTTTCAATCCTAAGACACTTCTTACCAAGTATACTTTAATTGATGTGTATCATGCTCTATTTTCATCGCATACAAATTACGCTTGTCAAGTCTGGGGTCAAGCACCACCAAAACAACATTGCATTATTAAACTTCAAAAAACTGCTCTTTGCCTAATCACTTTTTCTCATTTTAGACATTCTTCAAAACCTCTCCTTTACTCTCTAAAAATCCTCAGGGTTTCTGACTATATTTATCTTTCCAATTTAATTCTTGTATATGAAATTTTGAACTTTCTTGCTCCTATTGACATTCGTAGTCTTTTCAGTCTACATTTTCTTCCAACAGCTCACAACACTTGTGGCTCTTCTTTCCGCCTTCTCGCCAGACCATTGTTCAGAACATCCATATTTGCTTTGAATTGGATTCATTATCAATGCATCATTTCTTAGAACAACATGCAACACCAGTTGTTACAACATGATCTCTCTTCACTCAGCTTTGGTAAATTTAAATCCCATTGTAAAGAAGTTCTCTTGAATCAATATTTTCCTTGATTGAAAAGTTTTTGTTATTTTCTAGTGTTTTTTGTTTTTTTTTTCCCGCATACAATTTGCCTCTATTATTTATCCTTGGTGGCCATCACTAGTTTAGTGTTTTACTATTTGATGACGCGCTCTAACATGGAGACCCATTATTTATACTGTAACAGTTGTAATTGTGCTTTGTACATTCTCGTTGATATAAAAAAATTCTCTCTCTCTCTCTGGTCTGAATTTGTTGAATGAATATCCGGCTTTCACGCATTCCATGTTTTCGCCGGCGAACGGGTGATTCCACGCACCCACTCCGAAAACCTACTACATATTAATAGCCGATTCTCTGTCTGTTTGTTTGTTTGTAAGTCACGCAAAATGGTAGATTGAGTTGAGTGCGAAATTATTTCTTTTTTTGTGCGTGACGTGAGTTCGAAACAAATACATTGCAACCCCAATCGAACGTGACTTTTTTGGCTGATGAACTAATAGGAATATCGTTTTGTTTTTATTATTACTGTTAGTTTTATATTCCACGTTGATATTCCACGTTGACTTGGCTTCAAAAACAATACATCAACTAAATACAAAGAAACTAACTGATTAAACATTTTGGACAAAAAGCAACAGTGGCAGAACGTGGCAGCATGCGCGATTTGCCAGTGTATCCTAACGCTTGCCTGACTGTCTGAGACGGAGAACTTTTTTTCGAGCAATCAAAATGTTCAAAAACCGATAGGTAAAAAAAGAGTATCAAGAAACAAAATAATTTTTTGCTTTTGTCTTAATAGTTGTCTTAATTTGTCTTAATAGTTTTCTTAATTTAATCTATTTTAATCTGATCGAACGTTTTTTATTCACTTCATTCATTTAGCACGTGCATTTTTTTGTCCTCCCATGTTATCTTTTAAATAGAAACCATTTTTTTCACCTACTTCTGACAGCACCCATGTTAGAGCGCGTAAAACAAAAGCTTATAATAAGTTGAAAAGTTTTTTCTCTCTGCGTTTAGAGTGTATTGTTAAACTGATATTTGATTGGTTTAAAATCGTAAAGGAAAACCACGTAAGTTCATGTTCGGAATGCATTGTGTAAAGCAAGAAAGTCTGCTGATATTTCAAATGCGACCACGACAATAAACGGCTGAGTTAAGAACATGCAAGATTTGAAACACCAAAAACGTATTTCTCTTCACGTGCTAACGAGCTTTATTTAGCGATTAAGCCAGCAGGAAAGGAAGTCTTATCGCTGGTTTTAAGTGCAATAATGTGGAGCAGGTGGTGATACAACGCAGGCTGAACATGGGCAGCGAGTGATGCCGGCTTGGCGGCTAGTATATATTGATGTTGCTTAAGTGGAATCATCATCATCATCAATATCATGTCTGTACTCAGTACATATGTAATACAAGAAAGAATCGTCAGAAATAAAAAAGAACGTCAAAAAACATAATAACGTCATACCGTCACAGCGTGGTGTATTACCTTATTCCACTCGTTTCTTTTTTCGCTAGGATCGTTGCCTCCTCCCAGGTTAGACTTAACTTCGAAAGAAACAACTCCATCATTTTCACCCATGTGAGTTTTTGTCTACCACGTGGTTTAGATGTTTTAAATTCTCTACAGTAGATAAGGAACAGCTTTGCAGGTGTGTTATCTTCCAAGCGGACAAGATGACCAAACCAACTCAGTTGTCTTTTCTCTATTGTCTTTGACCACGGTCTAACTTTCGTGATTTCATACAGATCTTTATTCGATATGATCTATGGCCATCTGATGTTTAGACAAGCTGTTCTAGTAAGTTTACTGTGGAAGGCATCTATAGACTTTTTAATGGTTTCATCAAAACATCTTGTTTATGCATGAGATTGCTAGTCCTTTTCTTCTCGTGATGTCTTCCTCCATATCCAGTAAAGAGCCGAGCAACTTGCACGATTTCCATCCATTATTTCCATTTCTTTTGATTTTATAAAATTCAGTTTTATCCTGATTGATCTTTAGATTATACACAGCTAAATTTTCAGGAACAGATTTTCTCACAAGACTGATATCATTAGGGTTTGTACTAATATTAGTTATATCATCTGCATATTCCATGTTGATCATAAAATTAGACATTTTTGTGGAATACCTGTGTTGGTTTCAAATGAAGTGCTCATAGATCAGCCACATCTTATTTGTTATTTAGTTTTGAGCATCAAACTAAGCATGTGTAACTCATCACCATTTATAACTGTTGACAGTTCTTCTATTAAAGTATTCCGGTCGACGGTATCGAAAAGCTTTACTCATATCCAGCATCAAAAGAAAAACAGGGTGATTTTGTGATGTTACAGCTTTTTCGGTAAGGATTTTAGTAGCAAAAACGTGTCCAGTGGTACTAAGACCTGATCGATAAGCTGCTTGAGTTGGAGGTGTTGTTTGATCAATTCTGTTAATTATGCGTGTTTTCATACAAATTGCCAAGATTTTAAGGTTAAGGTGGTCCCCCAAGAAAAAAAATTTTTTAGTCAAAATTTTCAAAAAAATTTTTCTTTCAAAATTTAGTTTTATTATCCTTTCCCCCCACGTATCTGAAAAATCTTATGCCTAAATGTTCATTTTCGATGTACCTTGCTCACTTCTTATACATAGCAATGCCTTAGCAACAAGGTAGTTGGGCTTAATTTGGGGTTTTTTTGGGTATACAACACCATCTGAAGGGGAAATTCATCTGTGCCTGTAGGTAGCTTAAGCATTAATCTACTTTGCTTGCACGGAACTTTTGGTCACAGCCTGAAATTATTTGTTTTGAATCCTTTGAAAGTTTGGCAAATTTTTTATGGTTTTGAAAAAAGCAGTTAACCCTTTACTTTGCAGAGTTGTTTGCTAGTTTTTCTTGAAAAGGTTATAAATAATAGTATGGCTACAGGAAATAAACAAAATTACATCAGAAAGAGAAAGAGAACTAATAATCATATTCATCAAAGAAGGTTGTGTTCTTCAACAAATTCAGAAAAGTCGCTCCCAACACCATTTCAAAATGATGAAAGAAATTCTTCACTGCAGGACAAAACCTCTTCTTCTTCAGGAAACACAGGAGATGGATACAGTAATGAAAACTATTTTATTTTTGTGGACATTTCCATATTAAAATCAATGTTTGAAAAGGCTGCAAGATGTGCAGTTTGTGATCACCAGCAGCTGACCATCCATGATAAAAAAAGAAGCAAGAATGGGATACGCGCATAAATTATTACTTAAATGCTCTTCATGCTTAGTAGAAACTTCATGGTATACATCTCATTTATGTCCCAATCTGAAAACAATGTACAAGGAAGGGTACCATATGAAGTAAATATTCGATCCATTGTTGCTCTACGGGAAGTCGGCCTGGGATATGAGTCGATGGAAAGATACTCTAAGTGTATGAACATGTTTTGTATGTCACAAAATGCATTTTCCAACCTGAATAAGATAGATGGCCCAGTTCACAAGGCCTACATGAGAGCTGCAGCTATATCAATGAAGGAAGCTGCCAATGAGCTTTGTGACAGTGATTCACTGGTACCAACCAAACAGAGAGTGACAGTTGATGGTTCATGGCAGAAACGTGGACACGCATCGCTAAATGGAATCGTGACCATTGTAGCAAATAAAAAATGTTTAGACTTTCAGGTAAAGACCAAACACTGCCCAAGTTGTCAGTCCTGGAAAGATAAAATAAATACACCAGAATATGTTGAGTGGCGTGCTAGTCATGTTTGCGAAATAAATCATATTGGATCTTTTGGTTCTATGGAGTCTGCTGGTGCTGTTACCATGTTTAAACGATCAGTGGAAAAGTATAATTTAATTTATTCTGAGTATCTTGGTGATGGAAATACATCATCCTTCAAAGATGTTGTCGACAACAAGCCATATTCTGAATTTAACATCACTCCTGTAAAACTAGAATGCATCGGTCACGTTCAGAAGAGAATGGGAACCCGTCTTCGAACTCTTGTTGCCACAAGCAAAGGGACTTCATTACCTTTACATGGCAAAGGAAAATTAACTGCAAAAGTAATTGACTCAATGCAGAACTGTTATGGTCTTGCTATCAGAGGCAATATTGATAATATCTATGCAATGAAAAAGGCAGTTTGGGCTGTCCTTTTTCATTGCACTGATTTTAACGTATTTAGTATTGGCACAGGATGTGTCCCAGAAATCAGGAGTCATGGTGCAAGTACCAACTTGATGTGTTAAATAACACTAGCTCATATAAAGCCAGAATATCGTTACCTACAGAAGTATTTAATGTATTAAAGCCAATTTTTCAAGATTTATCAGATGATGAACTATTGCGTAAATGTCTTCACAGCAAAACACAAAATGGAAATGAGGCTCTGAATGGGATTGTGTGGAGACGTTGCCCCAAACATACATTTGTCTGTAAAGGAACATTGGAATGTGGTGTTTGTTCTGCTGTTCTGGATTTTAATGAAGGGCCGAAGGGAGCACTATCGGTACTGCATTTATTCGGTCTATCTGGAACAGCAACTAAATCAAAAGTTATTCAACATGATGCAGAACATACAAAACGATCCGGAAAAAAAAACAGCGAAAAAGTGAAAAATAGAAGGAAAAAGTTTAGAACTATGAGAAAAGGATTTATTGATAAAGAACAAAACCCAGATGCATATATAGCTGCAGGATATTGATGCCATGAAAATGTTTACAGCTTGATTTAGAAATTTAATTTAGAAATTTTTGTTATTTTTCCTTTTTCTGCAGTTTGTGAATTACGTAGATTTCGGAACTTTGAAACATCATAACTCATGAACGGTTTATCAAAAAGTGATGAAATTTTCAGGGTTCGCTTGTTATGTCTATTGAATCTACTTATAATAATCCGCAATCGTGTGCAACACATTTAACTTAGAGAGTGATTGTTTTTTTAAAAATTTACGGCCAAAATCTTCTTAATCGTGGTCATATAGCGGCAGTTCGACCACGCAAGACACATTCACGATTAGTATAATAGCACGGGGCATCTAACGTCAGTTATTTTTAAGCCAATCAAAACGCAAGAAATTATTTTTTCGCCGTTTTGATTGGTTGCCGACGGAATCCGTTAGTAAATCCCTTAGTCTACAGACAGTTTAGCACGAAGCAGACGAAGGTGAAAGGTGAAAGGTTTACTACACTTACTGGAAAGAAAAGAAAGTTTACAGAGGTATTTAGTGTATGTTTATAGTAGAAAATCTTCTGCAAAATCCAGAAAGTCACCTCACATAAGCATGAAGGCAGTTTTTCCAAACGAAGAAAGTAGTTTTATGTTTTTCAGTGTATAAATATGGTAGCATAATTTCAGTGGAAAAGAAATAGCAGAAGAAAGTGTTTTAAGTATATGTTTACAGTAGGAAAGTATGCTGGAAAGTAGTAATTAAAATTAGTAGTAGTTTAAAGTATTATTATTTTGTTTTCAGATATGAAATATGGAAAGTAAAGAGTTTATAAGCGTTTGAAAATGGCTGCAGAAGATGTTGTTGTTTACTAACACGATGATGTGAATTAGTATGGATAGGTATATTCTCTTTGTTTGAAGTTAAACCAAAGTTAAAATATTATAGATCTATTTAGTTAGAACACAGTTTATTTATCCAGCATTTTTGTTGTTTTCCTGTACGCACAAGTTATTTTTACTATTATCATGAAAGATGTATTATGAATATTTTGATGTGTGTCAGATCTTCCGATTAAAAAGTTTTTCTGTTCATAACTCCAGTGTTGATAGTGAACTAAAAATGCTTTAGCTGGAATACCTAGAGTTTCTTAATTAAAAGGGCGAGAAGTGTTTTTTTTTCGTATTGACGTTAGATTTTTCATCACGGGCAGCCATTGCATTGCATCTTCAATCGATACAACTTATTTTACAAAGTGAAAAAAGCCGATGCACACGCAGTGCGTATTTTTATTTTTGATGGGTTTAAGATCTTCCAAGTAAAACGACTGTTCTGCGCTCCTATTTCTAAAGTTTAAAGTACTTACAGCACTGATACCCTTTCTGTTCATCATGCTGTGATTTAATTTTTGGACACCAGGTTTGAGATGTCACTTTCAGAATTAAAACTCGTAAAAAATTTTTACACGGGATACTAGTTCATATAAGAAAATAGTTTTGTATATGCATGAAGCAAACATATTATTTTGTAACTTATTGTTTCAGCATATTGAAGTCATTTTTGACCCCCTTGCTTAATAATTCATAACTCAATATCTAATTGATGTGAACAAATAAGCTTTTCTCAAATGAATTACACATACAAGAAGAACACTTCTGTGAAATTTGGTACAAATCTGACTTCTTCATTTTCAGTTATGATGTCACAAAGTTTCTTGGCTTTTCGTAGTCACTTAAGGGCGTGGCCGGGTAATCGAGGCAAATTTTTTCAAAAAAAATATGTTTTTGTATATGGTTTCTAGTACTTTATGTTTGGTGTGATTGTCAAAGTTCAGCAAATTCTCTATCAAATTTTAGAGTTTTTCTTGGGGGACCACCTTAAGTGACTGGTCTTAAGCTCTCAACAGGACCTTTAGGTTTACCTGCTTTTGGTCAGTTCGATAGGACCATTTCCAGTTGCTGCAGTGGTGTTGTATATATCTACTATATGCTTGCAAATATCATCAGGACAGTTCTTTAATAACTCAGCTTTGATACCATCTATACCAGCACTTTTGTTGTTTTTTAAAGAAAACGTAGCCTTTTTAACTTCATCTGCGGTGAATTGAATACTCATTGGCTTTGGTTGAACGTTTATGATGTTGTTCTCTCTTTTAAAGAGAAATTAAGCCTTAAAATTTCTTTTCTGAATTTGACCATGAAATACTTCATTTATTCTAGAGGAACACCTTTTTATGTATAAAAGGTATTCCAAATGAAAAAAACTGCTAAAAAAACAATTTAGTTAAATCGCCATTACAGCTTTCGTTATAAATATCATGACGTCACAGAGCGAATTTCATTTGCAGAAACATCAGACATAGGCAGCACATGATGACATGTTTTTTACGCCTACATAAATATACATTTGTTCAAAAACTCACCTACGCACATATACCTGCTATAAATCTAAAACGAAATACTTTTTAATAAAGGTTTTATATCACAAAGCACACAAGAACTTTCATCAACAAAAACAAAATATTGTAGTTTATGTAATCCTTACAAAAAGAGCGATCGTGCTGTGACGTCAGAATTTCCATGGCAGAGCACTGCAATGGCGTCTGTTGTTAGATACTAAATAACGAAAAACTGAGTATAGTTATCATTTAAAATGATTTTTAATGGTCACAGAAGATCAATGAGACCTTTCTGCAGCTAATATAAGAAGTTTTTGATAAAGGCTTAATTTCCCTTTAAAGTACTCATGACAAGTTGCTTGGTGTTGACTATTTGCTGTTAAGGAGCCCGATTTTGTTTTTATAGCTTTCGCTTTCATTCTCTGTAGTTGTTTTAATAGATGTTTCAATTTCTATTAGCTGTTGCTCAATTACTTTTTCTTTCTCTTTGTTCATTTTATAGTGAATTTCTGCTAGCACTCTATTTCTCTCAGCTTTTAGTTGGTTTATCTGGTCTCTTTTTATAGTTTATTGGAAAGTTGTTTTGAGACTTCATTTGTGAATTCAGATTTTTTATCGATGTGGATTAGACTGTTGACGTTACTCTAATTGTATACGGCCATTTTATGCAGAAATCCATTACTTCTATTTAATGATCTGATGGTGTTTCATGTCCTCCATAGGAGCGTGCATCAAAAATTTTCATACTTCGGTTGTTTTTCACTAGTATGTAATCGATTTGGTGTCTGTATTTGTTTTTCCTTTGGCCAGATGGTTCTGCTGGTGAAGACCAGGTCGTTATGTGTGATGGCTTATGTTTAAAGAAGGTGTTTGTTTGTCGCATCTTTTTAGTCATCATCCCCGTCGTTGACAAACTTAATTAAGTGGAAACTTTGGTTAAATTAGAGTTTTTCGGTATTTCACGATTAGATTATAGTAGCAACTGAGAGTTGCGCTGGTCACGGGGAAACCGCCGTTCCACGTTCTAAATTTACTAGTCAGGAAGCTGAGAGCCATTTTTTTAAATCAATATATAAGGTTTGCGGAGTGGGTGCGTGGAATCACCCGTTCGCCAGCGAAAATATGGAATGCGTGAAAGCCAGATATTCATTCGACAAAGACAAATACCGAGCGAGTTAAATTCGTAACTGTGTGCGTGAATGCGCATCCATATCAAACCAAAAGAATGTTACTTTTCTTGGCAAAACAATTAATGCAATGTAAGCCTATACAATGTACTTTTGAGTTATATTGCTATTCAAAATACTCCCGTATATTATTTCAAATGTCGAAATTTTACCAAACCGTACTCCCTGCCTCGTTTTGATGTGATAATTTGATGAAAAATACACAATTAGCCCATAGCAACTTTCATGTATGAACACCTTATTATCAAGTAACTAGCATATCAAAATATAAATAGTCAAAATGTGGTTGGGTTTGATAGTCTGAAGGAATAACAAGATAAAACAAAATGCTTTATGAATCAATAATTTTCAGTTTTTTGATACATAAGTACAAATTCAAAAGGTTTTGACACTCACAGTTGTAAAAGTATCCTGCGTAAATAGTATATATACACACTCAAATATTATCATATAAAGAAGACCAGGAAGTTGAAACCAACAAGAAATACAACAGGCATCTTCCAAACTTTTTCCAAAAATGTTTACATTAACCCGAGATGACAATCAACATTCTGTTAATTGAAACTTTAAAAGTCAAAGAAAATTCAATTTAAACAAGATGCCCGTATGGGCAGAAAGATTTCTGCAAAATCTGTTGAAGCATAAAAAATGAAAAATGTTATGACAATTATGAAATTCGACAAAAAATGTTACACGATCAAAGAGGGCTCGAACCACGGACTTTTCGGTTAGCAGCCAAGTAACTGCGCCACAGAACTACATATGTCTCTGTAATGTATAAACTGCTAGCTTTAAACAGTAAGAAAAAAATGGAGGTGAAAAGCCGGTTGTAATGTATTTCTTGCTTTCGCAAAAATCCAAAATCGAAATATTTTATGACATTTAAAAATTTCATCAATGCGGGATCGAACCACCGACCCTTAGGTTAGTAGTTGCTGTACTAACCGACTGTGCCACGGAAGCCATGCACGTTAAGCATAGATATAAATATATATAGCTCTTTTGACTCTTCTGTTTACAAACCGTTGAGAACTTCTTTTTAGTTGAAAAAGAATGATCACAGTCCAAGATAATTATAAGCTTCTTTTATATATTTTCTGTTTTCACCTTAAAATATGTACATCTTCTTTAAAATCCATTTAATATTGATCAAAGAAACTTTCGTAAATCTTTCGCTGACATGCAATGCACGGTGCTTTGGTTTCATGTAAATGCACGCACGAAATTTCAAAAAACCGCTAGGTTTGGAGAGTAAGAAAAAAACGAAGAAAAAACAAGATGCCCTTGCAGGCATAAGGATTTCTGCAAAATCAGCTGAAGTATGAAAAAAAAAAGACTATGATTGACATTCTTGAAATTTAAGAAAAGTTGAATCATTTCCGCAGATCATGTACTCCCCAAAAATCTGGAAAAAACATAATTTTCACTATGCAAAACTTTATACCAATAAACACTAATAAACTTGATTATACCTGAATAAAGAATGTTCTTTATTTTGTTGGACGAAATGATTCAGTGATCAATTCAGATAAGACAATGTAAGTTAATGTAAATGCCTACCATCCTAATAGAATTCCTAATTCCTAAGTCACTGCTATCTTTTTTAATTTAGAAACATGCATTACCTGAACTAAATTTCATGAAAAGATTATAAAAATTTGTTCAGAAACTTAAAAAACAACAAATTTTTAATTACGTATACACACCAGGGCATTATGAAAGCATAACTGACACAATACGAACCTGACATTAACTCCTAATATAATAAAATAACATCAAATTTATATGCTTTCAGACAATCAAGGTAAGTTTCAATTTGCTATCGTAAATAGTAAGTCCCCATTCCTAATTTAGGACATTGATAATACTGAGCTGAGCTGTATGTATCCAGAGCTTAAAAAGCATTACAGCCAACACATGAAACAAACGACCTTTTAGAAAAAACACACACTGTTTTTACTGTACGATAAAACATTGGAGCTTTTAGAAAAGAATGAACACAGTAGAATCATTGTAAGATAATTATAAATTTCTACCCTTTACTTTCGGTTTTTGAAGTGTAAATCTTCTTTTAAATCTATTCAACATTGATCAATCAACTTTTGGAAATCTAAGGATTCTTCGGTCCTCACGCTGATAAATATGCCATTATGCGAACGGCATGTCGAAAAATACCCGGATTATCACATGGCCGAAATCTAGCCAATAAACAAGCACTATCAAGTTAATTAGCACCCTTTCGTAAAAGTGGCGCTTAATGCACCAATCGGCGGTTGTGTTATCCAATGAATTTCAAGTATTTTAATTTCATAAAAAAAAAAAAAAATCATTTCATAAAATCTCCGCCCGGTGTAAAAATGTTTTTAGTTTTCCCGAATCCCTTTGAAGATATGCGTAGCAAAATGGGAATGGAAATCATTTGACTCTGCTAACTTTGCCAGAAAAGTTCATCATAACACAAGAGTTATTTTAAAGGTAAAATAGAAATACAAAGCAGTTAATAAATGATAAACAATGTTTCTAAGAAACCTGTAAGCAACATTTTGTGAATCTACCACTAAAACTCTGAAAAACTGAACTTTGAACAAAAATTGTTAAAGTAAGAATACGTACAAACACTATTCATTTGAAACTTATACAGTTTCGTTGTATTTTTGATTACGTGAACAGAAGTGTCATCCTTGAAATATAAAGAAAGGCAAATGAGTATATATCAACTTAAAAATAGGAAAAACAGTTGCTTCTACTATATATCAATATCCAATTATGTATATATTATACAATATATATATTAAGTAACTTTAACTGCATAACAGTTATTACGATTGTTACAAATCAAAGTGGTTACTTCATCAGCTAGAATCATTGCAACAAGCTGATCATCACAGGATGGCACTGGAATTTTTCGGGAGTTGAAGTATAACTGCACTTGATGTCGATACATTATCACCTCATGGCAAGCATCCTCATGAAAAGTAAGTTTTAAAGTGTAATGGAATCTGAAATTTGATTTTTTAGCGAATGCTTGGCATAATGGGCACCTCATGAAATCACCTTGCTCAGCTTGCAGTTGAAACTCTTCCTTACATCGAATACATGTAAACTGTTTTAAGACAATCACAGTTGAAGGTGGCAACTTGTATTGTTTCAGCTGAAGGTCATCAAGTTGTAAACTACTTGGTTGGATGTTGTCTGAGGATTTGCTGAATGAAGTAGTTGATGTCGTCGACAAGTATTTTGAACCATCTCGAAGAACACGTACACTAAGGTTAGATATTACGAAAGATCCACTTTTTACAGCCTCTAAAGCATGTTGACCATACATAACCAGACGCATTGTTCCAGTATCATCATTAATTTTAGTTTCAAGCTTGGAAACAGGTTCTTCAGAAAATTGTGATGTCGTCATCACTCGAATACGGCCTTCCACAGAAAGGTAAACATGAACTGATACTAGTTCTTTACCTGGAACAGACGATCATAATTATATTCAAGCTGATAATTGAAAGAAAGATAAAAACATGAACTGAAAGTAGTTCCTTACCTGGGACAGATGATCGGATATATTCCAGCTTATGATTTGGTGCCTTGTCAGAGACTGTTGCCTTTTCATCGAATGCAAAATCAACTTCCTGTTCTTCAATTGACGTTGACCTGGAAACAATAACTTCTTCCTTCTTGGTATATTTGTTAATATTAACTTTAGCATTGGTCAACAGCAATGACTTTTTAGTATCAGCAGCATCCTGAAATTTTTCATGCATGTTAGGATCGAAACAGCACCCTTTATAATTTTGATCGGCAGTTTGCAGATTGAAGTTGTAGTACTCAACAGCAGAGTTTTTGCGTGCTTTCTTCACTGGCGACAAGTTCGTTACGTATCCAATAAGTGAACCTACACAAATGATCTAATTAGTTTTTATCATAGGATCCCTTCGTCATTCAAGATTACAGAACGCACCCTCAACACACATTTAAATATACCTAACACTGCAATCATGGTAAGCAATAATGTCATACTGACCTTTCCGTTTTTTTTCTGCATCGCTTTGTTTTTGACCTTCTGCGTCTGTTGAAAAATTGCTTTTTGGCTCTTCTACTGTATTTAAATCGTTATTTAAATCGTTGGTTGACATTATTTTAATGATTATTCTTCCTTTTAGATCACGGAATCCGCTCGATTTACACCACGTTGAAGAAAGAGGAAAGGAAATGCTTCGATCGAATATTTGTCACACATGGCCTAAAAATACCCGGATAGTTCCAACCAATCGTGAACAGTTACGTAACAGGGAAACTCACGAATGGGCAGCACTATAATAGAACACTATAATAGAACATTGTTCTAAAATTTGACACGTATCCCCTAAAAATACCCGGATATAGTTGCAACCAATCGTAAACAGTTACGTGGACTAGACGAACAGGGAAAACTCACAAATGAGTGGTGCTATAATAATATACTGACCACTAGATTATTCACCCTCAGCTAATGGTTAAGGGCTTTGTAAGGGTTATTTATGTATGAAAAAAATGAGTTTGCACAAAATAGGCAATTCTCATTTTTCTTTTTCCTATTCCAATTTCTCCCGAGTAAATAAAGAAGTGTTTCTTTTCGAGACAAGCGGATAACATGGTGATCACCTTTCATCTTGGGTTCCAGGATCTTGGAAATACATATTGAAATGTTGTCAAAGATTTGCGGTCTGAGTTTTTAAATGTTGTAAAACAAAAGAAATTTTAAACAGTTACTATTAACATTGGGTTAAACAGCTACTTGTATGTTTTATTGCCAACTATTTCCAATATGTTCTATTTTTTCTATTTTATTTACGATATAACTGCTAGTCCGTTTGATACTACAAAAGTTTTGGAAACTCGAGTGAATAAGGATTAAGTTATAAAAAGCGTAAACCACAGGGGTCAAAATAATCTAACGGGGGTCATTATATTCTACTACATGAAGAACCATTTGTAAATCATGGAATCGGAAATCGATCATTACATGTCACAGCATCGTACGATACAGATATGTTAGAAGCATTTGCCTCGTGCTATTTAATAGCTTTACACCAAAACCCAGCAGAGGTTCGCTGCATTAGGGGGGCAGGTTTTACGTCGCATGATGGTAGATGAAAAGCAATAGACCTTTCTCGAATACTATTTAAACGATGCATTTTGGTTGAGTTGTCTTGTCTCACCTTGCCTTAATATAGTCAGGGCGCTGAGACGTAAAAAAAACTGGAAACGAGAGGGACAAATTATTTTTAAGTGAAACCGGTTCAGTAGATCGTACTGATCACGAAATTCTTTACCGGACAATCTGAATTTATTTAAGGGCCATTTCCTTGACCTATATTGGTTTTGATGACGTCATCCATAGGACAAAAAATATAGTTCACCTAAAATTGTTAACATATATACCATTCGATCACATTTTTTGAACTGAACAAAAGTTATGAAAAGGTCATATAGAAATTATCTGTCTATGTCGAATTATACATGATAGAAAGTATTTCTATGACGTCATCACTTATGAAGTTTGACGAATTGGAAGAACAAATCTGAATGAAATTCACGGGGTAAAGATCAACACAACACAACGTTACAAGTAAACAAAATATGTAAACTATTCAGTGTCGCTATCAAACTCATCACTGGAATAACAATCATCTTCTTCCATCGGAAAAAAGATTCTCGCAGTTCACGCAGTTACATAACTCGGAGCACTTCAAGCCATGCGATCTGCAAACAACTGAACGTGCTTTTTAGTGCAATATTTTCCTCCATGTGCATTAAAGATGATATCTTGGCAGAGGCTATCAATAACTCGTGTCTTTTTGTTAGATACAGTTGTTCTGCTACTGACCAATATGTTTCGCATTAGCCTTTAAGGACGATGGAACGATTGTAAAAAATTCAAGTAAAGAGTTTTCAAGTAGATTCAAGTAAAGTGAAAGTTGGTGACAATAAATGTATTTCCTCGCGAATTACAGCAGCAACTTTGCATATCTTATCGTCAATGGACAATCACGACTTTTCAAATCGGTTATCTCCTTACATAGGATTTCGATAATTCGCCCTTTCTCTTCGTTTTTTTAAATAAGAGCGATTGTCCATACTTTTGTCGCCAACAGTCCACTTCATCTTTGTGACATTGAATAATTCTATCTAGTTCGTTTATCAGGAATCATAGAAATGCCAGCCTGTTTTTGTATATTGAGAAGTTCCTCTGTATCTATAATCACGAAATTATCAATGACCTTCTCTTTCACAATTTTTGCAACAGATACAATAACTGTATCAGTAAAAGAAGAAAAACGCTTCAGTGGTCGAGTGTAATCCCGGTAGCATATTCGATGATATTGGAACTCAAGAGATACAATGCTCTGCCAATCTTTCCCAGAAACATCAGTTAGCAAACTGTTATTGTCATTCCTTATTGTGAGGTAAACGTTGTAGCAGCAGTCTCGGTCACACACTTCCCTAAATCCTCATATCCACCGCCTCGTTTGGATGTTTTTAACACCACAGATACAGCAAGTAGTTACACACAAAGTATACGGACATCATCCATGCCGCATTAATCGAAGTAAGGATTTCTGAGAATAAAAGACGTTTGAACAAACCATGACCATCTCTCTTTCTCTCTTTATGCTAAAGTTGACGCTGGTTGACGGGGGGAGGGTGCTACAACAGTTGACGTCAACCTTCACAATTTTCAAAACCTTGACTTTTCTAATTAAGTATGAAAATGTTTACACTGAATGTGATCTTGATGTGGTCCGTCGTGGCGTGGGAAAGTCCTTCCGTATTGTTTTTGTTGGCTCCGTTGTTCCGTTTTTTCGCTCACGTGATGTACGAACGTAAAACAGTAAGCACAGATGGAGACAACCTCGAACCCAGGGTCTCTTTGCCGCTATCCGTATATCGAAAAGGATGGAGATGCAGATGGAGATTGATCAGAGAAAAATTACACGAAGATCATTGCAAATGTTTTTACGTCTAATTAAAAATGCGTAAGAAACTAAGATACAAAAGGACCAGTGCGGTGGAGGTTGTTGTTTTTTTTGGAGGGGGAGGGGGATCTCTTCTCAAACGATGACCTCAACTGAGGGGGAGGGGGCAACGCAAAGTTGACACAAGTTGACAGACGGGGGAGGGGGGGAGGGGTGGTCAAAAATCTTGAAAAAATGGTTGACGTCATTTGTGAACAATTGAGAAATGTTCAAATTAAAAGAAATGTTCTAAAGTTATATTATCAAGTAGATTTTTAAATTTAATTTACAAGTTTACAATCGATAATAATATCGCTTCATTTTTCCTTGTTTCATTATAAACCCCCGTCTTTCAAATCGAATGTAAAATAGAAATTGACATTCTAAAGAAGCTATCACGAAAATATGGCGTCAAAGATGTGGATTTTTAAAGCATGTTTTTAATCACACATTTTCGACCTGGATAGCTTTAATAAATAAAATAATTTTGTCCGGTAAGGTTTTTCGTGTTGCTTTATAGGTGTATATCACATCTATCAAGCTTTTAATTTGTCCCCCGATTTTGCATAGTTATTTGATTTTTTTACGTCTCAGCGCCCTGACTAATATATAAACTGTTTCTAATTATTGGAGTGGGAATTGAGAATATTAGAGACTATTATGAAGCTATAAAGTAATGAAATCTACGATGGCCCTGAAGGTTCATCGATGCGCGCACAAAAATATCCTGCGCACAAGATTTTTTCAGTTGTGCGCGCATAAAAAATAAAATCTTTATTCACGCACAAAAATTTCTACGCCCGCACAAAAATTTTTATGCACGCGCACAAAAATTTTTACGCACGCACGTAAATATTGGCTTCTTATATTGCATCTGGTCTGGATTATATAACTCGTTTCGTGCCTCAGTTAGCATGGTGACAGTTCAAGCGACATGATGGTGAAGTGGGTAGTGTGAAGTGAAACTTTCTGCGGCCAACTTTTTAACTTAATTTTTGTTTGATACTCAAGTTATCTTCGACTATAACCGACTATAACACTGCTTTATTCATAAACTATTCTTACCCTAAAAAGAATGGCCATTTACATCATTTCATCGAGCAGGAGGGAGGGATCATCCATGTGTTCTCTTAACTAGCAAATAAAAAGGCATCCCATTATTGGTCATGACTCTATGACTTGAAATGAACCCTTGCAGGGAGGTTCTCCTGCCCTGAATTCTTTATTGCAAAATGAAGGCTGTTTCTAATGGTGCAAAAATAAGCCAGCCAGGGGTGCACAAAAAAATAAATATAGGCCTTTTTAATTGACCATTGGAGATATATTAAAAGGTAATAGGAATTCACCTAAATGTATATATTATGCCTAAGGTTTTGATTTTTGTGTTTTTGGAGTCTTTCTGTGACTGTTATTGTATAACTCTCTTCAACACCCCTGCTGTGATGGAGAAATTATTTTATATTCTGTAATTCTTAAATTTTAGCTGCAATGTAAATTCTTATAAAATTCTTATAAACCTTTTGAGCTGAAATGTTTTTATATTGTCTATACAACTCTTTCCTTTTCTCACAATTGTGGTGATGGTCAAGAAACAAACAGTTTCTACTTCCTAATTTTGATTGTTTTTTGTTTAGTTGATATGTATATGAATTTCGGCGCCTGAATTTCTGTTATGGATTCCCTTATAAGACAAATAGTCAAAGATGAAGTGAAAGCTGCAATTGAAGAAAGAAAAAATGAAACAGCAACACCACCATCACAGGGCTCAGTTGTATTGACAGGAGATAGAAAAAGGCCTAACACTAGTTTCAGTACTGGCTGTCACAAACCATCAAAAAATGAAAAAACTGCAGTTAGATTAAATAAACTACTGACTCAAATCAATAAAAAGAGTGGCTGTGCAAGTCAAAGTAGTAAGAGAAAAGCTGGAAAAGGAATGAAAATCCAAGTAAGGTGGCAACGAAAAGATAAAGGTCACTTCAAAATAGTTAAACAATCTGAAGGAGGTGGTCATCGCTTTGCTTTTTTTGAAGACACAGATGACCCCACATTTCAGGATTTAAAGTCATTGGCTCTTACATATTTTTTCCCAGACAATAATGAAAACTGTTTTGAAGAAAATGTTTTAGAGTTGAGTATACACTTGTGCGATTCATGTGGAGTAATAATGGATCTAACACAATCAATAAATGAATACTTACAAAAGCATGGATTAACACCATCAAGAACTTACTTTGTTCTTCAGACTGAACGCTACTTTGAGTTGGACAATGATGATTTTAACTTGGAGAATAGTTGCTTTGATCAAACTCTAGAAACTTTCTCTCAAACAAAAATATGTGCTGTTTGTGGAAGAACCTATATGTATCAATGCCTCCCATGTGAGCAGGATAAACAATTTCAAGAATCACTAAGAATTGATCAAGAAAAAGGAAGCATTGCTTTGGATGGCAATGACCGTGCAGCTGCAAATGATGATGAACTTTTTTCAGATAATGAACAAATACCAGATGATAGGCCTGATCAGAATACTTTGAGAAAGTTGCGGATCAATGCATTAACCAAACAACAACAAGAAAGTTCTTTATCAGAAGAAATTAAAAGGCTTTCTCAAGAATTCTTATGCATGAATGTCAACAAATGTGTTACATTTAATGTCAGACGTCGACATATATTTTCTGACACAATCAGAAAATTGAAAATATTTTTTTCTGAAACACCACTTTCAAAGTTTAAGGTTGAGTTCACAAGTGTTGGTACTAAAGAATCAGCTGTTGACACAGGTGGTCCAGGACGTGAACTTGTGACACTATTTTACAGATCTGTTACTGGCCAACTTCTTCATGGAGCAGTTAAAAATGAAGTTTTTGTGCATGATTTGTTAAAGGTTGGAAGTGGTGACTACTATTGCTTTGGTCAGTTTGTTGCTCTGGCTTTGTTACATGGATATGACACTCCACATCAATTAAGCAAAGGGCTAAGTGGTTATATAACAGGTAAGGAAATTTTGTATTGTGATTTTGATTGACTTATAATGTTTATCTTATTCAAATATACCCATTAAATTACAAAAAATACATATTTTAATATGAAGGTGCTGAAGCTTGCTACTGCACAATAAGTGATGTTCCTGATGTAGACTTGCGAGAAAAGTTGGTAGAAGTCAGCAATTGTTCTAATGAAGCTGCATTTAATCAATGCATGACAGATTTCAATGAACGTTACGATCTTGGCTACACTAAATTTAAGCCATCCTTTGATGAAAAGGAAAAACTTTTGAAAACCATTGCTCATCATTGTATCATATCATCGAAACTTGAAGAAATTCAAAAATTTATGAATGGACTTTCGTGTGGAGGAGTTCTAGATGTTCTCAGAAAATTCCCAGAAGAATCTATGAAATTGTTTTTGTATGAAAGCGTATCTTCTGAAGATGTAAAGGGACTCTTCAGTTCAGTCCATTCAAATGAAGATCAAAAGATCGAAATAGAGGAAGATATTCTTTACAACTTACATAATTTTATTGACGAAGTTGGCTTTGGGAAAGTAAAAAGCATGGTATATATAGACTTGGTTGATTTAGAAGATGGTATAAATGAAAGATGGTCAGAGAAAAGCATTTCATTAGAAGATTTTTTAGTATTCCTTACTGGGTCAAAGTACTTGCCCACAAGCAAAATTGAATTGCTCTTTGATCATGACTTTTTGGAAAACGAGCGTGTGAAAGTGAATACTTGTCAGTTTAAAATTAATTTCCCTGCATCAAGATGATATGCTGGTGAATTTTTTTCTCAGAACATTATAGAAGACGTATTGAATTCACCTGGTTTTGGGAAAGTTTAAATTTTTTTATCTAACTTCACCCTTAAAAAACTGAAAAAATGTTCCCTTTTTTATGCATTTTTTGTTTTTCAGTTAACATGTGAATGTCATTCTAATGATATATACATCAATACCAGTAACGAGCCCTTTCATAACTTCTTTAAAGTATGCTATTTTTTCTTAAGAAAGTTTCAGTTCAGAGACTATTTGCTTTCTTTTGTTGTTGTTTTATTATCTAAGATTTAAAGGAATAAAATTTTGTGGAAAAAAACTTTGATGCTTCCTCCTTTAAGGATAGAGACCAAATGTTTTGTTAGAACCAAACTGTTTATCTGTTGTTGTTTTTTCACAAATGTTTTTTATTTAAAGAACTTTAATTATTGCTGTTATTTTCGTTTCTTTTTTGCGAGCTTTCTTGTTAGCTGCGCTGTGTTTTTGTTCTATATATTCATTACTAAATATCATTGGTTCATTTATTATATATAGCTTTTAGGGTTCCGTTTTTTTATTGCTTATTATTGTTTGGGTCATTTCATACGTTCATTGGGTCAGTTAGAATTTGTTTTTTCCTTTTTGGTTTGGTTTCCTTATTGTGCAGACACAGGTTGTTATATATATTCATTTACTGCTTCTATCAAAATGAAATAAACTTTAAATGCATCTTTCAATGTTTTTGGTCGTGAAGTCCCATCTATGTTGTTCATTCCCAAAACTATCTCTGCGAACTCTAAGAATTGTGGCGAGTTATCTTCCAAGCAAATAGAAAACCTGGGATCTTCAAATTCCTCAACTTCATCCATGTCAATGTTCTTTTTAAATGGTTGACTACTATAAAGTTGTGGAACAAAATATAAGACATCTGGGCGTCCACGTGGTAAAATACAATTGTTACTTGGAGCTAAAATGTGCCTGTTCCATCGTCGTGCAAATTCAGTCAGGTCATTTCTAATTAAAGTAATAAAACAGTAGCGAACACATTCTACAATTACTGGATTACCACCATCAAGGATTGACATATTAACCATCTCTATAAAGAAATTCCGCCACCAAATAATCCGATCAAACCTGAATTGAGACCAAAAAGACTCGATGCGTTGGTTTGCAGTTGATGTGCCAATTATATAACTCCCCAATCCCTGAAATTCATCTGTGTGAGAGGAACGCAAAGCAATTTGTATTGCTTCAACAATACTGTTTTCTGTACCATCATCAGAACGGATTCGCGTGGGCACACCTTTGAGTTGTTTTACTGCTTGAATATAGTAATGTGCTATTACTTCAGGTTGTTTGTTAGACACCCCGACTTCTAACCAAATAACTCTCCTTGAAAAGCCGTCGATGCATCCATGGATGCTAAATCCAAAGGGTTTGAGCTTGTCATACCCATCAATGTGCCAAAGATGATCAGGTCCGGGCACTGAGTACACTCTTCTTTTAAGCCTTCTTTTCCTGCGACCATTCACACCTTCTGGGTCTACTTCTCTGAGGATTTCCATCACGGAAGCTCGTTTAACAGGTACTCCCATATTTCTGATTATACTCCATATTTTTCGATAGCCTAGCAACATCAAGATATAGAGATAAGAATTTCAAACAATAACTACGAAATGAAGGTTTGAAGGCTTACCCAAAGCACCTCCACTGTTAGATAGTTCTTCTTAAACCAGCCTTTTAACTTCTTCCCTATCTTCTGTACCAGCAGGAGGTCTTCTGTAAAGGCCAAGTCGAGACAAAGTCCTCTTTAACGTTGACAAACTTATATAGATATCATGATGAACTGCCAGAAAAGATAATATTTCTACATTGTGATATCCCTGGGAAAAGTAGGAGGTTATCAAAGAATCTCTATTTAAATTCCCACTGGACTTTAAGCAAGGTAAATCACTCGTATTTGTCATGTCACTACCTATCTATATATTAATAGCCGATTCTCTGTCTGTTTGTTTGTTTGTTTGTTTGTTTGTTTGTAAGTCACGCAAAATGGTAGATTGAGTTGTGAGCGAAATTATTTCTTTTTTTGTGTGCGACGTGAGTTCGAAGCATATACATTGCAACCCCAATCGAGCGTGACTTTTTTTGGCTGATGAACTAATAGGAATAACGTTTCGTTTTTATTATTATTGTTAGTTTTATATTCCACGTTGACTTGGCTTTGAAAACAATACATCAACTAAATACAAAGAAACTAACCGATTAAACATTTTGGACAAAAAGCAGCAGTCGCAGAACGTGGCAGCATGTTTGGTTTGCCAGTGTATCCTAACGTATCCTTGACTGTCTGAGACGGGTAAACTTTTTTTTCGATTAATCAAAATGTTTAAAAACCGATTGGTAAAAAAAGAGTATCATGAAACGAAATATTTTTTTGCTTTTCATTTAATAATTAAATTTCTTATTTTAATTGTTATGCGCTTCAGATCGAACGTTTTTTTTTTATTCACTTTATTCATTTAGCACGTGCCTTTTTTCTCTCCTCCGGCGTGATCTTTTTAAGAAGAGAAACGATTTCGCCCTTACGTTTGATAGCACCCATGTTAGAGCGCGTAACTTTTTTAAAACAAAAGCTAATAAAAAGTTGAAGTTTTCTCTCTCTACATTTTGAGTGTATTGTTACACTGATAAAAGATTGGTTTTACCAGAGGTTGTGACTTCGAATCTGCTTCTGGTTGAACACAAGTTGTACGAGCCGTTTATAATGAAATTTGACGTTTATTGATACAATGATACAGAGCAGGTGGACATGGGCGGCGAGCGACGCCGCCTTGGCGGCTAGTTAGTATAATATTGGCATGTATTATAGTAATGCAAATATATTTATTAATCTTTTCACGAAATCTGTGTAAAATCAAGACCGAAATTCGAGGCTTCTATTAACTTCAATTAACAAGCGGTGATTTCTATATTTGCGCGCGTATGATAAAATTTGGTGCGTGCGTAAAAATTTTATTTTTTATGCGCGCGCAACTGAAAAAATTTCGTGCGCAGGATATTTTTGTGCGCGCATCAATGAACCTTCAGGGCCATCGTAGAAATCACTGGAACAATGTATCGCATAAAAACGGGGTTAGATATGAAACTCGGTCACAGTTTAGAGTCTAAACTCAAATTCGGGAAAGGTGTATTAGTTATCCTGGTAAGGATGAAATAATTGTTGATGCAATAGGCCTCAATTTACAGAACACTTATCGGAAAGCTGCCATCCGTGTATCGAAAAGGCAAGAAACCCTGGGTTCGAGGTTGAGGTCTGGGTGATGATAACGCTAGCACTGCTTGAGTTTTGGCACAATGACGTTTATAGTCTATTCACTCGATGCAAAAATTCAGATCTGCGATAATGTGTCGCACGCGGTAATAAACTAATGTAGCAATTAAATGATCACACAAACACTACCGTAATGCTTCGATTAGACGCCCGGGGCGTTTATTAAATTTTTTGAATTTTTAGGGGGGGGGGCGTCTATTCGAGGGGGCGTTTAAAAGAGGGGGGCGTCTATTGAATTTTTGTGAAACTTTTCTTTTTCGTAAATCAAGATCTTCAAGTTTCCAACTGTTAGTTTAAAATTTAAAAAGAAAGGCGTCTATCGCAAATTTCCATATTTTTATACAAAACAAAAACTTTGAGGCTGAAACAATGCAATGTAGTAGTTCTACATGCCTTAATTAGTGTGTCTCTAATAAACGCCCCTCTTTAGAGGGGGCGTCTATTCGAGGGGGGCGTCTAATAGAGGGAGGCGTTTATTTAAAAATCTTTTTCTCCAAATGCCCCAGAAAAAAGTAAATTGCTGTTTTACACCAGCGAATTTATTTTCTTTTGTTTTAAAATATCTCTTGAGATACTTTACGCAATTTAATTACCATAAGTGATTCAGACAAAAGCATGTGTTGATATTTAAAAAATTGACAGAACCCCCGCTTTACAATTGCAAAAATATAGACTTAATCGATTATACCAAGGTGTTAAGTGTTTCGATAATTGTTAATAAAATTGTAATGACTTCTGTCTGGCCGAAATTTTGCATCTATCAGTGAATGGACTGTACTAAAAAACAAGAGTAGATAAGGGCATTACGGAAAACAAAGTCTACTTTTGGATTCTAGTAGTAATTATTACCATAAGGTCAACGTCATTTAGAAACATGCCTAGGTTCTGAGTTCCTTAAAACCAAATAGAAATTTACGGAAATTACGTCACAGCAGATCTTGCCTCGCTTTCGAACTGTACAATGATTACATTTGTATCATTTATGAAAAGAAACAATACCCAAGTTTTTTTATCATTCTTAATTACCTAAGTAATTTAAAAAATTAGAAACAAGACGAGATCTGATGTTATGTAATTTCCGTAAAGGTATATACCACCGAGATGGTTTAGTTGAAGATTGGAGAAGGCAACTAGATGTTTAAAGGATTAGTTTTTCTTTTTAAACAACAGTTTCATCTAACTGGATTTTAAGGAAAACCGGCCTTATTCATTCAGGAAGGGAAGAAATACGTGACAGGCATGAAATTTAGAAACGATACTGTAACTTCTCAAAATAAAGACCTTGGATATACAACTTTTCATTAAATAATTACTACAATTATAAATTATAGTACATAAAGTTCATTATAATACACAAAAATAAATTCTGAAACGTACATCCTCATTTGCAAACGCATATTTCAAACTCGAACTAGCGTGATGTGTAAATGCTATTGTGATTGTTGGTAATCATCAGCTTGGATATGGCATTAATGTCTTAATAACGTCTTTATCCTTTTGTCTGCATCTCTGGCTTGAAAAAAACCGATTATAAACTTTTCCTGCGGTGATAACTTGATATTTTGAAAATTTACCATTTTGGGCTCCTTTTACTGGTGTACTAGGTTGTACACATTGGTGCCTGCAACAAAAAAAATTTAGATAACGTATAATATTAAACATTATAAAGGAACATCAAAAATAATGAAACCATTACGAACTGACATTTTGGAAACAACATCTGGCAAGAAAACAACATAATAGAAAGCATAAACCATAACAGGAACACATATAAAGAAAATTAGTTTTTAACACACCTATCTCATCCATTTTTAACTTTCCTCTAAACTTTTCTGCACCTCCAGAAGCCTCCATTGGTTTGCATAATTCACTAATATTTTTATTGCCTAAGAAATATAAATCAGAGTAACAATTTAACATTGCTTGGTTTCCAAATACACGTCCATGGTCTACACTGAATAAAAAGGCAAACAAAACTGTGGATTGGGAAATATAGATTTTGTTTTGTTATTCTCTTCTTCGTATAAAAGGGAAAAACAAAGATATTTAAAGTACAAATCAATCATATTTTCAGTTCAAAACAATATAACAATAGAACTGAACCTAAAAAGCTGTTAACATAATAAATTCAACCAGTTCTTCATCAACTCTATTTAATTTTTTCTTTGGTCAGCAGCACATTTTGTGATTGGAACATTAATATATTTTTCAACAATAAAAAGACATCGAGACAATACGATTTTGTCGATCCAGTTATCATTAAGAGCATGCCAGCTGTAAATGAATTTGGCATAACCTATGTTTCTTCTGCAGAAATGCATAAAGCAAAGTTGCATCAAAATCTTTTTAACAGCCAATAAACAACAGTTTTCTCCAGTTGATGCAAGTAATTTGGTCATTGGTATGTCTGTTTATCAAAACTTTTTGGACTTTAAACTATCAACACTAACAACAACCAGTTTCTTTCTATCTGAGCGTAAAATTGTTTTATTTTTCTTATATCTGCGTTGTTTGGTTTTGCTCGAGTATACAGGGATTGGATTGTAAAATAATTCTCTGTTCACCTCTTTCTCCAACCATCATGTCAAACATGACTAGACTGACAGTAACATGATGCTACAATTTTCACAGGAAAATGGAAAAATTAAAATATTTGACAAAGTGTTAATAACTGGATCTACCAAAAGTCATTGTGTTCTCCGAAAACTGCACAGGAACATTTTCCTTCTTGTTTCAAAGTCTGTCTGTCTTGAAAGGATAATAGCAGGTATAAATTTTTCTGTATATATCAAAATATTAACAATTTTTCCTTTAAACTATAAAAATTAAAAACAAACATATACAAACGTTTAAGAGAGGGTTTTACGTAATACATAACACACAGAACACGTAATACGTAACACACAGAACACGTAATACATACAGTATAAGATTATAAGATTATATAGTATAAGATTGTACTTTTGATTCCTGCTTTCAAAAAAATTCTATTTCTTGATCACTTCATCCCTAGACCCTAAATAAAGATTTGGTCGAGAAAAAATTTCCAAAAACAAGCCATATCTCGAGATTTTAATTGTTGCCAAATGGCAACTTTGCCGCAAATGGGTAGGAAATTTGTTGACCAAATATTTAGTAAATATTTATAAAAATACGCTGTTAATGTTAGTTTCTAACGTATTAGAAGGTGGCTGTATATATATGATGGAATTAACAAGAATTAGAGCCAAAATATGCAAACTTGTTATGACAGAAAAATTTTGTAGTGAATCTACGGATGGGGACTGCTTGAACAAAAAGCTAACAAAAGTATTAAAGGGTAGAGAAATATAACGTTATCAACAAAATACCCTTACAAAAATAATGTATACATGAGGTCGAAAATGAAAAAGCTGTAAATGTTCATGTTGCGAATAAATGTCTAATGGTTATGAAACTCATAGAAACAATTCCTGTCACTAGTGAAACAAAGATGAACTTCACATTTCATGCAAGAGGTAAGAACTATACCCTTCTTGCAAAACCTGCACCGTCCCTTTTTATCTCGATAACAGGGCCAATGGGCAGTAGCATCACTTCTTACACAATTTGCTGGTGTCGCTGTCAAAACACGTCGCCCAGGTCCAGTGGTATCATCATCAATCGATCTGCGTTTTCTTGGTCGGCCAATTGATCGCTCCAGAGTTTTCGATTCCATGGTAAGGCCGGCTGCTATTTTGGATGAGAAAGAAAGAAGATTCATTTGATTTTTCTTTGGGATACTAAGTTGGTCTGCAAATCTGCGATAAAGGATCCAGGCATTAACTTTACAAATATCAACAGCGTGAATGATAACTTTCAGATACCACCTCTTTGTTTTCATTGGAGAACGATACAATGCTATCAACATGTCAGCCAAGTCAACTCCACCCATTGCGGAATTGTACTCCCTGACAACTTCAGGGCAGGGCACCTGGATATGGCTCTTTGACTTAGCATCCCACCTTCTCACGGTACCGCTATCTTTGGAGGAACAGTAAGTTGACGCGAGTTGAACACATTTGTTGTCAAACCAGCGCAGCAACATGATCCCTGAATTTTTGTCAGTTTTTGAAGAATTACTTCCCCTCCCTGACTTTTTCAATTCTTTCTCGGAAGAAAGAGGACAGTTGGCCAAGCGATTAGCCTTTACGGTTGCGCAAACGAGAATTCCAAATTCTTTTAACTGGAGGAGCAACGTCAATGTCGAAAACCAGTTGTCAAAGCAAAGTTTGAAGTTTTTCCCATGTGGAATACCTTCAATCAAACGCAAAACAACACTTGCACATGAACAATCTTCCTTCTTTCCGTTTTTTCCAGCATAAAGGAAAAACTTATACATAAATCCTGATTGTCCCGCACGCACAAACATTTTAAAACCCCATTTCTTTGGTTTTTTTGGATTGTATTGTCGTATTCCACTCCTTCTGGTTTTTGCCGGTATGATTTGCTCATCTATAGATTGTATTGGTTCTGGTTCAATCTTGTCGCAGTTCTCCTGGACAGCCTCTAGCACTGGCCTTATTTTGAAGAGTTTATCATTTTTATTTTCTGGTAGTTCCCTGGTTGTGTTGTCAACTACATGTAAGTACCTTCGTATTTCAATGTACCGTTTTGCAGACATAACATTTGCTACTTTGTCATATCTAGTCTCCACCTTCCAATACATGGGATAGTTGGGAAGCTTAACAATCCCCATCAAAATATGTATTCCTAAGAACCTTTCAATTTCATCACTGTTGGTATTGATCGAAGCACCTTTATTTTGGACACTGTAGAGATTGGTCTGTTCTACTAAGGTATCGGTTATATTTTTTGTCCAAAACATTCTGAAAAAGTCAATTGGATTTAATTCATCAAAATTTTCAGGTGGTTTACTGAAGGAATCGCCTTTGAAATCCGTATTAACTTTGGGTGGTGAACTGGCTCTCCATCGCCATGTGTGGTTTGCCAAAGACTTTGCCTTTTTGGCTGGTGGTGGCTTGTTTGATTCTGGTTCTGAAGCATCCGACTCACTTTCTAATATTTCTGACTCTGATTCATATTCTATTGACTCGGATTCATTTGATGTGTTGCTATAATTTGGAGTTGCTGAAGTTGTTCTGCGTGTACTGCGGCGTAATTGAGGTTGATTAAGGGTTTCACCATCAGTATCGTCATCTTCATTAGTGGTATTCACAAGCGTTTTTGATGTTTTTGGTAGCAATGTTTTACTACGTTTTTTTTGGCGATGCTTAGTCGAATCTTCAGACGTGGTCTCAGACTCAGAGGCCTCATGGATATGAGGGGGAGATTCTGGAGCTTCATCATCTTCATCTCCTTCTTCTTCACCATCTGTTTCAGAAGGCTGAACTCTGGGTTCCTGAACAACGACATCATCTTCATCATCATCATCCTCAAGCTCTGAAAGTTCAGAATCATGACACGGGGCAAGAACAAATTGTACTGCCTCTTCAGTGTTGTACCGGATGTTTGTTACAGTTTGCTTCTCAATTTTCCTTTTCATTCTTAATTTAAAATATTCTAAAATTGGACAAATATCAAATCAAGTCAGCATTAAGTCTGTCAATCAGTCAGTGTCAAGTCGGTCAGTTGGATTCAGTTGGTCAGCCGGCCGGCGGCTGATTAGATGATAATAATAATAATAATTGGTTGTTAGGTGGGAAATATTTCAACCCCAAAAGTCTTAAGTAAATGTATTTGTCATCAAAGACTAATATTCAAGGCAAGATAAGCAGAAACAACCACTATTCCTTGCAGGGAAAATAATACCAAACTTGACTTTATCTTGGCATTGTTGCCATATGGCAACAAATATATTTGAAAATTAATATACAAGTCACAATCATGAGATCTAAAATTCAAACAACTGAGGAAGTTTTCTAGACCTAAGACAAAGGCAAAACAAGTAAAATAACTGAGTAAAACCCTCCAGTAAATATCAGTAACCTTGAGAGAAAACAAGTGGTAAAATACAGCTTTCAAGCATCCACGCTGCTGCATCCGCCATCTTTTTTTTGAAAGTCCGAAAATGAAATTTTCGGACCTAACGGAGCAAACTATCAACAAAGATTACGAAAAAAACAACGGACACGGTAACAAGCGCCGGACCAGTCAAATATTAGACCGGGAATATTTTGTTGCCGTACGGCAACGCCACCACGTAAAGGGTTAATACAATAGAAAAATCAATCTTTAATCATTTCAAAGAACCTGAAACCCCTCCATACACAGAAATCACAACCCTCTCTTCATACATTTTCAGAAAAAAACACTATATAGTACATAATTCCTTTAAAATTTTTATAACTTTACAAAAGTTACCCAGAATGTTTTCTATAGACAATAACATTACAAGATAAGACATATACACATATACACATATAACAAACACATACAAACACAAACCTTTCCTCCACCACTCAAATCAAATTCATCTAAGGTTACAGCTGTACTTCTGGTAATCAATGTTGGTGCATTTACAGTTACACTTCTGGCAATCAATGTCATTTCTGGTGCATTTACAGTTGCACTTCTGTATTATCAATTTCTGTTAGGTGTATATACAACTCAACTTTAATAACTTTATTTAGATTGACATAGCATTGCATTCTCTAAGGAGGGGATTCCATTGCTTGATTTCTGTGCCATTTAAACATCTTTTAAATTCAATTGGACTTTCAAAGCATCATGATCTGAAAAGAAAACACATTTAATCAATGACGTAACAGTGTAGCTTTCAAGAAAGTTCTTTTTTATGTAACAATGATCTAGCAATGATCCATCGACATGTGTCGGTTCAGATACAACCATTTCATAGTTTCGAAGTATATCTGAAAGAATATCATTAGATTTGAAATAGTCAATGTTAAAATCACCAAGAAGAATGTCAATATCATAAAAATTAATAAACTCATGTAACTTATCATAAAACAATTGTGTTGGTTTACCAGGTTTTCTGTACAGTAGTCCAATCCGAATCAGCTCACTACAAAAAGAGTCTTTGTCTATGTAGACTAATGAAAGTCCTGGTTCCAAAGATCCACCATTGTTATACTCCATGATTTTCACACCAATTGCTATACTTTCATATTTGTCATCAGCATTGTTGAAGATAAAATCTTCAAAATCAGCTAATACATCACAGATCTCTGAAACATTATCATGTGGGAGTAATTGTGTCTCTGTCAGGCATATTACATCACTTTCCAGCAACTCTTTCACACAAGCTAAGTCAGGTGCATGCAAAGATAATGATCTTACATTTAACAAAGTGATAGTTAGAGAATTAGCACATAAAGGTCCCATTGTTTCAGGAGGAGGCAACATACAATTTTGTCGCATCTGCTCATATTCAGTGGATGCTCTCTTGTCAGCTTTTATGGCTTTTCTGTTATACATTCCAGTTAAGTGCAAACCATTCAGTGTTCTAACGCGACTCATAGCAACATACATTTGACCAGCATTGAATTGTCTTTGCTTCTGTAACTGAAAACTAATAACTGCTTCCTGGACACTTAAACTTTGTGAATGCTTGTCCCCCAAGAAAGGACTAAAGGAAACTGCGTTCTTTTAATCACAGGTGATGAGACCTTTCTTTTATGAATATGAATTTCAGTTTCAACCCTATCTATTGGAACATAGTGATGTGTTCTGGCAAAATGATCAGAAGCCATTTTCATTAAGCCAGCATCCACATCCAAAAATTTTACATACACTTTAGCAACTTTATTGTGATTGCATTTGATGGACTTGACAATACCAATTTGCCCATTAATAAGTTTGTCAGCAATGTTGATATTAGAAGTAAGCATAACTTTCGCACCAATTTTAAGGATAAGCTTTGTTGGAAGGCCACCAGTGTCGGTGTGTTTACGGTTAATCGCAACATTGATTAATCTGTCAGGTACATCTTTTGGCAAATCATCAATGGCATTGATCACAAATTCTTGACCATTCAAACTTTCAAGCTTTTTTTGGTTGTAAGCAGTAGCTGGAGCATTTTAAGCAAATAAATGAATTGCTTCTTTTGGGTAATCTGGAGAGGAATCCAAAATGAAGCGTGATTGAATAAGTTGTTCATCCTCAGGAGATAGATTAGCAGTCCAAATATTGTTAAGGAGGTCAATGAATATATTGTCACCTTGCTGTCGCATTACCTCAGTTAGTTCAGCAATCTTGAAATTACTCCAAAGTTTTAGCAAACTTTCGACAAATCCACTGGACATGTACACAGGCTTTCCCATCACTGGAGGCAGCTGGAAAAAATCACCAGATGCAATAACAGTTCTACCAGCAAATGGCACATGAGTACTAACACCAAATATTTCACATAACCGTAAATGTACATTTTTGAACAGTTCTTCCGAAACCATCGATATTTCATCAATAATTAACACAGTTAATTCTGAAAGCTTGTTACGCAATGATGATCTCATTTTGTCACTAAGTGGAGCATATCCTTTACCATGCATTCCCAATCCAGAGTGGATTGTAGTACCACCAATGTTGACAGCAGCTACACCAGTAGGCGCTAGCAATAACACTCTTGGTTTTTCTGGGTTGGTAGCTTTACGAAGTAATTCTTTTGAAATGGCATGATACACTGTTTTTAATAAATGTGATTTACCACAGCCACCTTGGCCAGTTAAAAAAATATATAACGGATCAACACTTTTCAACCCAGCACTGTTCCTGTATTTGATCAATTTTTTTGACCACGTCAAGATGGTGTCAAAGATTTCCCGTTGTTTATTATTGAGGGAGCTTATCCTTGTGTTGATTTCATTGTCATTTAGTACGTATTGCCTGTCTGCTACAATCCCTGACGTAGCAGTTCGATTTTCATCCTCAATTTCATCGTCAGATATGTGATCATTCAACAAATCTTGCATTTCCTCATTTTCCTGCTGTGCAAATGGATCAAAACTGGTTTCAAGATCAGCTCGGTAGGTTCGAAAAGCTTCGTCAACAAGTTCAGCATGTGGCTCAATCTTTGTTTTGTTGTTGTTTACTACATCAAGAACACCAGACTGTGAGAGTTTTTCCAAATAAGTGTCACATAACAATTCCTTTTCAGTTCGGAAAGGAAAATACATAAACAACAAATGGTGTGCATATTGTTCAGGAAAACGATGTCTGTTAGGTACATGATATCGCAACACAGCACGAGTTTTTCTGGACTTCATTTTACTTTTACTACTCATTAACGGAATGACAGGAGGGTAAGGACTGTTGAAGCTTTCCCCTTCCATCACTTCATCACACAGAACAATAGGTTGATTATCATTTTCAGTTGAGTCGTTAGGCTTGGAATCCAGAAAGTAATATGCTAAAAATTCTGCAAAGCACATATTATCAACCGATGCAAACTTTCCACCTTTATATGAACCATCTGGTCTATCAACGTAACGATCAAGCATATTTGTTTTAAAAATATCGTTGCTGTCCTCAGGCAATTCATCTAATTCCTCCCGAGACTTGCAAATTCGAAATCTATTTTCCGGGAGATTGCTGTTAGCAAAAATGACTTTTGGAAATGTTTTGCGTAGCCACAGTTCAGGCATCACATGATACACTGCTTCCTGCACAGAACATTCTCTTCTGGAAGAGTATGCCTTAGCAATTGATAACATTTGATCAAATTTATTTAAGCTTTGGGACTTTGATTCCTCTAATGCTTGCTTCATTGCCTTGGAGCACTCATCTTCTGATTTAGAGAGATATTTGCACATGTAGGTGATGGCTTTATAATGATTAAAAACAGGTTGGATATCCATGTTAGCTTCCCAAGCAGATAATCCTTCCACAAAGTAGTTGTTTACAAAGCAAGAATTGGGTGGGCGACGTAAATGAATTTCATAATCTGTATCTTTTGAAATGGATAATGCCCTGTAATATTGTTTTTCTGTCAAGCTTAGTTTATCCAAAATCTCTGTGATTGTTCCAGGATTCTCGTAGTCATCACTTGATGGATCCATTATATTACGTTTTTTTGGCAGTAGAAACTCATCTATGTATTCTTTAACCTTATCTAACACGATTTTCCTGCCATCCAGTACCCTTTCTTTCTCATCAGCATCCATATCTTCAGGTAACGGACTGGAAATAATAGTACGATCTGTAAAGAAATGACCAAAGTTGAATCGACAAGAGCTATTCTTATATTTACGACAAGTTTTGGAATGAGTGTGAACTTGATATGTTTTTACTAATTCAAACAATTCCGGTTCAAGAACAGGATCTGGTAAATCAGCTCGAACAACTGCATCAACAAATGATATGTATTCATCCTTGGATTTTTCAGTTAAAACAGGAGGATCTTTGAGCCATAAAAAAATATGTACATGTGGACTTCCCCTGACTTGAAATTCAACACGAATGACGTAATAAGACAACTTCCCCAAACTACCAGCTGCTACAATTTCTTTAAAGAATGTCTCAACACGATATTGAAAATGTCGAGCTAAAAAAACTGGATTCATGTTCAAAATGACACATTTATCTTCATAACTCATGTTGCGAATTTCGTCTTCCTGAAGATTCAGTTTATAAATTTTGGATAATATTGAAGGCAACTCGGGCCAACGTAAATCTGCACAGGATAATGTCATAAATAAAGTAGGAATGCCAAGTTGCTTAACCATTGCTAACACTTCCAACAGGAATCGCTTCCAATATACTGGAGTGCCCTTTACCTGGTTCATAAAGTTAAATGCTTCATCATTTGCGATAAAAGTTTGGACTGTTTCTTGAAAATTTTGTGATAACATACCAGCTGTAACATTACCACTGGACATTTTTTTCATGGCAACATTGATCTTGCTGTGGAGATTCGTAGACTGAACAACATAATTAGCAAAGAATATGTAATCCACATCTGATGAAAACTTTTGAGTGTAGTTTAGTAAACGCTGATTGAAATATTTAACTGGACTAATTGATATATTCCTTTCAACATTATATCCAAACTTGCCGTATGGAAACAAATGTGGAAATGCCATTTCCTCACAATATTCTTCAGCATATATAGGAATTGCTGTGCATCCTTCACCTGGAGCAATTGTAACCAAGTCCTCATTAACATGAATAGGTATTTTGGGTGTCATGACAGTTTCATTTGAAGCTGCTCGATGCTCGTCTAAGGGATTTTCGTCGAGTTCATTTTCATTTCCATCAGCCATTCCATCAGTGACTTCATCATCATCAAGATTAAACACACCCTCAATGTTAGACATATCAACCAATACGTTGCTGTACAAATGATTGTTATCTTTCAAAAAGTCTAAAGCTTGAACAAGTAAGTCTGGTCTCACAGGTTCAAAGTAAACATGTCCGTGATACATCAATTTTCGTTTTAATTTCAACAACAATAAACCATTGCTATCAGCAGGCCTTGGCAAAACATTGCTTACAGTTTCGGTATCTATCGGAACATTACAAATTGCCCCTTTAACCTTGGGAAAATTTCCTTTTGGCATTATGACAACTTTCTTGAATAGAATTCGCTTCGAAATGAGAACTTTTTCCAATCGATTTATGTCAGCTAGATGTTGCGGCAAATCATAGACTTCCAGTTTGTTCCAAACAGCTTGAGTGGGAATCTTTTTTCCCAACAGCTTCCGGTGACAAGTTATACAAATATATGGCATATTGTCAAAACTTAAAATAATTGAAAATTGGAAATCATGAGTTTCAATATTATATTTACTTCCATCAAAAGATACAACTGATCGCTTATATAAACAACGATTACATGAAACACAAATATAATAAGGTCCTTCATTAATCATCTGCTTAAATGATTGAATCCGTTTTTCGACTGTTGTAAATAATTTCCTTTTAGCTAAAGTGTATCTTTCCCTTTTACTTCTTAACATTTCATGGTGCTCATCAGTTTCTCTTTTATCAAGATATTTGTGATGCAGTTTGGACAATAGGTTTGTATGTTGTGGACTGCCCTTCATGGATGTATATTTTGCTTTAGCCGATTCTTTTACCACTTCCTTATTTTCCCTATATAATTTACGTTTTGATTCCAGTTTTTTCTTGTGTTCTTCTGTTCCAATTTTTTGCCAGTATTTTTCACGAAGAGCTTCTTGCTTTTTGATTTTCTGAGGGGTATTCTTGCTTTCCAAGTATTTTTGATGTAAAATGTCTTTGTTTTCTAAATATTTCTAATGTAAATTGTCTTTGTTTTCCAAATATTTCTGATGTAAATTGTCTTTGTTTTCCAAATATTTCTGACGTAAATTGTCTTTGTTTTCCAAATATTTCTGATGTAAATTGTCTTTGTTTTCCAAATATTTTTGATGCAGAACATCACTGTTTTCTAAGTACTTTTGATGCAAAGTATTTTTATTTAACAAATACCTTTGATGAAAACTTTCCAATTTTTTTGTATGTTCATCAGAGCCTTTTTTGATAAAATAATCATGTCGCATTTGTTTCAGATGACTCGGCGACGTTAAGGCAGGGTCTGTAAAATGTACGTTTTTCGTGCGAGAGAAAATAGCTATTTTTGAATTTAATTATTTTCATGTTTTTTATGCTAATTTATGCAAAGCAATACAACACCAGTCAGCGGTGTTCTTAAACTTTATCGTGGTAGCAAGAAACGTGATAATTTCTCATGTGATGAAGGGGTATAGGATGTATTACTAACCTCACTAGAAAATGATGGAAATTACTCTGGGGCTGGGTGAATTCATGTTTTATTGAATAAAAAATTAATTCGGAAGAACAAGAGTACTATGTTGAATCGAATGAAAACGTCGGATAAGTCGCGGTATTGTTCTTGTTAACTCCAATGGCTGTTATCTTGGCCAGAAATTGCATGTTTCTCTTTACAGCTGATGCTGACCGGGTTATTTTCGTGTTATTTTCAATTTATGCACTTATCCAACTTTACCAATAAATATTTCAATGTTTGTTTTTCAATTTTCTGCAATTATTTCATCTTTGAATATGAAATTGGGCCGTCCCCATGTAATAAAAAATTTTTATTTCATTTCCTGATTGTCTGGCAGCCATTGCTTGGTCTTCGAAATCTCCTTCTTTGTTGTTAGCGAAAAGTAGCCATATTGGAAGTGAATGTTATCTGGAAAGATGGCATAGCATAGCTAAAGTTTTCACTGTTGTAAAGTGAAAAACAGAAAAAGTCTGTAGTAAACGTGAAAATAATTTTTAATAAAAATATATCCTTTACACTAAAGATTTATACTTACTTCCATGTCTGATGCCAAATATATCATAATAATAGTCAGAATATTGTGCAAACGAATGTTTTTTGTCTTATTATTATACACAACACAACTTACACTGTTTCAAATGTTTCATTAGAAATAAAAAAAAATTATTTCATGTTTTAATAAAAAGTTTGAATAAAAGTTTTATTCTGTGGTGTCGAGACTATTTTGAATTGTTTATTTTTACTTCTCTTATTTCTAATATATTATACTGAATATGTTTTGAATTATTCTGAAGATGTTGTTTTGTTTCCTTTAACTTTCAGAATTTTTCTACCACATCAAGTGTTCTGACTGCAGTATACATGTATTCCTAGTGTCCCTTGGCCTTGCTGTGAGTTATTATTTATATACATCCTTCGTTCATGTTGCCTGTAAAGGTTTTCTGTTTGTGCCAAGCCCCATTACATCCTGCATAATTCCAATTTTGTCACCCAAATTTATTCCTACCTGATCCTCATTCTTCTTAGTATGTGATCAAATTTGCTATTTGTTTTGTCTTCAATTTACATGTCAAGTCAGTAGATATTACTGTTAGCTAGCTATCGATTCTATAATTTTAAATATTTTTATGTGTATGAAAAATATAATTTTTTCTTCTATAAATGTTCTGTGAGTAAAAAACTATATACAACATATATAACAACTAGAAGTTTTATGTATTTGTCACACTGGTTACAAGTGATGTTTTTAGAAAAAATGTATATATAAATCACATAATCTATAACATTAGAAATTTCTTATTATTCTGAAAAACGGTTGCACAACAAAAGTAATTTTATTGGAAACCAAGCCTTATGTCTGCGTAAAACCACATAGAGATGAGAGACTTTTCACGATTAGTATATAGTATGTGGGGAATTTTTTCATTGCATTGCAACCCCAATCGAACGAGACTTGTTTGGAGAAATATCAATTTTTTGTAGATCATGAGTATGTATATATATTATAATAGTTTTTGTGTCAGCATTTTAAAATGAGTTCACTTATATTTAAAATAAGTTCAATTATTTTAATAGTCTGTCAGTTTCATCATTGCAATTTGTGTCACTTTTCACAACTTGTGTTTGTTTGTTTGTTTTTTTCGTGTTTTTTTTCAATATTACAGTGTCATTGCATCCATAGAGGAGAATGCTGACTGATATCTTTCGAAAGTGTTCATTCATTCAAAAATTATGTGGGGTGGGGTCTGTTTTCATAATTTGTTTTTATTAGGGCTTGTTCGTTTAAAGTACTACCTAAGGTGAAAATTTCAAAACAAGCAATTTGACTCCTCACTGCCAATAAGCACAGAAGAATAAGACATGGATGAATAATGGATAATGAATAATGGATTGTGTTAATTGTTTTTAACAGCAAATTGGTATTATTTTATTGGAAGAGAGGCTTGTGCAATTTATTTCTGTAGTTTTTCACATAGAGAAAATTATGATTTCTGGTATTCTCTCTGTGCATTTCTTATTCTTTTTGTAAAAAAAGCTGTTTTTATCTTTAATTTTTTTAAGATTTAGAATACTAAGACAAAGTATCAATATTTGGTTGTATTTTGAGAATTGATTGGATATAGCTCAGGTATGCTTGTGCTTAATTTAGCTCCCTCTGAGGCTTTGAATAGTTCATTTTGTTTTTTACTAGAAAGCTCTTTCTAAACATATTTAATCAGTAAATCATGATTTTGTTTTTTCAGGTGACCGAATGACCAAGTTGTGTTGTAATGTTTTATTTATGAATATAAAAACAATGAAGTTATAACTAATTTGTTTGTGTTTTCTTATGATATTTATCCTCACGAAAACTCGGGTTAATTTCTATTTAGGAAGTAGTTTGATTGATACACCTAGGCCCTAGTCTTGAGAAGCTCAACGATACTTTTGTTGAAGTTCTGCATTAATGATGGTTTTGTCAGTAATAATTTACGAATAAATTAAGAAATCCAGTTAAGAAATCGCTGATTTCAGCGTTATGATTGGAAGAGAATAATTATGTGCAAGTTGATGGTTTTCAAATTTCTCCGGTCCAATCAGCACGCTTAGAATTCCCTCGCCCGGGAAAATAAAAAATTTTGAAAAAGAAAGCTTTCGTGTGGAAGCATAACCCAAAATGTCGATCACGGATCCGCTTACTTGCGGCTTTATGAAAGTCGGAGGTTATACTATCCTTACCGAAACAAATGACCTTCGCCAAGGTACATATACAAAGAAGGTGTTTTTTGGGAAAGTGTTAAAACTTCAACACGAGAAATTTTTAAAGAAATATGAAAACTTCCCAACGACTTATAAGGGGTTCGTTGACAACTTCCCGAAGATTGTAGAGAACATCCGATCCTTGGGAAAACGACACAAGGATAGAAAGGCCTTAATTTTGCGCACGTTTAGTTGTGATGAGTGGGACAAACTGTCACAGGAGCAAAAAAGTACCCACGCAAGTAATCCGTGTACGGCATGTTTACAAGACGAGGATTTACGAATTCCTTTGCCACTATTTCCCGTAAAAAGTAATCAGCTGAAATCGAAAGCAGATTCTGCTGGTTTATATTTTTAACAGGACATTGAGGTGGCATTTCGGCAACAGAGTCGACACATAATACAAACATGTGCATAATTTTCTAAAGAGAAACATCTTTAATAGGAAAATGGCAAATCGAAGTTGGGAGAATCTAGCTTCACAACTCAGTTTACATCGCTTTCTATAAAAAAATCCAACGAAAAAAAGAGATTGGCTGAAAACATAAAAAAAGACATTGAAAAACAATGGGAAGAAACATGTGTGGAAAGGTAAAAACACCAGCACTACTTTGCTACTTTGTAGTCAATAGACAACAACAATAAACAAAAAAGAATTTACGAAACGTTTGTTTCAGAGCATTCGGACTTCCAGTATCCCTAAAAATCGCCAAAGAAATCGACTGAACATGTCATTTGAGAGCAATGCCGAAGCATCTAAAAGATCTTTTGATATAAACGAAAAAATCCGCAAGGTATAATAAACTTTTTGGAAATACAATACACAATCATAATAAGAAATATTAATCAAAATATTATGTCTAGGGAATAAAAAGACCACACAATCACATCGGTAACCTTTCATCTTACTTATGGAATAAGGATGGAGCTTTAGCTAAAATAAACTCTTTCAATGATGGCGAATCGATTAATTACACAGCACTGGCCAAAGAATTCAAGTTGAAGTATTCTAATGGTAAAACAATATCAATCATCTACATCTGTAACTAAAAGACATCTCTCTATTGTTTTGAAGATTAGCATGCCCATTATCCCGTAAAGCCTTCCCTATTTTTATTTGGGTTATTTAGATTAGCCTGCCCAGCAAGCAACACTGCGATGAAGAACCTTTTTATTGAAATTGTGGTTATATTTCCATAGAAATGCACTCCTTCGTAGTGATTTTCGACAAATTTGCCCACTGGGTGTATTCTCTAATTCTTTAATCATGAGAGCCAAAAATAAAATACATAAATACTTTTTGAAGTTATTAATGTCACCTTTTGATTAGGTTCAGTTTTGAAAACTGAGTAAATCGCCAAGCAGGTGACATTTATATATCAAAATTGCAAATAACATCAATAAATAAAGTTTTTCTTGTTAGGAAATGTACCAAGTAACGCTGGTCAGGTTTTTAAAGCATTGTTGGCTGAGAATGGTTGTGACACTTCAAAATTTACGTCTTGCGTAACTGGCAAAACTGAAAGTGATAATAACACTCGCATCAGAAGAAAAAAGAGGAAGTATAAATGAAATTAATATTATCTCAAATATTTCTTGGCTATTGCTGAAAAAGCTAAATACGTGTTGAGCCATTGTGAGCTCTTAAATATTATTAATTCAGAAAGTCTTTGTGTCAATAGGTTGACTGTCCCTGGTTGTACAGAAGTATCCATACCAAGTGAGTGTACAAATGATGCTGTTGTTCGCAAGCTGAAAGATAAAATAATAAGTGGTGAATATAAAGTTGGTGAGCTGATAGTTCCTCAGGTATTTTTATATACATGTAAAATTGCATTATGTCGTGTGTGTTCATTTGGAATTTTAATGCCCTAATTGTATTTATGTTTCAACAGGAATATGAAAAAGTTTCCTTAATTGATGGAAACTACCACACTGAAAATGTATTGGTTGAAGGAAGAAAGATGTCACTCACAGAAATACGTGAAGATATGTTCAAAAAGCATCAGCAGCCACGATGTATGACCCAGCCATACATTACAAAAGTGACGAATATCGATCCATCCACAATGTTGATCTCAACGTACAAGCCATTGTAGAAAAACCAGAATTGTATTTACTGGCTAGATGCCCTTCGAATGACCAACAGATCCTTTATTCAGAAGAGAGGTTGAAGGACATCATTGAACTGAACAGAGAATTACCATTTGGTGGTGTCATGTTCAAAGATATAATGCGCATCTTCAAAGGCGACAAACCAGCAGCTCAATTTGAAGCAGGTCAGCAGAAAGGTGGAAATTATTTTTGCTTTTGTTGCAAAATTCATGCTGATTCTGCTAGTAGTCTTCCACATTCTTTCCAATTGCCGTCTATGTCATTGTCAGAGCGTATCTCTCACGTGTTATCTTCTGTCAGTTCGCAAGATAGACTTAATACAGGCACTATCAAACTGTACACAAGTCTCCGTCGAGATCAGGTTATTGACGAATTACACCAGCGTAAAATCAAATTCGATAGCAGACAGCCATTAAAACAATTGAAAGGTACACTGGATGATGTGATGCATGGTATCCAACGTCTACCGTCTTTGTTGTTTCAGCAACATCATTATTCACTTGAAAGTCTGTGCTTAGATCGTTACGAAATTCTTGTTACAGAACCATTGCATGACATATCGAACCATATCAAGAACCTCTACGAAGAAATACCACATCACTTGGGACCTCACAAAAGAGAAGTACAAAACATTATACACACATCATTTAACAACAAAGATGCCAAAAATTCTGCTGATCACCGAGAAAGTTTATTGGTGGTAACCAACTGGCTCTTGCAACATCTACCAAGTTCATTTGCTTGCAATTTGTTTACAACCCTTTCCGAGATTCAAGAAATTTTGTACCTACCTGACAACAGCCGCACAATAGTAACAGTATTTCGTTTAATAAACACCATCTTTCATCATGCCGTAGTCATCAAGCAAAATATCCGTGGTAACCTCAAATGTCTTACTTCTCGAAAATTCTTTGGGGTCTACTACCATTCTTTGATCAGACATTCAGTGGAACAATACCGGCTAATTTCTGGGAGGTCATCCAATACTGAAAAGGAAGAAGCATTTTTTAATCCTATAAAGAAGCTAACAAAAACGACTTCTAACTTTCATGCTGATAATATGATAATTAATTCAATAATTCGATTGCAAGCGAAAGAAAAATTAAATTGTTTACCGACGCACAAATCAGAGAAGCAATTTGCCAAACTCTACCAACCTATTTCCGAAACGTTCCAAAACACAGTCATTTCTTTCGATTCCATAACTCGCTTCCCTCGTGATTACCAGGTGCTACTCCAACAGATTGCTGATTATCTCAATGATTCAGTGAAATGGTGGTGTGAAGTTGACAATGGAATCATGTTTTTGGATCATATAAATGTTCCTAGTAACAGCAACCTTATGCTAAAACACTTCAGATCCAGTACAATTCATGACGTGAGTCATTACCTCAAACAACAATGGCAAGAATGTCTTGATCTGAAGGAAAGTAAAATTCCTGGATTACTGCTGCTGCCAAATTATGCAAAAACACACGATACACCTTCCAAAGTCTTGATTGCAGGTACACCAACTAAAGAAGGTGTTTTATCCATTGCTGTTACTGCTGTTACACCACCGCCATCAATCAACTTTCTTACGTCAACACCAATGAATGGTAATTCGGTTGAAGAAATTTCCAACAAAACCAACTTTGAATCGGTTTTATCTACACCAGAAAACATTTCCTCTATTCCAACAATTGCAAACCAATCTTCACCCACAATTTCCAAACTCTGTTATTCAACACCCTTGCAAGCAGTAGTAACAAAACCAACTAAGGAAAAAGAAATTGTGAGCATTACAACCAACCACAATCCTTCAAAAACTTCAACTTACCTTGAAAAAGTACTAGGACATGACAGCTCTGCGTTAATTACTGAATTTGGTAACTTGCGTAACATGGTGAAGAATAAGAAAAAGTCAAGGATAACAGATTATGACAGATGTGTTGCAGAGATTGGAATTAAAGTAAAAAATAAGGAAGAAAATCTAAAGAAAATGTTATTGCAACTAGAAGAAAGCACTCTCCAAGAAAATTCTGTAATCGACCTTATCCCTAAAAGTGCAGATAAACTTGCTGAATACAACAACACACTACGTTTACTTAAATATTGTAAAGTAATACGTTCTTCACTAAACTTTTAACTTGGTAGAGTTTTATTTTATGTATATATAATTTGAGTATTCAAGCTGGTAATACACAAATTGATTAATTGATTCATTTTAATACAGCAAATGCGGATGTCAAAATATACACAAAATAGCAAAGTTGAGTGTGAAGAGAAGAAATTACGTTATGATGACCAGCAGTGCCATGTTCTTGAATTGAAAAATCCTGCTTCAATTTAAAAAAAGGCATTGTGTAGAAAAAAAAAATCGATCATGTGTATCACCTAATAAAAAAAAAACTTTTGTAAGCCCACCATGTGTTCAATTAATTGACTCTTGTATCACCAGCTTTAAAGTAAATCATTATAGATAATTAAGTGAAAGCAAAATAAAAATATTCAGATTAAACCAAACTGGTGAGGTTGTTCAACATATTTTCGTGAGGTTGTTCAACATATTTTTGTGAGGTTGTTCAACATATTTTCGTTGAATTGAATATCTCCATGTTGTTCTAATTGTGTTTCTGTTTTCTTTTAAATAAGTTTGGCTTCTTGATAAATCATAATAGATTTTTACTGAACTACTGTAACACTTGAAACTCATTTCAGAAAGTTATGTATAAAGTTATATTAAGTTATATAAATGTTATATTTTCGTTAGTATCATTTTTCATTCATTGGAACACTTTTGACAAACCGTAAAAACTTTTCTTAGAATATTATGTAAAATAGGACACACAGTGTAAAGTGCATGGATTTATATACAGCCTGCAAACTATTATATAGTATGTATATATGTATAGAGTTTTGTGTCTTCTAGATTTTCATTTGTCTTCCAGAGATAAACCAAAATATTCTATCTAAAAGTTAGATGGGCGAGCTTCCAGTTCAGTTTTAAAGCCTGATAAAATATCTTCTCATTCCTAGTTACGTTATAGCTATTAGGATCATCGTTTGGATATGATTTTTCTTTCACAAATATCACCAACCAATATAAATTCAACATTAAATAGAATTTTCCGAAGCTTATCTTAACATAGAATGCTACTTTTTACATAGAATGATATGCTACGTAATTCACAAGTAAAATAAGTTCCAAAGTAACATTGAAGAAAAGAAATGAAATCATTTTTACCTTCGTCAACATCCATGCTCTTCCTTTCTTCCATTCCTTTTCTTGATCTGCACGTCCTCGTGCACGCCGTTCAAAAGCATAATTTAAAGACTGGAATGTAAACAATAAAACGTAATAAGTTTGGAAACATTCCGATGTAATTTACAGACCCGCGAAAACTGCCTTAACGTCGCCGAGGATCTTTTCCTTTATCGGTACCTTTGCCCTTAGTGATATCATATTCATCGCGCCAACGTTTCAAGAGTACTTCATGATTTTCTGGGTGAAGTTCTTTCGATAACACAAGCTTACGTTTTTTAGCAGCACCACTTTTGGATATTTTGTTGCCTGATTCTATCATTTCCACCATTACAAATTGAATTTGACATAAAACTGTATTTCCATGAATCAAGTGAACTTCAGTAAGATACTTTTGAATTTGCATCATACTTGAAAATTTTAATAAGGTTCCTGAGCCATTTTCATCGGTAACACCCATGTCATTTCGACTATGTGAGTCAAACAAATAGAATGCTTTTGTGTCCCAACTGATGCTGAAAGACATTTGATTGACAAAGAATATCATGCCATTACTTTTGTCAGATAAGCGATTATACGATGCCTTTAAAAAATTATAGTTATTCCTATCAATCTCAGCTGTCACATTTTCCACATACGATATCAAATATCTGTTTTGTTCAATATCCAATTGACATGGCAAGTCATCTACTGATAAAAAACGAAAAAAATTCAGCTTTTGAAACAACTCATTACCTTTAATCATAACATAATCAAGGTCAGTAGTCTTCCAGAAACACATTTTTTTAAATTTAGACCAACATAATCCAATTAAAGAATTACAAGTGCATTGCATACCAGAACTTGCACCAAACATTGGATCTCCTTGATGAAATGAAGCTCTTACTACCTTAGCAATACTATATGTAGGTCCAGGATCACTTTCCACATCACCATCAATTAGAAGTTGCAGAATTTTGAGGAAACTAACATCTACTATCATCAAAAAACAGTACAACATAAGTTTAACATCTTGGCAAATTAAATGGCAGAACAGCAATAGAACTAAATTAAAACTGTAAAAACCAATACTGCCACGCTGAGTACGAGCATAAAAACAACCACAAGAAGCTCGCCACTGTTCAGTTTCAATCATGATAAAAACAATCTTATAATTCTAGAAACTCGAACAAATACAATAAGGTACCTTTTTTAATAAATAATGACCACCAACAAAATGAGTCCGACCAAATTTTGCAACAAATCTTAACACTTTGAATTTGCAACGAAACAGAGAAACCTTCCACGCTGATATTCTCATGAAGAGAGGGTGCCATTATGCGGGCAGCGTGGGTAAAACAATAAGGGCGTCAATGCGGGCGAAAAAAAAGAAAACAAACCAATGAATTTACAGATGGGTTTTGTGTGAACCAATGAATCTCGAGATGGCTGTCGTATGAACCAATGAATTTCGAGATAAAAAAAATCGCTAGGTTTGGACAGTAAGATGAAAAAAAAAAAAAAAAAACTAAGAAAAACAAGATGCCCTTACGGGCAGAAAGATTTCTGCAAAATCAGTTGGAAACTGAAAATATAAAAAAAATGAAATACTATAATAGCATTCTTGAAACTTGAATGATTTTGAATCATTGAATGGTTGAATAATTTCTACAATATACCGGGTGGTCCAAAAAAAACATGTCCAAAATTTAATCCTTAATTTCTCCAAAATTATCAATGCATTTTAGCTTAACTTTTGTACAAAAATTATTTCGTATGTTTACAAACGAAATCCAAAATATCTTGCATATTGGACCATTTGCTATAAAGTTATGAACTTTTGAAGTTGGCATATAATTTTTGAGTTGTATGAAAATTGACGTCAAAAAGGGTGTTCTTTCTCTTGCTAAACTTTTGCAGATATCCGACAGTAATATCCTACGAGCATGTCGCATAATTTTTGTCAATACAACGTCTTCTTTTTCAAAAGATGCTATTCCATTGTAGTCTGACGGTTTCGCATATTCACTTTTTCATCTTGGACGAAGCCGGTTCTCTTTTGCGTTAAAAATGGTTTTTTCTGCCGAAGACAAAGCTGTGATAAAAAATGATTACGTGGAAAAACAATGGACCGCATATCGAATTTGTCAGGAGCATCCATCAAAGAAGTGGCACAAAAACTCCGTACAAAATTTGATAAATCGTTTCAAAGTTTTTGGATCAATGGATAGAAAACCGGGATCAGGGAGAAAAAGAACTGTAACAACGCCGGAGAATGAGAAGATTGTGAACGAGCTTATTTGCTCGCAGGAGGACAATCCTGGATCCCATTTGTCACCTCGGGAGATAGAAAAGCACACAGGAATCAAAAGATCGTCCGTAGTGAGAATGGTAAAGCGTAACGGTTGGAAGAATTACAAAAGAGTCAAAACGCCACGAATGAGTGAAGCCACGAAGCAAAGACGCACAGAAAGAGCTGCAGCGCTTGCAGAGAGGTTTGGAAAAAGCAAAAGGAGCATCGAACGTTGTGTGTGGCAAGATGAGAAGGATTTTACTCTAGAGGTACCAATGAACAATCAGAACAGTAGAGTGTATGGTAAGGAGAAGAAAGCTGATGTTCCTGACGGTAGTCTGTTTCATGAAAAGAACAAACAGAGTAAGAAAGTCATGGTTTCCGCTTGTGTTTCATGGTATGGTGCAACCAAGCCTTTCTTTGTCAACAACAATGGTATCAAAGTAAATGCTAAATCGTACCACAGACACCTAAACAAACAACTTATTCCCGAAATTGATGAACTCGTTAAACGAAAGGATTGGGTGTACATCCAGGATAGCGCGCCATCCCATCGGTCGAATCTGGTACAAGATTATCTTAAGGAGAGATTGAAGAAACGGTTTGTGAAATCAACTGAATGGCCCCCTTCGTCCCCAGACTGCAATCCCCTTGACTATCACTTCTGGGATAAAATAAAGTTAAAAGTGTATGAAAACCGATTTAACCAACCATTCGATAATGAGGATCAATTGAAAAGAAGAATAAGAAGAGTCTGGTCAGAAGTAGCGCAAGATGTGGTCGAGATACGCAAAGCTCTCAAACAGTTTGTTCCTCGTTTAGAAACTGTTGCTGAAAAACAAGGCAATTGCATTAAAATGAAATTCAAATGAAAACTTTGAAAACTGTATTCTTTGTCTATCAATGCAACTTTTGCATCGTGAAAATTATTGATAGTTTGAATTTTGATTGTTTTAAACTCGGCTTGTCAAATTTCATTTCACCTTTTTGACGTCAATCTTTTACGATTTTCCTGCAATAAAAAATAAGTGGTATCTAGAAAAAATATCATAGTTGTCCCTAAATCCATTCGTTTGAGTCCGGTTTCCGTTTTTGAGCCCAAAAGTACTTATAGTTTTCCGGTGCGAATTTCTGCGACTCTAGGTAAAAGACACTAAGCTTTATAAATAAAATAAATTTGGACACGTTTTTTTTGGACCACCCGGTACATTCCTAATTACGTGCTTCTCAGGACATTTTGAAGGCATAATTGACACAATGCGAAACTTTATTATAATGTATGTAACTGCCAATAAACTGAACAACATGTTTGTTGATACAAAATAATATAAAAGATCCACGGATCCTTTCAGATATCTTAATGAGTATGATCATAACTCATAAACTCAAAACATTTTTCCAAGAACATATAAATTTTGGTCATGCAAAATACATTTATATCGACTGAAATCGACATACATAATATAGTTAACTCATATCAGAAATTTCTATTTCTATTCTATTTCTTATCAAATAAGATTAACAATATGGCATGCACTTACATTCTTCATCAAAGTTGAAATTCATGATCAGTTTAAAAAAAATCTGTAGGAAGTTTAAGAAAGGTTGAATGATTTTTACATAACATTACATTTCCGATTACATTCTTATGCACCCAAAGGAATTGCAAAACTGTAATTGACACTATGCGAAACTTCATTGCATATACGTATACACCACCGATAAACTTAATAACATCTGAATGACATAAAACATACGTTCTTTTGGGAGTAAAAAATCAGCTTATTGATATTTTCAGATGTCACACAGTGACTACGTACGCAAATCATAAACTTTAAACATTTGATATGTACTATGAATCTTCTTAATTACAAACGTAATTCCCAGTATTGCAAACACAAAAACCAAACAAAGATTTTGGTCATTTAAAAACGTATATATACCTATGCTCTAAACTTAAAGTCACCACACACATATTATATAACTGAAAGGAAATTTTGGTTTGTTACATGATTTGATGTGTATTGAGTTTACAGGCAATTGGAAGATGTTTGAATTTGTTATTGTAATTAGGAAAGCCATTTTTAATAAAGGACATTGACAATATATATAACTTAAAAACAAATCAAACATTAAAACATTAAAAAATTATCATCAAACATTAAAACATTACATTAAAGCATCAGTAGACACACATTTTTTATGTTGGAGCTGATGAGGACTCTAAGCTGAGCTTCAGTATCCACAGCTTAAAAAGAATAACAGCCCATACATGAAACAAACGAAGATGTTTTGTGTTTTCACTAAAAACAAACAACAAATGTATATATAGGTACCTTTTCGCTCTTCTGTTTACAAAATGTTGAAATCTTCTTTAGAAAAGAATGATCACAGTTCAAAAAAAATCGAAGTTTCTTCTATAGATTTTGTTTTCATCTTAAAATATGTATATGCTCTTAAAAATCCATTTAATATTGACCAAAGAAACTTGTAAATCTAAAAGGGTTTCTTCGCTGGGTGACATGCGTTGCACGACGTTTTGGTTTCATGTAAACACACGCATGAATTTTCAAAAAACCGCTAGGTTTGGACAGTAAGAAAAAAACGAAGAACCAAAGCCGGTTTTAATAGCTTTCTTGCTTTCGCAGAAATCTAAATATGCTTTAATGTGTCGTTCGTTTCAAATGAATTATCATTGAAGACATCTTTGAATGAATGTTTCCGGAGTATTATTTTTTTTAACACATGGCTGTTAATGCTCAACACTTCACTTTGACATTAGTTATATACTCCTATCTTTGGTTCAGCCCTTCCATTGTTTCAAGTGTACAAGATGTCCAACAATTATACATTTCCTCTTCATTCATACATTGATAATGCAATATATACACCTGAAATAGTAAAACAAACATATAAATTAATAAGAACATAAAATTTCCCATGTCACAAAATGATAGTATTAAGTTATTAGTGTGATTTTTCCTATGTAAAATCATTTTATGTAATGTTATATTATTAGAATGAACTCAAGTAGTAACACAAAGGTGTACAGTTATAGAAAAACCAATTTATTGATTCGTTTCTTTGCTCCTCATTGTTAATAAGAAACTGTTTATTTTTCAGTTATCTAATTCATTTAAAGAATTTTTGAAAACTGTAGCTACATTATCCTATTAGCCAAAAATGTGTTATAAAGTTTCACTTGGACAAATATTATAAATTCTAACAATACAATGTAGTTGCTGTATATATATTGAATAGCAAATCAGACAATAATTTTCCGCCATTACAGGTAGGTAATTGTTGTTTACAGTTTTTGTTGTAAGCAGTTCAATTTGATCATAAAAACACTGTACAGCAGTGTATTTTAACCTGAAGATGTAAGAGATACTTACAAAAAGCTTCGTTTAAGAAAATATATTAGAATGTTCATGTTTTTATTATTAAATAAACTTTATGGCAAATAAGATATATACCTAATAGATTGATTATTTACCCAAAGTGACAGGATTTTACCCTTTCAAATCCCATTATGATGTATACCGTAAAGCGGGGTGACTTCGATCAGCGGGGTGACTTCGATCAGTAAAAATAAACCGTTTAAACTCTGAAATTAAAGTGTGTTTTTCACATTTTTTAAGATTTTCATTTAGATTCTTATTGTAAAATATAATCAGAATCCTCTTCAAGCGAAACAATCAATTTCTTCCGAAATTAACGACGAAAAACATCAAAATTTTCACAGCTCACATTGGTCATCGCTCTACGTCGTATTCAAGAGTCTAGCCTGGACATTTCTGGTACATATGTGAAGTATAGAGGCTGAATGTAAAGAAAATTATAATATGTCTGAAAGAAATTCTGTTCTTCACCGCTATATTCTGTTTTTCTTTTCCTTATTCCTTTATCGATAATATCGTGTTAATAAAAACACGAAAAAAACGAATGTTTTTTATTGCTCATGTTCACAAGAACTTCATGAAAAGTCGTTGTATCTCATAAGAGATTTAATGACTTACCGAATAAATTTTAATAAGCATGCTCTTTCCCCATGATGATAGATCTCAAAAATTTTGTTTGAGATACAATGAAATGTTAATGTTAATTTCGTTTCGTATTAACGAGGGTCACACATGTGTGAACGTCTTAAATATCTTTTGTTTTACTAACATTCGCTGATCTTTTACGGTCGAACATTTACCTCGGATGACAAAGGGTGGTCTGTTAATATTGTAATAATGGCGCTTTAAAAACATTGTCAAATACAATTATAAGTAATTTGGCGCTTCTCATAAGCTGATCGAAGTCACCCCATAGTCGATATTGTCGTTTTCTTGGAAAGATCAGGTTATTTCTCTGGAATTACAAGTTTAGTTAATGTGAATTTTTGCACTGAAATAAAAGAAATATGTAATGTAATGATTCCAAAGTTTCAGAAGTAATGGTTTAGTATTTCGGAAGTTACTTTAAAAATAGTGGCAAAATTGATCGAAGTCACCCCGCTTTACGGTACTGTTTTGATTTTTGCTGAGTGGATTACATTAGAAATAATCAAGGTCAATTTTTTTCTGTATATCCTACTACCCCAGACAGAGGGTAAAGCCTAATATGCTACATTTCCAACTAGCAATAAGAATTCAAAATCTCTAAGGACCAATTAACAAAATTTTGTGGTGTAAAAGTACCGTAAAGCGGGGTGACTTGAAACACCCGGGGTGACTTGAAACAGCGTCGAAAAAACGTTATTTCTCATGAAATAATGAATGAAACTCCGAATTTTTTTCAGATTCCGTTCGGAGACTATCTAGCGCAACATTCGATAGAAAAAGTTTTTCAATCAAGGAAGTTCTTCGGAAGCTGAATATGAAAAAAGTGCCGAAAATCAGTGCTGCTGTAAAATAGCTCGTCACGGCGATACAGCATATCGTCAAATATAATTTTTTTTATATTTGTAAAATAGAAAGGTCAAAGGGCGTAATTCCAAAATTTTATTAAAAAATGTTTAAATTTGAAAGAGATATATCCCATTAAAATGATTCGTTTTTTTTCACTCGATACACTTCGTCTATTCGATTATTGCATAAATATTCTTGTCATTTGTCATAATTATACCTCAATCTAATCATTGATGTGTGAGAAGGTTCAGCCGATGGAGCGTCAATAATGGTATGCGTCATTAGGTAATTATCATAAGTTGAATTATCAGAAAGGTTTAATAACCATACTTTCAAATTTAGTTAGATGAACGTATTCTAATTCATAAATGAACCCCCGATGGAATCGTTTTACAAAATAGCATAACTGCATACTACAAAAGTGTTACAATGTTTGTTAGAAGGTTGTCCCCCCCCCCCCCCCCTGTTAAAAAGTATGGGCACATCATACTGTTTTAGAAGTTCCAATAAACGTAATTTTCTATCCACGGAACTGCTGGTGCTGATGGATGAAGAGGCGGGGGGTTGTGAGTGAAGCATAAATAGCCTCCCCTAGAAATGAAGCTAAATGTCCTCATTGGTATAAATACACTCACACAACCATGAAAATAGTAATATAAGAATTGCAAACTGAAAACCATGTCTGCCGGCTGGAAATCGAGAATTCCTTCGGTTCAACAGAGCGTTAAGCTTTAATGGTCAGTTAACACAATTTAACAAAACAACATTTACAAGTAATTTGGAAGGCCGTGTTAAGTAGCGGTAAATTGAAATTCATCTTGCATGCTTACGATATTTTGTTTCTGAAACAATTACGCCATCTTAAGAGAAATGCTTAATGATTTTAATGAATTCAATAATTTTATTTATAAAATCTTTTATCATTCTGAAATTTTGAATTATCAAAAGTTACTAACACTCTCCATCACTTAACAAACGTGAGCTGGTGCTAACAAATTATTTTAATTTATGTTTTATACGAAAGTAATCGTAGATCACACGTTTTCTGTTTTGGCGCTCTATAAAAGCACATTTTTGTGGAAACAGCACTGTTTCAAGTCACCCCCGCACCATAAATTTCAGTAGGTGTACTTTGTGAAGCAATAACTTGAGATGGCATGCATCAATTAGTTTGAACACTTCGTTATCTGAAAGACAAAAGATGAATGGACCTTTTTTCAAAATTTCATAGTAATTACTTTCTTAGAATAAAAGTTATGAGCAAATCTTTTCAAAAAACGGCGAATTTTGTTTCAAGTCACCCCGTTTTACGGTAGTGGTCTCATTGCATGCAAATGATGTTGTTTGTTGTGCGGAAATAAACTCTTTCTTGTGCCAGTGGTTCAAAAAACACAAAAGGCTAAATAAAAATGGCTGAAACGTAGTAGCAGAAGGAATGGATAAGAAATACGTATGGATATTCCTAGCACACAACACAACAGCTGTTGAGCACATTGATGCTCAATCAACAAATAAATTTTAGTGTGCTTTGAAAAGTTAGAAGCCTTACTTCTAGAATATAAAAGATTGTCAAAAAGGTCAACAAACAATATATTCCCATCCACAACTTACATTAATAGCATGAAAGTATTGGTTTCCCAGAAACAAACCTCAAAGCAAAGCCTTCCCGGGGAAAGGGGAAAAATGTCTACTTAACTCTAACTAAGAATGACAACTTTGCATTTTGGTAAGCAGTCCATGTACCGTAGAAACGGGAAAATTTGCCTAAAAGCCATACTTTGAAAATTTTTTTGCTCGCGCATTCAAGGTGTTATCTGACTAAATTCTACTTGGGAAATCTGATGTAAGTGAGCCAAATTTCACTTTTTGTATGACCCTGTAGGAGGTTTCGTCGAGTTACGGCAGCCGAAATGCATCTCTCTGTTAGTATTTTGATGACAATATTTGATCTTGCCAAATGAGCTCCGTTCCGCTAAATAGCTACACTCTGCAAAAAAGTGTCGGGCAAATTGAAACTTTCAGGGGTTACTCTATATACTTAGGACATCTCAAAAACGTTTGCTGGCCTTTCTGAAATTTCTTCAGGGGCCCGTCCAGCAAAAAAAAGGTTTTGGTGACATCACAAGATCTTTTTAGGTAATCCTTTTTTTTCCTGCTCAAAATTCAATTATTTTTGGATATTTTAAATATAATGTGTAATACTGAGCAAAAAAATTATTAAGTACAACATATCAAAGTCTTCAAAGGATCAAAAAATAATAATAACAATAATAATAATTGTAACAATAAAAGTTGTTAATTCTTATTCATTTTCAATCTCTTCATTATCCGAATCTTCGTCTTGTCCGTCGTCATCGTCATCATCGCTCTGTTCGTTTCCTTCGTCTGATGATAGATCAGAATCATTCTCATCATCCTCATCTTCATTGGATACGCTGCCGTCATCAATATCCTTATTTTCGCAGTCCTTGCATGTACAAAGGTCAGTGCACTTGAGTTTATGTGAAACACAAATACATTGTTTGTTTGAACATTTGGATTTTTGACAATGGCAAGCAATGAATTCGAGAAGATCATCAGGGACTGGCTCACATAGCATCCATTGTCCAAACTCCAGCCGTATCCGTCTGGGCTAGGAATATTTGGACAGCTGATGAGGGCACTTTTCACAATTTTTGTGGCGTAAGTTACTCTCTTCAAATGGCGGAGCAAAACATCTTGCGTTGGTGGTAGTTGTTGAGGTTCAGGGGTCGTCTTCCTTGTACAAAACTTAAGATAGCGAGCTTCGTCAAGGTTTTTGCATTGCTTGACACCGTACAAGAGAGAAACGAACTCCACAATGGTTTCAAATAGTGCAGAATTGAATGTGAAACCTTCACCAAGTGCAGCAAAAGTATCGGCAAACCTTTCATTCCCTGTCACCAAAACAAATGCCTTTTTCTTCCCGATACCATGGAATGCACTTGTGTAGTCATTTCCTGTGAAGCAGTGGAGTGCAGGTAAAGCCATTGATACCTTTTCGCCAAGCTCACGAGAAATGCTACTGATGTCAAGGAGGCGCCTACGGTCACGGACACCTATTTCTACAAATAATTCAGTTTCAATGAATTGATTATAGTATATGGAGTAGATTGCAATATCAGTATCCACTGTAGATATGCATGTCGTAGTGATACCTTCTGTAGCACAATGCTTTGCGCATAGAAAGACTTTGGTGTCTGCCTCCTTATTGGTGTGTAGGGAATCTTCAATAGTTGTCGTGAGTGATTCATCTTCCATTGAGATTTTATGAAAATTGTCACCCACATTTACAAAAAGCTTCTGGGTAGAAGAAAAACGGGCAGCATACCTTGTAGGGTGGGACCAATCCTCAAGGAGAAACCTGACCAGCTCTGCTTTGTTCTCCTCAACAGCGAGAAATTTCGGCCATTGCTTTGGACACTTTTGATCCCGCCTCTCCACTTTCATCCGTACAGAACCTGTTGACGTCTTCCTTCGCTGTCGTTCGTGCGATTTGATGGGCCCAGGTTTATACTGGTCTGTGACGAAGTAGACCACCTTGCTTTTCATAATCCTCCTAAGAAGGAAGGCAGCAACGTCTGCGGAGGTTGCGATGGGAACCTTGGAGAGTTGTTGCAAAAGCACCATTCCATCCCAAATCATTGCGTCGAACTGGTTATCATTCATCGTTTCGGGTTCGGGACATGTTTTTTCTACTGCATCTAATACAAAAAAACAAGAAGGATATAAAAATCCCATATCAGTTGGAAAGTATTCTTGGTGTTGTTTTACACTACAAATAATAGTTATTAGAATAATAGTTGTTAGAATATATGGACATCGATTGCGGGAATTTGAAAATTAACTTTATATGAAAACCGGAACAAAAAACATCTTATTCAAGCACTTACCAAGTAATTTGCTTTTGGGGGTTTTGACCATACGACCATCCGCAGTAGCAAGGGCCCACGGTATAGGGGAGAGAGAACAGCTCAGCGCCTGCTTCATGGTCAAAGTTGTTCGTGACTGTGACATGATAAGTCTACCACAAAAAGGCTTCGTTCGGCAGCAATTGTGTAGCTTTTATCTTTGGACACTTGAGTTTTCTTGGCCACCATTTCTTTGAAAGTTTTTAGCTTCAGCTTTTTGAGAGATGCGTAGAATGATGAGTTTTTGGCGGTGAATCTATCGACTGCAGCAGTGCCAAGCTGCAAAGCATTGAGCAAGTCGTGGGTGATTTCAGCTGTTGCTTCTACTCCGGAGCATAGACTTACAAGAGATTCTCGAAACATAAAAGGGTTTCCAAATGAGTTGAGAATCTCTAGAATTCGTGCAACACAATCGGAGTCAAACAATAAAGCGCCGTAGGTCACAGTGTTGCGGGTTCGACAATATTTCTACTGCTTTGGCATAAATTGCCTGGTCAACAACAACGTCAGTTTCACTCAACCCTAGTTTTATTTAACCGGTTAACAAAAATATATATAAATCAGTCCCCATCCGAACAACATTAAATCACAGCTGAAGCTTCTGATCTGCACAACACCACAGGAATCAAAATTTCGCGCGTGAATGTCTGTTTACGTTTTTAAGCTCTGTTGAGTTTCTATCCCGGCTTTCAAGACGGGGGTTGAACATTTTTAAACATTCTTGTTTGAACATAGAAACATTGCCAAAAGATAAAAACTAATTAACTAAACTGGCAGTATTTAACATAAACAATATAGAAAGATTATTTACGAACTAATATATTTAAACTTTATTCATGTAACAAAGAAAAACTTTATAATGTACCCCCGGAAATACTTGGATAGATTTTCGTTCCATTTTCTGAACAATGCATAATGTTATAAAGCATGCGATTTGAAAGCACAGATGGCAGACAAATTCACAAAAACTGAATTGTTTATTTTTGTGATAGAAATCAGCTTATTTCTTAGCATTGAAGTAATTTTAACTGTTCCAGCAAATTTATTTTGTTTTACAGGATGTCTATGGGTCTTTTTTTCTAGGTTTTAATTTGTCCCCCCAAAATGACATTTTTGATTTTTCAGATGGCTCTCAGCTTCCTGACTATACATATTGTGCTTGGGCTAGAAGTGTCTGATGTTCAATGTAGATTTTGTTAATCAAATCTCTACTTCTACAATATTAATAGCCGATTGTCTGTCTGTCTGTCCGTTTGTCTGTCACGCAAAATGGTAGATTGAATTTGAGAGTAATTATTTAATTTTATCTTGTGCAACGTCAGTGTGAAACCATTGTATTGAGACCCTAATCGAATGCGACGTTTAGGGAAAATTATCTCGATAACTAATAGGGATAACTGACGTTTTTTGGGGTCCGCGATACAGGCGATGGGGTGACGAAAAATTTGGGTCTAATATTTTTGGGCAGGGGTCTGTGACATCATCAAAATCTTTGAACAATGATATCTCTTTAATGGTTGATCGTAGCGGAACGATCCCATACATTTTTTTGATCAGTTTTTCGAGCTCTACAACATGGGAACACTTTCAGTTGCCAATTCCTTAATTTCATTTTTTGTGAAGTCAACGCATGCTGAACATGGGCGGCGAACGACGCCGCCTTGGCGGCTAGTTTGTTTAATTTTAGTCATCGTCCTCTTATGTGCACGTAAAACCACGTAGATGCGAGAGACACTTTCTTCACGATCATTCCAAAAGCATGTGGCATCATTTGACGTCAGTTTTTTATGATCACGGGGAATCATTGCATTGCATCCCCAATCGAACGCAACGTTTTTGGGGAAACATCTCAAGAACCTTTAGGGAGAACTGACGTTTTTTGCGTTCAGCGATACGGGTGATGGGGTGACGCATCATTTGGGCCTAAATTTTATTTGTTACTGCGGATATGATGTCATCGAAATTTTTTTATCAGCGATATCTCCGCAACGGTTGGTCGTAGCGAAATGATCCCATACATTTTTTTTTATCAGTTTTTCGAGCTCTACAACATGGTCACATTTTTGGTTTCCAATTCCTAAACTGAAATTTTCATCACAGGGATTGTTGACGGGAAAGACGATTTGGACCCATCCTTTTCGAAATTAAGTTCGGTAAAAAGTTTTTACCCGGGATACTAGTTATAATAATCCGCGATTGTCCATACCACTTTTATTTTAGAGAGTGATATATTTCCTTTTTTTCACGGTCAAATCCTTCTTTTTTCCCCTTTTCGTCGTAAAACCACGCAGAGTGACATACACTTTTTTTAATGTTACGTAATCTAAGTGTGACGTCTAAATTTTTAAACCAATCAAAATGCAAGAAATTATTTTTTCGCCAATTTGATTGGTTGACGATTTCCAAAAAATAAGTTCGTTAATAACGGATTATCATTATCGTTTGCTATTTTGACGAAGAAGCACAGGTTTGTATACATGCTGTTTATTAAACTGTTTATTGTTTAACTTTTATTGTTGTTGCATTTTAGATTTTATTTTAGATTAATAAAAGAACAGGAACAGTGTAAGTGATTAGTTGTTTGTTTACAATGTGAAAGCATATTGAGAATACAGAAGAAGTGCAGTGAAGTTTTTTAAAAATTGGCTGTGCAGAATGAACAAACAGGTCCAAAGTAGTATTATCTTAAAACTTTATTGTTTAATATTTTAGATTAATAAAAGAACAGGTGAGTTATGTATGTATGTATTTAAATGTTTGTTTACGTTTTAGTTATCAAATATCGCTATACAGAAGAAAGTGCAGTGAAGAAATGCAGTTTGATGTTTATTTACACAGTAAGGAATGGTTTTCAGTTTTGAAAGATTAATTGCTTTAGCTTTGAGTGGATGTCTCAGTTATTCTGTCGTTTAGTATGTGTATATGCTGCTGGATGAAAAGGAAGATGAGAGAAATTTGTTTTGGTAACACGCGCTATTATTACATTAAAAATGGTCCTACAGCTATGAATGTTTTTATTTCTCATGACGCTGTGGAAGTGGGAAATGTGTTATGCTGTCTAATTGTATCTATTGTATCTAATTATATCGATGCTTGATGCTTTTGTCTGCCTGCCAAAAAGTACAAAATCTACTGGAAAATAAGAAAGTTTAGCAGTTTTTCCAAACGAAGAGAGCAGTTTTATTTTATGTATTTCACTTAAAAAAGATGGTAGCGAAAGTGTTTTATAAATACCTATGTATGTTTGTGCTGGAAAGTAAATAAAGCATTAGTAATGTTTTTACAGGTATGAATATAGAAGTAAAGAGTTTAGAAGTGTTTGAAAATGTCTACAGAAGATGATCAATGCTGTTTACTAACATGTGAATTGGCAGTGAAAGGTATCCTATTTTGTTTGAAGTTCAGCTAAAGTTAAAATAGTATAAATCTATTTAGTTATAACACAGTTGGTATGCTGGATAAATAAGAATAAAGGGTTGTTTAAATGTTATGAATTAGCCAGAGGAGATATTAACTCAGATTAAACCGTGGTTGTTTTCAATTTTCAATTTTCAAACTCTTTAGATATAAATTTTGTCATTACACCTGTGTTTTTAATTATTATTCGTAAAGTAAATGTGTTCTTGAAGTTTCTTTTAGTTTGTTTTGCTTTCTTTCAACATCGTCATAGTATGTTCAGGTTTTTTTCTATGTTGATTATTAAGTTTGTTTCTTCAATTATTGTTTTAAAGTATGTTCTCAAAGTTCCTTTTTGTTTGTTTGTTTGTTTGTCGTAATACGAAAAGGTATCTGAATCATTATGCATTCAAAATTTTTTTCGTTTAGATAAGCAAAATAAAACATACAATAATCATAGAGAAATAAAACTCATGGTTTTAATCATGATGTTGATGGTTTTTGGGAAGAACAGACTATATTATCATTTCAAAAATTCATTAATGATTTCAGGCCAGTAACAATCACAAGTGAAAGAGTTGGAAGGTATCAATTTGTTTTTATTTGCTATTTAATCATTTCATTCAATGTCTGCGTAAACAGATCTGTTTTAAATATTGCAACTTCTCTTTTGCGTATAAATATATATATATATATTCTGTTATTGCTATTTTATCAAGCTTTTCTGCGATTCAGCTCACATTTGATTAAAACCATTAAAAATTGTTTACCTGGGTTAAAGAATTCTGCGACACAACGCATACTGAACATGGGTGGCGAGCGACGCCGCCTGGGCGGCTAGTTTTAAACTATAATAGGCGATGTCACTTCACAAAACAGGCTGCAGGATAGTGAAATAAAGATCAAAGGAAGTATGTAACAACGGGGGGTTGGGGGCTCTTCGTGGTCTCTCCCCCCCATTTTTACTGTGTTACTTATAGCTGGTAGAACAGAAGTTGTCACTATAATGATAATAAGAGAAACAGTATAAACTACTTCATCTGTCAAAGTTAAATACATGTATCTTATTATAATAATGCGCAATCGTGTGCAACACATTTAACTTAGAGAGTGTTTGTTTTTGTTTTTTTAACAGTCAAAATCTTCTTAATTGTGGTCATATAGCGGCAGTTCGACCACGCAAGACACATTCATGATTACGGAGGATCTAACGTCAGTTTTCTTTAAGCCAATCAAAACGCGAGAAATTGTGCCATTTTGATTGTCTGCCGAAAATCAAAATTCGATGGCAGCGGAATCGGTTAATAAATATGTTAGTCTACAGACGGAAGCAGATGAAGGTGAATTTGGTGGAGCACGAAGCAAGACTGGATTTTTTATTACAATTTCTTATTACAAAAACCTTTGATCTTCGATCAATACAGGACCAATATCAAGTCAGAAACAGTGTTGGCAAACAAGAACTCTTTTTTATGTCTTTCATCACAAAATGCTGATGAGATTGAGTGGGAGAAAGCATATTTCTGTGCATGTACAGTAGAAACTTACTGGAAAGTAAAGAAAGTTTACAGAGGTATCTAGTACATGTTTGCAGTAGGATAGTGTGCTGGAAAGTAAATACTTTACTTAGTTATTTGTTTACAGGTATGAAATATAGAAAGTAAAGAATTTAGAAGTGTTTAAAAATGGCTGCCGCAGAAGAGCAGAAAATGTTGTTTACTAACATGATGATGATGTGAATTGATTATTGAAAGGTATATATAATCGCCTTTTGTTTGAAGTTAAACAAAAGTTAAAATAATATAGATCTATTTACTAAGAAGACAGTTAGTATGCTGGATGAGTAAAGAATAAGTGTTGTGGATTAGCCAGAGGAGTTTTTCACTGAGTTTAAAAATGGTTCCACAGATGTCAATGTTCTGTCATTACAGTTGTGTTTTTTAAGTTTAATGCTTTGTCAAGGTTTCTCTTAGTTTGTTTTGTTTTTCTTTCGATATGGTCGTTTTGTTTTTCTTTCGATATCGTCATTGTATCATTAAGTTTTTTTGTATACTTTTCATTTGTTAAAAAATCTTTAGCTATACAAATTCTCTTATTAAGTTTTTGTCTTTAATTATTATTTTTAAGTTTAATATATGTTCTCGAAGTTCCTTTTTTATTGTTTGTTTGTTTGTTTGTTTGTCATAATACGGTTAGGTATTTGAATCATTATGCATTCAAAATCTTTTTTCTTTTAGATAAGCAAAATAAAAAATACAATAACCATAAAGAAATGAAACTCATGGTTTAAATCATGATGTTGATGGTTGGTGAAGAACAGATTATCAATTTCAAATATTCTGTCCAATGTAACTTCAACACGAAAGAAATACAGTTGGAAGGTATCGATTTGTTTTCAATTCACATTTTGTAATGTTATTCAATGTTTGCTTTGGTTTTCTGTATTATGTATTGCTTCTTTACACTTAAGTTACTTCCATTCTGCGTATACAATATATACTTCTTTGTTTCTGCATGTAAAAACATGATTTTGGTCTGAAGTAGGGCATTTTAAGTGTTTCTGTGTTTGTTTCACGTCTCCAGGGTATCAATATATATAAGGTTTGCGGAGTGGGTGCGTGGAATCACCGGTTCGCCAGCGAAAATATCGAATGCGTGAAAGCCGGATATTCATTCACAATAATGTGTTGTTTCAGAGTCATCTTCGAAGAGTAAATTTAGATACATCATTTTACGGAAAAATACTCTATCGTTTTAAATTTTCAGCAATATTTCGAAGGGCTGTTGATACCTTCGTCGACGACAACAAAGTCCGAAGAGCGAGTTGAATACATGAATACGCATCCATGACTAAAAGGGCGCTATTATCCATAACTGAAAGGGAGCTATTTCCTTTTTGGGTAAAGGAAATAGCACCGCTGCAAGAATACTATGTAATTTTTGTTAGTTTTCTTGAAATGTATCCTATCAATATTAGTTATATTGCGATTCAAAGAACTTATTACTTTAAAAGTCCAAATACCAAACTGTGCTCCCTTGCCTCGTTTTGATGTGGTAATTTGTTGAAAATTATCAAAAATTGGCCCATTAGCAATTTTCAGTTATGAAAAACTTAATATCAAGTAATGTCACAATATAAAATCTCAAGTCAGGTTTGATAGTCTGATAATGTGTATTCAAGGATTTGGTCAATGTGGGATGGAGATAGAAAAGAGAAGGAAAACAAAATGCTTTATGAATCAATAATTTCCAGTTCTTTTATGCATAAGTACAGATTTAAAAAATTTCTGACACTCATAGTGACAAAAAGAGCATGAATAAAGATGGCCTATTCTTAAAAAAAATAGCTTTTTCAAAGCATAAAGAAGCACTAGGAAGTAAAACCAACAAGAAATACATAACAGGCATCTTCTAAACTTTGCTAAAATGTTCAGGTAACTTAACCCAGATAATCAGCAACATACGGTTTTATGTTGCAATGTCAATCAACAAAATTCAATTTACATAAAAGATTCTTGAATCCATCACATGTTCCTTTCAAATGAACGATAAAAAACATCTCTAATCTCTAACTACATATATGCTGGAAATGCCAGACACGTCACATTTGTTACTCCTGTCTTGGTTCAGCAGTTCCATTGTTTCAAGTACATATACCAGATGTTCCACGACCATATAATAGTGATTCGTCTTGATTCATAAATTGATATCTATTACTCTTGATAATGCCTTATGCACATGAAATAGTAAAACCAACCAACAAATTATTAAGAGCATAAATTTTCCATTCACAATACTGAAAGTAAGCAAAATCATTTATATTTCACATATTTAATTATGTTATTATAATTATTACGTAACTATAATTATATTTTAAGAAATAACTCAAGTATATATATAACATGTGTATATAACTGATTTGTTTCTTAGCTCTTCATTGTCGTTTATTTTTAATTATCTTATCCAATCAAAGAATTTGTAAGCTATATATATAACTATTTTACCTTCAGTTATTTTTCTCAAAGTTATAAAGTTTCACCCAGACATACATACTAAATGTAAATACTACAACAGAGTTGACTAGAATTCAAAATCATAGAACATTTTTCAGTATAGATGGATAATATTGTCTATATACATTTTTTGTTGTTAAGCAGTCAAATTTGATAACACTGTACTCTTTTAAATAGACAAATTCCATGATGATGTTTACTGTTTTGATGTCTCATTAATTTAGACATTAGAAATTATCAAAGCCACTTTTTTCTTCACACACTTACCACTACTACATTCTCTCTCTTCAGCATGAAGTTACATACAAAACATGCAAATCATTTCCCATGGACAATAATAAGCTTGCAATAAGAATTCAAAATGGGTAAATCTCTTAAAGGACCTATTATGAATAAAATTTTGTGGGGCAACAAATGGTGTCACTGCGCACTAAGAAGCGAGCAAACAAAAACATCATACATTAAATTTTAGCATCATCATTGGACTTTTATGTCTTGTTATGTTTATTGGTTGTGTGTGGTAATAAAAATACAGTTAAGTGGATCAAAATACAACATCAAGTTGAATAAACATTGCTTAAAGATAGCAGTAAAAGGAATGGAGAAGAAATAACAGTTTTTTCTTTTTCCTCTATCCCTCTATCAAGTCTCCTCAGAGCTCAGATACACACAGCTTGTGAGCATAGATGCACAACATTCAGTAGCTTTGATCTGAATTTAAATTTTCAAAAGTATTAACAAGCAATATTCTCATCTATAAATGTTCAACTTACAATGTTATCGTAAAGGATAGGAGGTATATTCCCAGTTTCCCAATTTGAATTTCATAACAAACCTCAGGGCATTCAGAGCAGCATTCCCGGGGAAAAAATGTCTACTTGACTCTAAATGCAACCACTTTGGCATGCCCGCTACCGTATAGATCGACAATTTTGCCCTAAGGCAATACACTGAACACTTTTGGACTTGATCAATCATATAAATATCTATATCACAATTTGCGAAAATTAAAGGTAAGCGAGAAAATTTTGATTTTTGGTATGCACTGTAAGAAATTTCAGTGATTGACGGCAGCCGAATGCATCTCCCTGTTAGTATTTTGATGACAATATTTGATCTTGCCAAATGAGCTCCGTTCCGCTAAAAAGCTACACTCCGCAAAAAAAAAAGTTTTCGAAACCTTAATTCGGTTCAGATCCAGTGATATGCATTTATACGCATTATTTTAACAGGCCTCCCACACCTCCTAAAATCTATATATTAATAGCCGATTCTCTGTTTGTTTGTTTGTTTGTTTGTTTGTAAGTCACGCAAAATTGTAGATGAAGTTGTGAGCGAAATTATTTGTTTTTTTGTGTGCGACGTGAGTTCGAAGCAAATACATTGCAACCCCAATCGAACGTGACTTTTTTTGGCTGAAGAACTAATAGGAATAACGTTTTGTTTTTATCATTATTGTTAGTTTTATATTCCACGTTGACTTGGCTTTGTAAACAGTACGTCAACTAAATACAAAGAAACTAACTGATTAAACATTTTGGACACAAAGCAGCAGTGGCAGAACGTGGCAGCATATGTTCAGTTTGCCACTAACCCTTGCCTGACTGTCTGAGACGGGTGAACTTTTTTTTTGAGCAATCAAAATGTTTAAAAACCGATAGGTAAAAAAGAGTATCATATGAAAACAAAATTTTTTTTTTTTTGCTTTTCTTTTAATAAATTAATTTCTTCTTTTAATTGTTAAGCGTTCTGATCGAACATTTTTTTATTCTATTTATTCATTTAGCACATGCCTTTTTTCTCTCCTCCTGTGTGATCTTTTTAAGAAAAGAAACCATTTTCCCCCTGTTTGATAGCACCCATGTTAGAGCGCGTAACTTTTTTAAAACAAAAGGTAATAAAAAGTTGAAGTTTTCTCTCTATACGTTTTGAGTGTATTGTTACACTGATAAAAGATTAGTTTTACCAGAGGTTGTGACTTCGAATCTGCTTCTGGTTGAACACAAGTTGTACGAGCCGTTTATAAGGAAATTTGACGTTTATTGATACAGTGACACAGAGCAGGTGCACATGGGCGGCGAGCGCCGCCGCCTTGGCGTCTAGTAGGATAAAAAGAAGGCCAATTCCTAAAATCCTCCTAAAATTATGCTAATGTTCCTAAAATTCCTAAAAAACTGCAAATTATGTATGAACAATATGATGTCTGTGTTTGTTTTTACGTTTGTTGTGCAACATATAACATGTACGGAATGAATTTTGTATTAGCATGTAACAGTGATATTGTATTTCTGTTTTCAATTCTCTTTCAGTGAGTATACTATCTTTACATCGAGACCAAGTTCAAAACAAACTGATCGAAATTAACAGTCTTCACCCTAATTTGAAATTCACGATAGAGGTTGAGGAAAATGGAAAATTACCATTCTTAGACATGTGTGTTATCCATTCTAAGCTTCAGTCCACCTGGTATTGCAAACCAACGGATACCAGCCTTGTAATGAACTTTCACGCCTTAGCACCGAAACGATATAAACGTTCTGTCGTCGAGGGACTTGTCTACCGCATTCATAGAGCGTGCAGTAATTGGGTTTATTTTCATGACAACATTTCAAAGGCGAAGGTTATTCTCGAACGTAACCAATACCCTCCCGAATTTTACGATCCAATCATTGCAGCAACTATTGAGAAAATCATCACTAAACCAACTGATGTATCGGGTAAAACGAAACAAAAACAATCATGCAGAGAAGGTGATGAGTCGCAACCCAAAGTAAAACTGACGTTGCCATATCGAGGTCACATAACGGACAATTTCGTACGCCAATTGAAATCATCTGGTGTTCCCATTCAACCAGTATTAACATTACGAAAATTGAAAACCACACTACCCAGTTTAAAACCAACAACCAAAATGGAGCTTCAAAGTCGATTAGTATACAAAATAACGTGTCCAAGATGTAAGTCTTGCTATGTTGGTCAAACCAGACGACATTTGCTAAGTCGATTCAGAGAGCACCGAAATAATAAGAAGGGTTCCGTTTTCACACATTTTAGAGAGTGCATTTCCGAGAAACCGTCCATCCAGGATACGGAGATAATTGCGTCAGGAATTCGTGACCTTGAACATTTATTGACGATAGAAGCCTTATTTATTCGTCAGCTCAAACCAAGTCTTAATACGAAGGACGAGTTCAGGAGTCGGGAACTGATCATCAAAATATGACAATGCTATGATATTTTAATTTTCATTGTCGCTGAATGTTAGCCTTGGGAATATTTTAATAAATTATTGTATTATATATATATATATCAATTAGCACCTTTTACTTTTAGCTGTTCATAATTTAACTTTTAACAAAATGTTTTTTAGTTGATTGAGAATGATCAAGATGATCGAAATATATTTCCAAAAATTTTTACATTGTCGTTTTACCATTTGATATATACTATCTTTGACTGATTTAAGTTGATCTTTCAGGTTAAATGTATATATCAGTATAGTATAAAATGTCAAGCAAATGCAAAACATATTCATAATCTTTTAAATGGAAAGAACAGTATACATGCTTAAAGCAGTCTAAAGATAGAGATAGTGCGTATTGTAAGCTTTGTTGTAAGTCATTCAGAATAGATGGTGGTGGCATTGCTCAAGTGAAATCACACCAAAAGTCCCAGGGCCGTAAAAAAAACCAGAAAGTTGCATCTGGGCAATCCCCACAAAGAACATTTCAAATTGCGTCAGGCAGTGTAGTTAATTTATCAAGTGGGAAATTAGTTCTTACTCCAGAGGAGAAAATTTGCAAAGCAGAAGTCTTACAAGCTTTGAAGTGTGTTGTTTCTAATTATTCATTTGCTAGTGCAGAAAATGACTCAGAACTGTTTAGAAGTATGTTTCCTGACTCTGAAATAGCTAAGTCATATCATAGTAGAAGCCACTGTCACAAAAAACTCTCCCGTTAGATTAAGCTTGTTCAAAGGGAAGTAGTGATTGATTCTTGCTACTTACCCAAAAAGGTTCAAAATCTGAGAGGTGTAGCTTTGGAGGACCCCCCGTTGCCTTGTAATATGACGTCAGAGGTTTCCATAGCAACCAAAAAAAAAATTGACTAAAAATCAAAATTTTTTATACCAATCAAAAGCTCTTTCAAAATGCTCAAAAATAAGTATAACAAACATACCTCGAAAATTATCTAGTAAAAAGATACGAGCTTTTATCTTTTTTCTCGAAACCGGGGGTAAAATATGTTAAAATTGACTTTTTTATCGTAAACCATTCAAAAGTCTGGTGAATTTATGTTTAGAACAACCCTTGAAACCCATAGAAGAGTTTAAATTCTAAATCTATTTGTTTCAATCCCTGATAAACACGATATAATGTCAGATGCAAACCCCCGGTTTTTACAATTATTTAAAAAGAAATGCTCAATTTGGCCGTTAGTATACTAAAATATTTGTGATAAGTCAAAACAAATGATCAGCTAGACTTTAAATAAAGGCAAAATACTTTGAAATTACTGAATTGAATGAAAACAAACTACTCAAAGTTAACAAAATATATGTCCCAAAAAAATTGTCCTTTCATTTCAGACGGACTCGTTAGGCTCATCATCGCAATCATTATTAACGCCATCGTTTTCACAATCTTTGCACATGCACATGCACATGTGCAAACGAGGTCATTCTTTAAACACTTGCAACGTTTTGTGTTGCACCCTGTTTGACATTTACACATGCTAAGTTCTATCAAAGCTATTGGTGCGGGAAGGTTATCAGTCATAATTGGATCAAGTGATGTTCCATTCTGATCCCAACCATAGCCCAGTGGATCAGGAAGATATTGATATGGCAGGTGAGAGCGTTTTAGAACCATGCATATGTAGTGGCGGCGCTATTACACTTTCGTACCCCCCTAATTTTATTGATGTTTCTTATGCAGAATTTCACGCTGATTAATATTCACATAAGAACTTGGGTCTGAAAATCAACAGAAAGGAAGTTATTCGCCATCAAAAATTTGGAAATATCTTCGGTCCATACCATAACTGTCGTCCGCCATTTTTACTTCATAATCATAATCCATCGCTTCGCATCTCGTGTCTCGCTGATCCTGAAGACCTGGTTTCTCTTCTTTCTCACTTTCTTCAATACAGTCTGTTCTCTTCTTCGCGGTGCTTCCCTCACTTATATAAAGTCCCTGTCACTTTACGTAAGTTTATAGATGCTAGAGATTGACTTATTTTGGAGCGAAAATTATTTTACCTTAAGTGAATTGGCCATTAGGAAGATGTTTAGATGAGTGCATCTTTCTGTATTATTGGTGATTAATTATGCAATAGAAATCCTGTAACAGGTTATATATTCTAATAAATCTAATAAATCAATGTATTAAGTTTTGACACAGATTTTGCCACCTGGGTTAAGACATTTGTTTATGACTACAAGAAGAAATCATTTTCATTCAACTGCTCTACATTTACATTTAAACCCCGGCAGTGTTGATAAACTTGAGAGGATAATTAAAAGAAGCCGTTACGAAACTATTCAATTTTGATGTTTAACCATGAGAGGTTCATCATTGCACTTAAATAGTTCCTTTCCGGACTTTTTTCATACCAAGTAACATGCAAGATGTAAGAAATCACTCAGTTTGAATGACAGGTCCATTATGCATTCTTTCCTTTACAATATTTTTACAATGGACCTTTTTTTCAATTTTTGCAATGCACGTGCCCCTCAATTTGGCGGGAAAAAAATCAATGTAACTCTGATGAGAAGTTTTCGTTTATTCATCTGATCGTCATGGCTGCTATTCGTGCTCCCAATCAGGTCGTGTTTGACGGCATTTCTCTAGTCCGGATTGGTTCCCGCTTTATGGACGACCGCCAAGAATGCATCCGATGGTGTAGACAGTATGGCTTGCTTGCTGTCCAGATGATTTGCCCTACATGCAATCGAGCATGTACAGAGCAAAATCTCGACCGTGCAGTTGACGGGGTGACTTGGCGTTGTCCAGTCAAAGCATGTAAAAAGCGTATCAGTATCAGACAGGGCAGCTTCTTCGAAGGATCTCACTTACAGTTATGGCAGATTCTCGGACTCACGTACTTGTGGTGCAGAAGTGCAGGGAAATCCAGAGGTAAGTCTATTTCTGACATCCAGCACGAACTGCAAATCGGAAGTAAAAGTACTCCAGTGGATTGGAACCAGTTTTGCAGGGACGTGGCTGTGACATACTTTTTGAACAACCTTGTTCAAATTGGTGGTCCCGGTCATATCGTGGAAATCGACGAATCGCTATTTTCACGAAGAAAATACAATCGTGGGAGAATTGTGCCGGAGCAGTGGATCTTTGGAGGGTACGATCCTGATACTAAAGAAGGGTTTCTCGTGCCAGTTCCTCGCCGTGATGCTGCCACGTTGCTGCCCATAATTCAGCAGTGGGTTAGACCTGGCACAGAAATTTGGAGCGACATGTGGGCTGCGTACAACGGCCTTGCTGCCCAAGGTTTTCAGCACGGTACTGTTAATCACACATACAACTTCGTTGACCCAAACACTGGGGTGACAACGAACCGTGTTGAGGCAATGTGGCAGCGAGCTAAAGCCAAATTTAAATCTATGTTTGGCCCAACAAACCGCGATACCATTCCAGGCTACCTGGCTGAATTCATGTGGAACCAACGTTTTAATGAGCATGCCTACTTCCACTTCTGGACGCAAGTTGCTCAGCTGTACCCAGTATGAGACGACTTCGCAATAAAACGGCTTTTTTTAAAGCCACATATATTTGAAAAACATATTTTTGGAAGATCCACTCCATTAATCAAGAAACTCCCCCTCTGAAGTTTTTTTGAAAGCAAATTTTTATACACATAATGCGTACAAGAGAGGACAAACATAGTATGCCACCTGCATTATGATCATATGTATATGATCTCATAAGTCCATCATAAAAAAGACTGAAAAAGCAGACTTTGTTTTAAAACAATCAAAAATTATTTTCAACCAATAATATTTATTAACCGAAGCTAATAAATAGATTCATTTGTTTCATTCATGAATAGAATTAAATCGCACGAAATAGGAAAGTAAAGAATCACGAACTGGGGATCAAAGTTGAGTGAAAACCAGGTTTCATCATATTGCGAGAAACTTTAAAAATGGCGGACGACAGTTATGGTATGGACCGAAGATATTTCCAAATTTTTGATGGCGAATAACTTCCTTTCTGTTGATTTTCAGACCCAAGTTCTTATGTGAATATTAATCAGCGTGAAATTCTGCATAAGAAACATCAATAAAATTAGGGGGTACGAAAGTGTAATAGCGCCGTAGTGGCTTCGAAAGATTTTGTACTTTAATGCACTCATTGTTGGCGGCAAAGATGATGCGTCAAGTTGACACTTTGAAAAAAGAAACCAACGTAATTGTGGTAATGTGTTTGCATTGCTACGCTTTCCACCATATGCATTGACAACAAACCGTTCCAATTGTTCCAGTGTATTTAAATCTGCAAGTTGTTCCCCTTTTCCCATGTTTGAGAGGGCTGACAAAATTAACTCATCCGAATTGAAAAAAACATCCCACCAAACGCTTTTTGATTTTCCCGAAAATCTACCGATCTGATCGCAACCTACGAAAAGAGTCAGAGAACAAAAAATCAATCAAACAAATGTTAAATTGCTATTAAAGTTTTCAAGTTCGCCAGTCGCTGCTAAACAGGTTTGCATCGATTTAAAAGTATGTATAGCTTTTAATACCTGTTAAAACATGAAACCCAAGGATAGCATTTGCCCTCGCAGGACCGATCTTGTTGTAACATTTTTGTATGGAAATGTCTCGTTCATTATCGCCTGTACCAATCCGAAAGACATTTGACATTGGGAGTCGTTCATAATAGTGAAGCAAGAGTAGAAAAACATCAGTGTCCGAGGCGACGACAATGCATTCGGCAAAAGGATCAGTTCTTGAAACATCAAGTGCATGGAGGATCATCAAAGTGTCGGCTTCTTCGTGATCATGACACATAAGTTCATCAGAGAACTCGTTGATATTTGTAATTGTTTTCTGTGAAAACGTTATTGCAATCTGGGCAGTATCTCCTAGTGCGGCCAATGTAAATTCAGCAAGGTATTCAGTCAGAGCTTGTTTCGTTTCTATGTGTGCCAATAGTTGCTTCAATGGTTTCTTACTAATATCAGAATCACCTGATACCATATACCTTATTTCATTCCCAGAAGTCCTCTTTTTTCGTGTACGCGTTTTGAGTGATTTGGATATGTATCTAGAAGGAAAATAGAAAAGTAATGGAAGCAGAGTAAACCTAATATTAAATAGCTAATAAGACTATATCTTGCTTAGTTCTCAAAACATAAGTATCGAAATTTCTCGGACTACTAATTTCATAATTTCACTAATTTCACTAATTTCACACCTGTCAAATACTAATCTTATCTGGTCACAATTCTTTGATACCTTCTGAACTTTCTCTACAAATTTAACTGCAAAGTGCTATAAAAATAAATACATTTCAGATTAAAACTTAAAAAACTTTCTGAACGATTTAAAAATATTTCTTACAATTGTCATCTTCTGATTAAAAAGATTTGTGAAAGTAGTGTTATAGGTAAAGGTAAGTAGTAAAAGGTAATAATCAATCAATACCTTCCAAGTTTTAATTTTCTCATCTTTCTTGACCCTGTTAACCAAAGCCATACCATCAATAATAACTACAACTGGTTCATCAGATTGTAAGGCTGTGTCATTTTCTTCGTTCGGTTTCTCTTCAATCATCTTCTCAATCGCGTCTCGAACCTTAGATTTGTCATTGCAAACGAGAGGCTCACCATCTTGTCCAAATAATGACTTTGGCACAACAGAAAACTCATAGTTTCCTATTGTTTCTTCCAGCTCCAGTTCAGGTCTTTTTCTAGCAGCAATAAGAAAGCGTGAAAGTAGGGTACGCTCCTCTTTAAGCTGGACCAACTTGTCTCCCACTTTAGTTTGGATTGACTTGGCTTCATTCTTGAATGTTTTTAGGTTCCGCCTGCTCATTTTCGACCAAATAGATAGGTCTCCCGTAATTCTTTCTTCAATGAAAACTTTGTACAGATTTTTACCGATTTGATCGTTCTTTAAAAGCTCGTCTGCTGATGCTTCAAGTAGGACAGCTTTGGTCACCATATTAAACATGCATGATGTGTTTTCGAAAGTGATACCAAATGAATTGAAGACTTCCAAAAGCGTGTTGACATTGGTGGCCAAGCGGGTTTTTGATGAACCTGTGAGTTGATAATGGGCTTCCTTGCTTCTTGATTTTATATTGAACTCTTCGCAAAAAGCATTGGATATGTCGTTGAGTGATGGAGCAATGAGGCAGAAGCGATACAGTGCACTAGGATTTTGTCCAAGTCCTTTTATACCACCCAAGACTTTTAGCGTTCGGTTCTCTTGCTCTAGTGCGTGATCAGAGCCAATGGAACAAAAGGGTATTCCAGACTTGTTGATCGAGAAGTTGTTTTCAGATAATTCCAACTTTCATGGTCATTCTGCTGTAGGTCATACATTGTTGCCAGGTATAGTGGTGAAAGCCTTGCATAATTCAACTGGTCATGAGCGAAAAAGTATGGAATCATCTCATTTAAGGTGGTGAGATGTAGTTCCCAGTCTTCTTGTCTATTGGCTCTGATGAATTGAAGTAGCAATTCGAACATCTTCATAAATTTGCGTAGGTAAAGCGACTGTTGGGCCAAGCCATTGTCAAATGATTTCAGTCTTTCAAAAAAATTTCCATTGGCATTTAGGGCATTAATAGACTCATCAAAACGATCCCTTGTTATTTCGTCAAGGCTGTATTCTACGATAGTGAATGCTTGCTCTTTCAGCTGTTGACTTTCATTCGGATACTCAATGAAAAATCGATCCAATAACAATTTCCAAAGGGCAAGGTAGGTCATCATATGGGATTCAATGGCTCTTTTCATATGGTTACCATCAATTACTTGGCCAACAGTGGGACGGCTATATATATCTGCTTCCGTGAGTAATTGATCTATGCCACTGCCATTCATAAATTTGCCAATAACTTTAAGAAAGGCAAAAACGGTATGCAATTCACCCAACCTAAAAACGAAGTTATCTTTGATAAACTGATCTTCCCGCATCTGCATACACTTTGCATAAAGCTGCAAATCGAGTGTCACTATAGTTTTTCTTTTACCAGTGACGGCAATGTTGATGTCTTGGGCTGCTTTGAGCATATGAAAAAGGTTGGAAAAATCTGTAGGAGAGCCTGCAAAAAGAGGAAGTACTTGACAAGCTGTTACAGTCGGAGTAGGTGTTATCAGCGAGTTAAATGCGTTCCAAGTCGGTAGTGGGCAGAGATCTTTTTCACAAAAAACTTGGCAAATTCCCCACAAACTATCGGCATGACAATGTTTAGAAAGGTCAACCATTGAACACTCTTCTGGCCCGAAATTTGGAAACGATTCGTTTGGTGAGTTAGGCTTGTTGAATGTCTCTTCTGGGTCTGGATGTGTGTGGTTGAAAGTTTTGCAGTTGGACGATAGCTGAGGAAGCTGTCTTTCTTTTGATGGATCTTTTTGAAAAGCCACCAGGACTGTCCCATGAAACTCACCTTTACCATCAGGGGTATCATTTTTCAAGTCTACATTATCGATTGCAAAATGTAGGTCCTTGCCAATTTCTATAGTACTGGGAATAAATACTTCTCCATTACTGTTCATCTTCTCAACTATTGCATTTGCAAGGCTGTTTTCAATTTGCATTACTTTTTCATAACATATTGATACACCCATTTCGTTAAGAAAGTCCACAATCTTCCTACTTCTTGTTTCATTGTGTAGGTGTAAACCAATTCCAACACTAAAGGGTGTCTCTACAACTTCACGGAAATCAGCATTTTGCAGCCCTTTATGGCGTACCTGTTTGTTAGATTTGGTAGCTTTGATAATAATTTGTGAAATGTTATTGACACTGGTATCAACACTTCTTTGCTTTGTGATAGATTCTATTTCTGATTGAGGCCCAATGATTATCCACCTGAGTAATACACTCAATGAATCAGGAATATCAAGATCAGAAAATTGGCCATCAAATTTCCAATTTCGTTGCTCCAGAATTTCTTTCCGAATAAGATTTGCAGTTTTGTATATGTTTGAAAATTTATCTGGAGTACTGGTAGCCTCATCGAGTACTTTTCGCTGATACTCTGAGAGACAAATTTGATCAGACTGGCGGCGATTTGGTGGTCTCGAAATTATTACTCCTGGAATATTCATTTCAATCAAAGATTTTAGATACTTCTTGTAGTTTTTCTCACCCTCCTCAGTATTGTCAATCAAATTGTTGTATGTCTTTTATTTATTTATTTTATTTATTTATAAAAATATTTATACAGGATAAGGACGTCAGTCTATATGGACATATTTACATATATACAAAAAACTGCTATCAATGTCCGTCCTGTTATAAAATATACAAGTTAAAAATAACAAAGAAATTAGTGTAAAATAATAAAATAAAAAATAGGCGGTGACGAATCCGAAGGGAACTGCCAATTAGGAATGAACCTACCGCTAGATAAGAATGGACCTACCGCTAAAACAAATGTCACAATGGACCTAACACTAACTAAAAAAAAAGATAGGAAGACTGGAATAATCGGATAAGCATGACAAGCCTACGAGATAAATATTAAGAAAAATGCTTTGCTATGGCTACTTTAAAAATATATAAATCAGTGATATTTCGAATATCGGAAGGTAAAGAATTATACAAGACACCTCCGGCGAAAAAGAAGCCATGTCTTCCAGTTTCTAGCTTCACTCGTGGTAACTTGATCGAACATTTATTGTTTCTCGTTTGTTTGGTATGTTCTTGTACAGTGAAGTAATTATTGAACGTATCGGTGGTGAATACTTTGCTTATGCACTTTTTGACAAACATTAGCTGGTCACGTTTAACCACATCAATAATTCTGGGGATGGCTTTATTCGTCGAAATGATATTTCTTGCGCGGTAGTTCAGCGACTCCAACTTCTTCAATTGCGTATCATTATACATAACGTGCAGTGTACTACTGTAGGTTATGAATGGTATGATCATCGACACGAAAACCCTTAACACAGCATCACTCGTGAGAAATGGTCTAACACGTTGTAGCATCGGCAGAATTCGGTATACTGCTCATTCGAAGGTAAAATGACTTATCTTGCAACTGTTCTGCAACTGCCAACATCTTTTTTCCAATGTTGATAGTTTCGACCATATGAAGTCGTCCACCAGCTTCTTGACAAATGACGCAACGATCCGTATAAAATGGTTGGGTATTCGAACGCATTGATCGTTCCGTTTGGTCCGATTCTTCTTCTACCTTTTCCTCAGTGGGCATGAGTTTTTGACGTTTGATAAAACGTTCCAGATTCTTCGAATGCGTGATCATTTTATAGCATTCGGCATGGTAAATAATCCGCTCCTGATAGAGTGATTGATCTACTCCGTTCATTCGATGAAAACATGTAGATGACGCTGCGTCATGGAATTCATAACGTGTTTCCAAAGCGCTGAAAAGCTTTTCGTAAGTCTCTTGTGCTGCGGTCTTAACAATCTAGAGAAAAATAACACATTTTTAGTGAATACCGAGATCTTATTTGTGACCACAGTGCGGATTGCATATTTCGTGAAGTTCTCTCTATTTACCTCTACAAGTGCAATCTTATATTATCTTACCAATCAAAAAATTCATACCTTCTTTTTACGGTCGTCATTTTGGCATATGATGCATTTGGAATCATCAAATGGTATTTGTTTCCGTTTAAGCATTCCAAATTTGAATTTTAAATTGATTCACTTTTTTTTATTTATGTTAACCTTAAATAAAACAAAAATTATAATCATATAAAACTGGCTATGAAAAGTTTCGTCATTACCGTCTCAAACTACAGTATAGTTATTTCAAGAGTTTTATCACCACACCTTTTTGTTGTTGTTTTGAAAAATATTTGAAAAGTTACATGAAGACATTGTAATGTCAATAGCATTCGATTTTCTAAAAGAAAAGATTTTTTAACATATTTTACCCCCGTTTTCGAGAAAAAAGATAAAAGCTCGTATCTTTTTACTAGATAATTTTCGAGGTATGTTTGTTATACTTATTTTTGAGCATTTTGAAAGAGCTTTTGATTGGTATAAAAAATTTTGATTTTTAGTCAATTTTTTTTTTGGTTGCTATGGAAACCTCTGACGTCATATTACAAGGCCACGGGGGGTCCTCCAAAGCTACACCTAGATAATTTTCGAGGTATGTTTGTTATACTTATTTTTGAGCATTTTGAAAGAGCTTTTGATTGGTATAAAAAATTTTGATTTTTAGTCAATTTTTTTTTGGTTGCTATGGAAACCTCTGACGTCATATTACAAGGCAACGGGGGGTCCTCCAAAGCTACACCTCTCAGATTTTGAACCTTTTTAGGTAAGTAACAAAAATCAATCTCTACTTCCCTTTGAACAAGCTTAATCTAACGGGATGACATAGCCGCCTCTACTATCAGCAAGGAGAACCTAAATTGAAGTACAGTTTACAGTTCCACATTGCTCCATATGTAAAAGATAAATTGATTCAAGATTTCAGTGATTGTTCTTCCACTTTCAATTTTGATGAAACCACAACTTCTAAAATTCAGAAGCAATATGATGGTTATGTACAGTATTGGTCAAAAAAAACGTAACCAGGTTTTTACTTCCTACTGTGGTTCATTGTTTGTTGGACATTGTACTAATGAACATCTTTTACACCATTTTCAAAAGTTTCAAATGGACATGGGATGGAACTGGTCCTACCTGTTACATTTGGGAATGGATGGTCCGAATGTGAATCTTGCATTTGAAAGACGTTTGGTAACTCAGTTAGAAAATGAGAATGATACATCATTTTTAGATATTGACACTTGTCCCTTGCATCAAGTACACAATGCATTTGCGAAAGAGTTGATGAAACTAGATTTTGATGTTGACCAGTTCGTTGTTGATGTGAACTCTTTTTTCAAACTCTCTAGTGCTAGGAGAGAAGACTACGCTAGTTTGTAGGAGATTACAGACATAGCAGCACATTTTATTATCAAGCATTCTTCTACTCGGTGGGTAACAATAAAGAAAGTTGCTGTTAGAATGTTGGAGCAGTGGAATAATTTAACAGAGTACTTTTTAAAATATCTTCCAAAGCAACCAAACTTCAAAGGCAAAAATGGTGTCAAAGAAAGTAAGCGCTATCAACGAATCAAAGAAGTTTTGGAGAATGATTTGACGAAACCATTTTTATCATTCATATCATTCACAGCGCAACTTTTTGAAACCTTATTGTTGCACTTTCAGACAGATGAACCACTTATACATCTTTTGTATCCTGCCATGGGAAATCTTCTCAGCAACATTATGAGTAAGTTTGTTCGTAGGAGCTGTTTGTATACCAATATCAATGATATTCAAAGCCTGAATCAGTTAGTGATATGGTCAATGTAGATGTTACATTAAGTGTGAATCAACTGTCACTAAATGCAATTGATGTGGGAACAAAAACCAAAATGTTGCTCTCCGATCTTTCACAGAATGATAAAAGTTCTTTCAAAAAAAATTGTTTGATGTTCTATGCAGTATCAGTGAATTACTTACAGGAAAATCTGCCATTCAACATTTCACTGATAAAACATGTGCAATACCTTCACCCAGAGAAAAGAATTCAGTCATGTTCCACCAGTGCTATTTCAAATCTTTGCCTGAAGTTTTGAAGAATGTGCTGCAAAAGGTATTTTTGGTTGATTCACACACTGCTGTGGAAGATTTATGTGATAAAGTCCATACGCAGTGGAGAGCTTCCCAATGTGAGAGTGTTCCCAATGAATGGAATGTTGAAGAGAAACCTATTAAAAAACCTTGTCAACAAAGTTACTGGAAACAAGCATATGAAGCTTTCACATGATCAGCATTACAAACGTATTGATAACTACTGGAGTCAAATTGGAACATTGAAGGATGTTTCTGGATGCCTCAAGCATCCTCAGCTTTTCGCATTAGCGCAGTGTATTTTTCAGTCATGGAAATAGAGCACCGGAAAGAGGGTTCTCCTTGAATAAACATCTTCTGTTTATTCACGGCAGTTCCACAAGTGACGAAACCACTGTTGCTTTGAGGCTCATCATTGATCATCTCTCCCAAATTGGAGGTGTCTTGGAATTTCCAATAACCCACCAGTTAATCATGTCTGTAAAATCATCAAGACTGAAGTACTTTCAGGACCTTGAAGCTAAAAGAAAGGTTAAACAGGAGAAAAAAAATGAGCAACAGAAAATTGAAGAGCAAAGAGGGATGGAAATTGTGGAAATGGAGAAAGCTGCAAAAATCGAAGCTGAAATTTGAAGCAAAGAAAATGGAATTTTGGTAGCAGATGAAGCGATTTCAGAACGGAATCTGCAGCTCCAAGAACATCTAACCAAACCAAAAATATCACGGGTTGAATTGCGGAAAGCACAATCCTTGATCGATATGGGACTTATGCGAAAGAGAAAACTCGAAGTAGAAGTCCAGGCACTTAAAAAAGTCAGAGACGAATTGTCAAAAGTATGATTGTGTTTTATGATATTTTGATTCAGTATTTCATGTATATTCAGTATCTTTGTTTCTAACAATTTGTTTATATTGGCTGGAAATGTTTAACTCTTCAAAGCTTAAATTTTAAATCTAGTGTCTCGAAAGAAAAGAAATGGAAATTTTTTCTTTTGATCTTATTTTCAAGGGTCGGGTAGTGAATGTATGAACTCTTTCTGTATAATAATCTCTCGTTGTGTTAACTTACAGTTTTGTTTTTCCTAAAATCCTCCTAAAATTTAGTCCAAAAAACTCCTAAAATCCTGATTAAAATGACTGAAAAAGGAGTGGGAGGCCTGTTATAATAGTGTGATGTTGGATTCTTTGGTCTATAGGTTTGCATTAGTTTTATTATGATTTGTTTTACGTAGGAGTTACTTTGCATTTTCTGCTTATCAAGAAAATAGTTTTCGGTCAATAGTAGGGCATTTTAAGTGTTGCGATGTTTGTTTACAATTCGCGTCTCCAGGGTAAGAATTTTCATCATGATTAGGTAGATAGTTGGTAAATATTTAATTGACTAATCCTCTCTCTCGGTTCAACTCACATTGACTAAAACTGGTAAAAGTTATTACCAGTTATATTCAATACTCTACAACATGGGCAAACTTATCATTACCAATTCTTCATTTTATTTTTCGTGAACTGGATGCATGCTGAACATGGGTTGACGTTAGATTTTTCATCACGGGGAACCATTGCATTGCATCTTCAATCGATACAATATATTTCACAGAGTGAAAAAAAGCCACACACAGCGCGTGTTTTTATTTTTGATGGGTTTAAGATCTTCTAAGTAAAGCGACTGTTCTGTGCTCCTATATTTAAAGTTTTAAGTACTTACAGCACTGATACCCTTTCTTTTCTTTTTTTTTTAATGAGTTGCTTCCTGCAAGGCCGAAGCCACTATGAGAAAAGGAAGAAGAGTTTTAAAGACAGAGGAAGGTGGCAGTTAACCTGGGATTTAAAAGATTGCAGATCATACTCAGCAGGAAAACAACTTTGAGGGAGGAAGTCATGAGTTCATCATGATGTGATTTAATTTTTCGACACCAGGTTTGAGACATCACTTTCAGAATTAAAACCCGTAAAAAAATTTTACACAGGATACTAGCTTAAGTAAAATGTTAAAAAGGAAAAAATCAAACAATTTTCTGCATCATTCAGCATGCAGATATAAAGTACCGTAACACGGGGTGACTTGAAACAAAATTTGCCGTTATTTTGCAAACTTTTGTTTATGACTTTTTATCTAAGAACTCAATTGTTAACAAACTTTGAAAAAAGTGTCACCCATCTTTTGTCTTTTAGATTATCAAATTACAAATAAATTGATGAATACCATCTCAAGTTAGAACTTCTCAAAGTACACCACTCAAAATTTATCGTGTGGGGGTGACTTGAAACAGTGCCATTTCCACAAAAATATTGGTTTATGGAGCGCCTAAGCAGAAAACGCGTATATAACGATTACTTTTGTAGAATACATAAATTAATTTAAATTGATTCATTTTTCTCAAATGTTGAAGAGTGTTGTGAAACATAGCAATTGTTAATTCTCTAAAGTCATTAAGCAAATTACTAATGATACTCGTGTAAGCATGAATATCTAATTTAAAGTTAAAGCTAACTTTACACAGTCGTTTTTTTTCACTACTAAAATTATACGTAGTTTTCCGACGAAAGTGCATTCTGGGATGTGCTTTCAACGTAAGGTGGTTGTGACGACAAATGATAAAATACGTTTGGAGATGGGAAACAAACAGACGGGAGGGCGTTTTGTGTGTGTGTTTGGGAAGGGGCGTCTATTCGGGACCTATTCTATTTGGCATAGAAGTCAACCAGAATTAATTCTCAAGCGTTTTTCTATAACCATTCACGCACAATATTCGCACAAAAAATGTACATTGTCCAAATTTACATCGTTATATTCCGACGTTTCGTATTGATGGCCGGAACACTGCAAATAGTATTTCCGCGAGCATTCATCACAAACAATCCACCTATAAAATAAAAAATGAGTCCGGTGAAGTCATTATGAACCTATGTTTTATTTGTCATTGATAATACAATTAATTTTTTGCTGAAGTTAATTTCCCTACTTCGGTTTAGCAAGATATATTTACCTATCACCCACTCCACTTCTTCGTCGTTAACTTCAGCTGCAAATGCAATGTTGGCTCCTGGAGTTACTTTCCTGCCCCTCTTTTGTTTTTTTTCTATAAATTACATCATAAGTAGTTAAATATCTTAAGTCTTATTTTAAATTAAAAGGAAAAGCGTCAACCAAAACAGTAACATATTTCGATATTTTCATGTATTTGTACAAGTGACGTGCAAACATTAATTAAGACGTTATGTTTGATGTACTTTCTCTGTGGATTTGGATACAATTCGACAACATAAATTGAAAACAGAGGAAATTACCTTTATTTGGTTTAGGGTGCGTTTCCTGTATAATTTCGATGCAAATTTCATTTAAAAACCTTTCAGCACCGACACCATCGTCCCAGTTCCCTCCAGGCAAACGGTTAATCACTTCTTCCGGATTCCATGGATAAATTCCACAAGTTCGGAAGCCTTTGAGTGAATAATGAAAACGAGTGAGATTTGGAATCATTGGTTCACTACAATAAACACTCATGGTAATATTAATGCTTACCAGAAACAAGAATCTTGCCCTCGATCTGCTTATAAACCCTCTTTACGAGAGCAGGAAAGACGTCCTTAGGGATATAGCCTCTTTTCCTGGACTCTATCCTCCATTGTTTCAACACCTTGAACCAAATGACTTTCATCGGTCGAAACACCGCAACATCCAAATGTTGGGTCAGATGTGTCGAATTTGCAACCAACGGCACAAAAGCTACATTATGTTGCCGACAAAGAAGAAGTACCTATGGGTGAAACAGTGAGAAACTTCAGGATTGTCATTTAAATATCATCAACATTTTCATTTCGTTCTGACTCATTTAATCTTTTACAATTTTTTTGTTCGTGAAAAAATTCAAATGCATATTCGAAAAAAGCAAACAGTGTTACCTCTTCCGAAAAGTGACATCCTAAGTTGTCACGTATCATGACTTTCTTCCCCTCCAACTTTTCTGCGTGTTTTAAAAAAACAAATTTAAACCATTGCCCAAATGTTCGTGTTTCGAACCAACCATTCATTGAATATGAATACATGGCATCTTAAAAACAAAACAAATTTGTGTTCCAGGACATGTAGTATTTATGTAGTATAAAATTTTAGTCAATTCGAAAAATTAATAAAATCATCTCGATTTAAAATATGCCTCACTGGTAGGTCCACCTTTAACCCAATTTTCGTACAAGTTTTTGGCCTTATAAACGATCATAGGTGGAAGATACCCACAAAACATTATTGAAAATGCCTGTTTTGAATGCTCGCAGACCTTTTCCACTCGACGCATTCCCCTGGCTACGACAACCTGAAAAACATTGGTTAACATTTTTCTTAACAATATTTCTTGTGTCAGTTGTTAACCCTTTCTTTACCAGCTAAAAACCTCAGTATTTCCCAGGCCTAAAAATTGTAATACTACTGGTTGAATTTCAAATGGCTATAACTTCTAAACCACAAAAGCAAATGTCATGAAATTTGGCTCCTTTTCTTCTTACATATTACTTAGTATAAAAATCTAAAAAAATTTCAAAATTTGAAATTTCACCGCAGATATCAACCATAATGGCGGATTTTCAAATGTCGAAAAATTAAGTTTTTTGAGAAAAAGCGCCTTGGAAAAATATTTTTTTCACTATTTATACAAATTATTGATTAAAATATGTAACTATAATGTAAACACTGTATAATGGTGAAAATTTGAAGGAAAAAGCTCAAACATGTGGAAAGTTATGCGTAATTTAGGAAATTAGAGCCCGAAAGGCCCAAAAAATGTTCACGGTGCAAAACCCAGATAAAACTAATAATTTATTGGCTTAGATGTGTGTCTAGGTTGTCAAATCCATTACCTGGTCATAAGTCAATGATATAATCTAACCAAAATCCAAAAATTCCTAGGTTTGACTGGGTTTTTTGGTTTTTGCCTTATACCATAAATGCTTTGCGGTGAGTGATCAAATGCACAAAACAAGCAGAAACAAAACATTCATCACAAATAAACCTATTTTAACAATGATGAACAAAAGAAACCTATCTAATATGAAAAACCAAGAATGTGAGATAGTCCTAATAATAAAAACCCTAAAAACAGTCATAAAATAATGAAAATCTAATCTTCAACTTCATCATCAGCATCGGCGTGGTCATTATCACCAACAACACCGTACTCAAGCGAGGTGTGGTATGCCTCAAAACAATTGTCTGCATGAAGACCAGGCTGGCTAGGGCATTTTGTACATATATAGACAGTTTTTATTGGCTTTCCCTTTTCTGTTCTCTTGCCTCTTGCATAGCATACCCGGCAGATCTTTGATGGTCACTTGTCGGCTGCTCCAGGCATTGGTTTCTTCAATGAAGGGAAGTGTCGTCCAGTAAGCCTGTGGAAAACATCATCAGGGAAATCAAATTCAGGTTGGGGTTCAGGTTGTTGTGAAGATACTAGCAGTTTCACAGTATCCTTGACAAAGTCAATAAAAGACATTTTCGATTGTTTTTCCATCACATAGATTTTGTACGCATTCAATAACATTTGGCAGATCAAGCGAAAAGCTAGCTTTCGGTACCACTTATAAGATTTGCGAAGGCACTGTAGGGTGTGGAGCTGTTGTCCCATGTGGACATTATAGCTTTTCACAGCTAAGGGCTTTTGGACGGTGCCTTCTTCTTGATTGTAAACGTTAACATCTTCCATTGTTGGCTGATGACATGTAGATAACATAAAAACAACTTTTTGTTTTTTGTTCGCCTTGTCTTTATGTGCTCGATACTTAACAGCAACCATGGGGTCATCAGCTTGTGCATAAAAACAGGCTTTACCTTTTTCCAATACTTCATTTACAAGTTGTGATGGATAATTGTAACGATTTGAACGGACAGTTCCAACCAGATGAGTTTTCTTGCCGATTAAAAATTTTGCTAAAGTAGGACTAGTATAGAAGTTATCTGTATATAGGATATGTCCTTTGTCCAAGTAGTTGTTCATAAGAACTACAGGGATCCGCTCTGTTGTCGGCATATCACTATTAGGATCGTCATCCTTGAACATCCCTTTGCCACAATATACGAGGAAGTCCAGTGTGATTCCATTTGATGTGCACAGCTCATACAGCTTTATGCCAAAACGTGCACGTTTCGTCTTAATGTACTGACGAAAATGCAAACGTCCCTTGAAAAGAACTAATGATTCGTCTACTGATAGGTTCTGACCGGGGTAATACACAGTTTTGGCCTTTTCACGAAACAGTTCAATCAATGGACGTAGCTTATGGAGTCGGTCACGATCAGGATCGTTCTGGTCAAATCCTGGGTCAGCATTGTTGTTGAAATGCAGAAATTTTAATATTAGGTAGAACCTATTGCGACACATGACAGCAGAAAATATTGGTGTAGAAAGTAAAGAGTCAGTGGACCAATACATAGGAAGTGATGGTTTATGGACTATCCCCATTAACACGCTGCCCTTCAATCTCTTGAAAATCAAAAGTTTTGAGACTTTGATTCTCTCCTTCTCTAATTTTGTTCCACGTTACAATTGGTCCCCTTCCCGGATGTTGTCGCGCTGCACCAGTTGGCCCTTGCCTGCCACCTCCTCTACCACGACCACGTCCCCTAGGTCGACCTCGTCTTCCTCTGCCACCACGTCCTCCCCTTACTCTGCTACGTCCTCTAATGCTTCTTTCATAATTATCACTCTCCAAAGGAGAATCTTGTTCATCACTGGCACTTCTTGATCTCAATCGACTATGGATCGTAGACACCGCATTGTCTCTTACAGTGGCTACATGCGAAGCTAAAGGTTGATCGTCACTGTCACTACCGTCATCATATTCAACTTCACCAACATTTTTCTGAGATGTTATATCATTTTCAGGACTTTCAGGATTATTATTGGTATGATCCTCAACATATTCAACGGTATCATTGGCAACACTGCTATCACCAGCGTTCTCAAAAATTTGAATGCTTGGAATGTTACTTTCACTCACAAAGGCACGAGGTGGATCAAATGCTTCAAATTCCCAATCAGAATCCAAATCTGTATCACTTTCAATCAAGTTTTCATCATCATTGTCACTATCATTTGTTATAAAATCAATTATTTCATCTATATCATTGTAACTTTTTTTTGGCTTCGCCATGATGACAGCTCTGTTTTCAAAATCGGATAAATCATAAACTAAAACTCCCAAAGAGATGCGGTTTTTTTGCCGAATCGGAAATTTATCCTAGTACGGAATATCCAAGGTTTGAAAATATAGCTTAAAGTGTTTTTTCACAATCAATGTTTATTTCAATCACCCGCGGGGCGGGTAACGGGGAAATAGAGGGTGGATTTCATCACCTGCTGTGCGGGTAACAGGTAAAGAAAGGGTTAAGTGTCTATATAGTTTCATTATGAAAGACTATCATACTTTCTTATTTCTGGGATCATCCGAAAAGTTGGTTTCATCAAAATTTAAAATATTGGTGGCAGGTACACCTACAAAATTAAACGATATCGTCGTGATTGTCCGGTGATTGCTATCTCACTTGATGAATTCATTTTAATGATAAAGACAAATGATCCAATTGATTACCATCTATCTCCTCGTTCACAGCTGCACGGGAAGGCTTAAGCTTATCGGCCTGCCGAAGTGTCAAACCTTTTCTCTTTACAAATGAATTTGCCCAATCTTCTGAAGGCAAATTGCTTGGGAATTTCTAGACGATTGAAACTTGATTAGATCAACATAAGTAGATTTCCACAGGATTTTGCTTAAGATCAAACTATAATTAAAACTTACTTGCAGCCCTTTTTTATCAAGGTACCCTTTAACCAGTTTGCGCAAGTCAGTGATTTCAAAAGGAACTCTCCAATTACCGAGATCCTTTATCATGCCCGCGATATAACTTTTTGTCTCTTCGAAGAGCCGGTATTGCCCACCAACTTTATTTTGATGCGTACCTTAAAAAAAGAAAGAAACCCTAATGTATAAGCACGGTTGGAATGGAGAAAAAGTCCTGAGGGACTAGTTATATGGAAGAAGCCGAGACGAGACGTTCTAGCGAGTTCTCATTCTTGCATTCATTTGTTTGATTCATGTACTCATTTGTTCCTTATATCATTGTATTCCTAGGTACTTTACAACTGTCTGTTTATCACCAATTTGCTTGGTTCATAGGAAAACCAGGGCATCCTTCTTTTTTTTCTTGACATCAGATGTGTGCTAACGGAAGTTAATTCAAGATAATTCTGCTTTGTCCGGAATGTCTTTCTTTTGTAACCTCGTCACAAATACTTATTATTTTGTCTCGGTTAAGCTATTATATACTTGCACGTCCCTCTTCTTATTCAAAATAATATGAGGAAAAAGAAAATCAACGTAAGTGCGAGTCAAGACCTGGTTTTTACGAAACAACCACAAATTATTTCAATTTTCAATAAGAAAGTTTTAAACACGCCTATCACTGTACGTTGCAACCATGAATAATCTATACATTCTGATCATGATACTATGTTCATGATCTTCGTTCTATTTCGAAAAGTTAGCATGGTTAAATTTATCTACTGCTTAGAACAGTCACATAATATTTAAAAGTAAATAACTCTACCATTTATTTTTCTTTGTAATGTCACGTGACTTATTCCCACGATTTCTGCAGCCTTTCTCACGCTTTTGCCCTCTTCTCTTACAAGCCTGCTTCCCACTGCAATTTGCTCCTCACTGGCAGTGCCATCGGACACCCATTTCGCTTTTTAACATAAGTTCGAGGCATTTCTTCGGTTGCTTCGATTGATGTGCTATTTGCCATGTGTGTGCCATGGCAGTGTATTTATACCGAAATTCAAACCTCTTTTAATTTTTTGATTTTTTATCCTCTGGGAGATACCTTCCAGCTTTATTCACCCCCTTACGAAAGCAAAAGCATCTCTTTCTTTAAGTTGTTTCTATTGAAAGTGATATCACAGATATGATGTGTCCATAGCCTTGAACGGGGGAATGTTGTTAGAGTAACGAGTACTACTTGCTTGTAAAACAAGTCTACCGTGGTTGATTGCTATTGTTTTATGATGTCCCATAATTTCAATTATGATAATTGTGTGTAAAATGAGTTATATCACCGTAAACACTCCATCTGTTGAACTTTAGCACACATTGATTATTCCATTGCGTCACATTTGACACGCATATTTATTCATTAAACGGAAAGACAAAGTCAATCGAGTGAAAAAAAACGAAACATTTCAAACACCCATATCTGTTTCAATTTTAAAGATATTTTGATGAAATTCTGGAATTACTTCCTTTGGCCTCTGTATTTTACTTATGCAAAAAATTAGATTGATCGACAGGCTATATAAATCATATCAGCTGTTATTGCAGAGGTTGTTATTTTCGGAGCTTTTTTCATCTTCAACTTCCGAAGAACTTCCTTGATTGAATTATTTTTCCTTCCTATTATTGCGCTGAATAATTTTCGAACAGAATCCGAAAAAATTCCGGAATTTCATTTACTATTCCATGAGAAATTGCATTTTTTCAACGCTGTTTCAAGTCACCCTGGGTGTTTCAAGTCACCCCGTGTTACGGTAATATACGTAAGTACATGAGTCAAATGCATTTGATAAATAAAGCGTTAAAAGAGAGTAAAAACAGAAGTAAAACGATAAAAAAGATGCATGAGCAGTTACTGATTTGTTTTAGCAATGAACTGGTAGTTCTTTATTTTATTTATTTAAAAATGGCTCCACAGTTATGAAGTTTAGAAAACAACATGCAAGGAGAGCTTGCCGCCATTATCTGTCACTGTTATGCATTGAAATCTTTTTCTTTATTTATGCCTTTCAGTGTATAAAAATGGTAGTGGAATTTCAGGAAAGTATGCAGGGAAGTAAATCGAGTGTTATTAATTTGTTTGCAGGTGTATGAAATATAGAAAGTAAAGAGTTAAGAAGTGTTTGATAATGGCTACAGATCAATATTGTTTCCTAACATGATGATGTAAATTGGTATTGAAAGGTAAACCAAAGTTAAAATAGTATCTACTAGTAACCCGTGTAAAAAGTTTTTACAGGTTTTAATCTATGTGAGCTGAACAGAGAGAAAGGCTTAGTATAATGAATTTTGGTATGATAAAGATAAAGTTTGGATGTAGAATGTTTAGAATTTAGTATCCCATGTAGAACAGCGTGTAGCACACGGGTTTTAATTCATCAAAAATAAAAATACACGCTGTGCATCCACTTTATTCACTTTTTAAATTGAAGATGCAATGCAATGGTTCCCCTTGATTAAAGATATCTAACACAGAAAAAAACACTCTTCACTCTTTTAATTAAAAATCTCTAGGTATTCCGGCTAAAGCATATTTAGTTCAACACTGGAGTTATGAACAAAAAAACTTTTTAATCAGAAGATCCGAAACACATCAACATATTCGTAATAAATCTTTCACGATACGATATATGCAGTAGTAAAAATAAATTGTGCGTACAGGTAAACAACAAAAAGATTAAAATCGCTGTAATTGTTTATGGAATCCACACCCCAATGTAAATAAAGGCCAAACGCGAAAGTCGTAAAAGTGCCAAAATGTGAATCGTAAACAATTGCGATTTTCTTTACGAATCCAGAGCGTCATGATTAAAAACCATGATATTCATTTCCTCAATCGCGTATTATTTGAAAGTAATGACGTAGAAACCCTATTAATACTATAAGAAAAACAAAACAAACAAACAAAAAGGTTCTAAAGCGTACTTACCCTAAAAACATAAATAAATCTTCGCGCAATACTTTCGTTGTTGTCTATTGTTTCTTGATCTCGCGAATAATCAAAACATTTGAAACGATTATATGCAATGCAATGTTTTCCCCTATACTAATCGTAGAAAAATATTAACCGCCGTGGTCTGACACTCCATTATGAATAAGTGACCGCAAAAACGACCCGAAATTTTAGAGAGTGAAAGCGTGAAAAAGTGGTATGCACAGCGCGTATTAGTATATAGATTTAGTTAAAACACAGTGTGTCTATAAATAAAGGATAAGAGGGATGTTTACTGTTGTGTTTTGAATTAGCCAGAGAAGCTTTGAACTGAAATGAAAAATGGCTCCACGTATGTGAATGTTTTCATATGTTAAAAATTCTTTTTCTATACTAATTCTGTCATTACGTTTGTGTTTTTAATTATTATTTTTAAGGTAAATATGTTTTCTAAGTTTTTTTTAGTTGGTTTTGTTTTTCTTTCGATTTCGTCATGACGTTGATGGTTTTGGGAAGAACAGACTATATCATTTGAAAAATTCATTAATGCAGTCCAGTAGTAACTTTGGAGCAAAAGAAAGAGTTGGAAGGTATCAATTTGTGTTGAATTAAAATTTTGTAATGTTATATTCAATGTTTTGTTTTGCATGTCTGCGTAAAAGGTTCTGTGTTATATATTGCCATTTTTTTACATTAAATTTACTTCTCTTCTGCGTATAAATATATATTCTGAGCCATATTGCTATTTGTTTCTGTTTTAAATCTTCTGAATCTACCTTAAGTACTAATTTTCGCCCGTATTAATTTTCACGCACCAGCCAATTGTCTTCAAACTATCGGTATTAATTTTCATGCACAAAGGCCTCCTATATATTTTTTTCTAGGCATACAAATAAAAATGAAGAAGTTTTTAAAGATAAATGCCTCTTTCTTTCCAAAAACGGTTTTAAAATATGGTATTGATTTTCGCGCACTTCCTGCCTGCGCATAATTTCGGTATTAAATTTTGCGCATTTTTGGGCCTCTGCATGAAAATTAGTATGCGCGAAAATTAGTACCTTTAAGGTAAGAAATGAATTAAAAAATTAATGGCTGTAAAAAAACTTTTGCACAAGCTAAATTCTGCGACACAACGCAAGCTGAACATGGGCGGCTAGTATATATATAGTCAAATCGGGTAATCATTACGCACTTTTACAAAATTTGTAAATAAATCGATTTTTCAGCGAATTATGTCTGCCCTTATAGGTTTAAAAGACGTGTAATAAAAAGCAGAACATAGAAAAGTCGGAAAATTCGTGTTTTCTTTAATGTTTATCTTTGTAGAGCAAGATTTTAGTGCGTAATGATTGGAAATAAAAAACAGTAATTCTTACGCATATTTTTACATTCTTTACGCACCTGCGTAATAATTTTGAAAGTATGCGTAATAAATAAAACCACATTTTACGCATGAAATTTTTAAGTAATACGCACTGTATAACGTAGTGTTCATATGACTAACTCATCATTCCTTTATCCGAAAAAGGTAAAGAAGACCAGGAAACAAGGTTGATGTGTCCAAGGTATGGAAAATGAATAGTAAAAATAGTGTTTTGTAATCAAACATTTATTATATTTGCAATGTTTTACAAATAAACATGTTGTAATGGTTTTCTCTTTCAATTTTTTTAGCTTTCTCGAAAATTTCCCGCACCAAGTGGTATTCTGGGAACTCCCACTTCCCTCTTCCCAAAAAGTTTGCTTTCAGAGGGCCGCAGATTATGTCTTTCACTGGGAAATTGTAGACATCTTTGGCTCCGTCGTGCTCCACAAAAATGCAATCGGTAGTCCCAAACTTTTCTTTCAAGCAATCCATTTCTATCGCTACTGCGTAGCCTCCTTCTTCAACTGCGTCACTCAAAAATCGACGCTGAGCTCTTCCTATGAATAGGGAAGTTGATTTTTTCCCGATGAAGATGCAGGCAAACCACTGCCCAACAACATCTTTTTCCGTTTTAGGAGGGTTAATAAGTCTCCACGTCGTGTCAGTGGATAACTTTTCACCCTCCTTCTCACCAGCAGCCTCTGTTGCCTCGCCTTCTCCTTCTCCTTCTTTATCATCACACAAATCGCTCTTGCTATTGTTTGATACTTCGTCATCTTCGTCGTCTAGTAAATCCAAAATAGGTTGGCTTCTTTTTGTCTTTTTTCGTCTTTTTGGTCTTTTTGATTTTTCCTCCTTTTCTTCTTCCTTTCTCAGCAGCTCGTTTAAAAAATCCCCATCCGAAATAACCTGCAATAAAAATTTTGAGATTTATAGGTTAAACTGATTCTACATACGAAGCCCTAGATACAACATGTGATGGCACGCGAGTATCATATGTCATGAAAATCTTTACCTTTCCACGTAAATCGATTTTTTTTCTCGCTCGTTTCTCTTTGTCAACTGGACCTTTAATTTTATCCAGGAACAGTTGTTCGAAGCTTTTATTGACTGGTGTTGATTGTTCAATGGGCACCAGCTTCCATCCATTGGGCACCCATTGGAATCCAGCTGGTGCGTCATATGGATACGGTCCGATGTAGTCAATAAGATCTTTGCTGCTGTCATCAGGAAAGGCAGCGCCAGGTAGAGTGTTTGATCGCTGCTGGATTGAGAACTGCGGATCAATTGTTTCTGTTGGTGTTGTTGCTTGAGATGCTGTTGTCACTGGCGGTGTTGTGGGTGACAACAGCGCAGGTGTTTCAGGTGTATCCGCGTCTGAAAGGTTTTCCCAATCCAGCTCCTTTCCACTGTCCTTCCATGTTCTGTACTTTACCAAAAGTCGACAGTCCAAGCGCTCTTTCGGATATTGTTCTCTGTCAACTGGAAATATCCCTGAAACGTTGAAGGAATGACAATGCGTAAATAAATAAGAACAAGTGAACTTTGTTCAGTTTTGGCTGACTCTTGTAAATACATACCTGTCGTTTTAAAACCATTTATTACATTCACTTGACTCATTCCTTCTTTCCAAACTTTGCAAATTTGATTGACAAAGTCAATTGGTGATTTGGCCCAAACGTATTCACCCTTTCTTGTAAAAGTTGCTCCCATCGACGCTTGAGAGGACCAAAACAACTCACGTCTAGAGGTTGCATGACATCCGTAACATGTGGCGGAAACTTCAATATAATAATGTTTTCTGCCAGTGCACGCGTAATAACGGGAATAGAAATATGGGCAAGATGTCCATCAAATAAGAGAAGGAGAGATCTTTCCTTGACGAGATCAGCAAACTTGCTGAACCAATCAGCAAAAACCTCGGTGTCCATCCACCCTGACACAAAAATGTTAAGATGAAATTAAAAGTAATAATAACGAATCATGCTTCTGCAGTTGATATAACATTTTAATCTTACCATTTTCCGATTTCCCATAATAAGTGTTCGGGAGAGCATAGTCTCCCTTCCACTTTGAATTCCAATGTTTTCCCTTGGAAATTATCAGAGGATCTAACACTGTTCCCGCTGCAGTTGCAACAGCAAGCACAGTGATATTCTCCCGACCAGCACCAAAACGTAACTTGAGTGCACGTTGACCCTGGGAATTGAAGTTATACATTATAATAAAGAATGAATATCCTGCACTGCAACATTATTCTGAAAAGTTCTTCACCTTCACTGAAAGCACCTTTCCTTTAGATGGATCGGTGGGAAAACCCGACTCGTCACAATTCCATATTCGAGTTGGGTCATTCAATTCCGGATGTTGCTCTATAATCTATCAAAAAGGTGCACAATTACAAACCAAGAATATTTTGCTTATTTATAAGAATATAAAATGCCTATTTTTACTTTTTCCAGCTGGTCATAAAAGTCATACAAGATGAAAGGATTAGACGTGTTGGACTTTCGGGCAGAGCTTATCATCTCAGCCTTCTTAAGCGATAATGAGTTTCTTTTCATGAAACTCTTAAGCCATGTTGGTCCTGGCCTGTGTTCTTTGAATACACGTTCCTGTATGCCGTTTGTAAGAATGTATTGCCGCACCAGGTCCTGTGACGAAAAATCAGAAAAGTGAATAAGACTTTAAATGAAAAAAAGAAAATGCTGCAAAGATTTTCGTTAAATATTTACCGTTACTTCAAGGATAGTTGGACTAAAACCAAGCTTGCAAACTACACCAATGCATTCTGCTAACTGCTTTTCTGTTTCATTACTGAAACACATTTCCGACCAGCCTTTTTTAACGTTTCACGGTTTTTGTTTTTCTTTAAACGAAAACGCAATGTGGCCTCATTTACACCGAACTTCTTTGCGGTACCCCTAATGGTTGCCCCTGGAACCGATCTCAGCTCGTGTAACGCTTCTTCAATATCGCCTTCTGTCCATACGTTCCTTATCTTCCTAACTACTTTCCTGCTTCCAACTCTTTTTCTTGCTGACAACATAATTACCAGTATACGTTTTTTCGACCACTGTATGTTTTTGAAAAGGAATAGATGGGCACACAAGCGCACTTTTATAGGCTTGTGTCCGATAACCCTCCTGTATCCGATAACCCCCTTGTGTCCGATAACCCCCCTATGTCCGATAACCCCCCTATGATTATGGCGTAACAATTTGAAAGGAATATTTTATATTTCAAATTGCCAATTAAACCCCCAGTAATAAGCTTTACAGATGAAGGTATTCGCGTTATATGCAGTTTGGATCGTATGCGTAATGTTTATAACGCTTGCGCATATTTTTTTTGTAATCATTACGCACCATTTTTTTAACCGCTATGTCTTTTTTACTGAGATTTCAAGCCTCATAGGTCAGCGGTATTCTCTGATAAGCACGTATTTCGTGATATCTTTAACACAAACTCACCCCGTCGTAAGATGAACACAAAAGTAAGTAGCGCGATTGCAACATAAATCATCGCACTGGCGGTATGTTTCGCAATAACCTGAAATTTTTGTCTTATTATTAGCGCTACCTGCTTGACTCTTATCTGTTATTATGTAATAACTATTAAGCTGCAAGTCAGCCATAAGTTCCTGTTTGTTTCGCTATTTTTATAAGGTTTTAATGGAGAAAAAAAATGCGTAAAAATTGCATGTGCGTAATGATTAGCCGATTTGACTATATATAAAAAATCACAAAACAGAATTTTTCAAAGTTTAAATTTATATATACAGCTTTACAAATTTATATAACAGCTTTAGCTGGTCGGCTCGGTAAGGTCTTGACTGTTTTCAAGATCTCATCCAGGGTTTGGAACAACCCTTGATTTAAACTTTTCAAATTCGTCTTTCCTGACATATTCTGCTGCAGTTGCAGAATTATTCAATGGTGTTGATATGATCTAAAAATTCAGTATATATATTGTTTAATTTTCATCAGTGTACAAAAGGAGGATTAATTGATTTTTGTGGACCGAAACTGCCAGGTCTTTGATACAAAGGGGTTGAATATGCTGTATAATTTTCTGTCTTATTATTTTAATATTGTATATAATGCAAAGTACTCCTTATTTCAGGGATGTGTGAGTAGATGGATAGTGAACGAGTATAAATCTGTTGTTACCAACCTTGTCATCTATTCAATTTTGCTCACGCATTTTAAAACAATAGAATTTTTTCGTTATTAAACCAATCAGATTGCATTTTACTGTTTGAACTGGACAAATGAAAGTTTTTGTAGTTTTTCGTTGTGAACGTACAAGCCTGAATACCTTTCATTAATATTCAATATGGCGACCAACAGCACGTGTTTTGAAGATCTCAGTTTTGACGAAGACATTGAAGTTTTAGTCGATACTGTGATTATGTCAGATGAAAAAGATATTGTTCTGGCTGATTTTGACGTGGATGTAGATGATTTGGATGAGGACGTAACCTTACAAATCCCCACTGTTGTTTTTGGTTGGGGATGATGATGGATGTATTAAAAGTTGTTCATTCAGTCCATGAGAGTATCGATGTTAATCTATCATCTGCATTCAATTACTCTTGTAAAAAATGCTGGAAGAAAAATAAACAAACAAACGCTAACAAATGCAAATGCAACATTATCTGGTTCAACCCGCCATTCTCGAAAAATGTTTCCACAAATATTGGAAAATATTTCCTTCATCCCATGACCTACACTTTCCTGTTAACCACAAATACAGAAAACTGTTCAACCGTAACACAGTCAAAATCAGTTAGTTGTATGCCGAACATGAAGGCCATCATCAACAACCACAACAAATCCATCCTCCAGAAAGAAGAAACCGCTGAACGAACCTGCAACTGTTTACAAAAAAAACCCTATCCCTTAAGCAACCACTGCTTGTCAACAAACATAATCTTCGAAGCAACCATAACATCCAATAAACCAAATTACACCCCGAAATCCTACATCGGAATCACAGAAACAGCTTTCAAATCACGATTTGCCAACCACAACAAAGCATTCAATCATCAACGTTATGAAAACGACACAGAACTTTCAAAGGAAATGTGGAGGTTGAAAAGAAAAAACTATCATTTTAATGTAACCTGGAAGATCAAGAAGAAATGCGCACCCTACTGCCCAACGACCAGAAAATGCAATCTGTGTTTGAGTGAAAAGTTTCTGATCATTGAAGAACAATCCATCAACAAGGAGTTATTGAACTCGTGTCTTAATGCCGTCACCAAAATAAGTTTAAACTCCCAAATATATAAAATGACGTCAATCGAGGTTTAGTTAGCTGATGAATCTTAACGAAGAAACTCAGAGTTCTAACAAATACTTTGTCTTTCTTTATTGTTTATGTTAATAAATCTTTGCTCAAATAAGAAATATCAAGTCCACTTTTTTTGACGGACATGTCTGGTAAATGATCTAATAGCATCTGAATATCATACTCAAATGCTAAGAAAAACATTGGTGCCCTTTAGTAGAGCCCTAGGTATAAGATATATATATATATATATATATAACTTCCGTGATCAGACGAGAACGGGTGTATTCATTTATATATATATATATAAATCCAAAATTTTCGGCAATTTCTCTCACAGTCATTTGTGGCTTGTGCTATGCTTTACATAAAATGTCTGTTCTTTTTTATCTTCAAACATAACGCCAAATCCTGAACATTTTATTGCTGGTTCACCACCATTGTCAATTCACCCTCACGCAACTTGTAATTTCCACTTAATTTCTTACACCATTCCAGTTTACGTTTGTATACTTTACAAATGAACTGTTGGAATATCCTCTGTCAAATTATGCACAAATAACTTGAGTATTTTATCTTTAAAATCCATTACTTTCTTCGGATTCTTATATTTGTCACAAGTCTTTATTTTGTTGGCTCATACACGACATACACAGTTTCTATCTTGGAAACATATAAATATTGCCAATAACTTACTGGATGACAATTTGAACTGAAAAGACAACTATTCCATCAGATATAAAAGGAATACTTACATAATAACAAATTCAGTCTGTTTACGGCAGTAACTTCTATCCAAGTGCCACTTGAAAATACAATGTCCCGCTAGTAATAATCAACTTAAATGCAATCTATGGTCATCAAAGATACCTTGAAACTTATTTACAATACTTTCAGACTTTATCTATAGCAGGAATTGAGTCCTGAAACACTCACTTTTTTACAACATGAAGTGTTCCTCTAAGAAATTTTACGCATGTGTTTTATAGCTTTTCTCCTTTGGCATGTCGAGAGTCCAGGCACATTTAACTCTATGATAACTCAGAAATCTTTTTCCTTGCTAAGCACCTCTCAGAGTTTTGAAAACATAGTTAAAATAAGCAATAAAGTTTCAGTTCCCCTACGACATACAATTTATCATTCACCATTTTAAACTTCCCGCTGATAACAGAGTTAGAACATCAAATGGTTGCCAACACAATAGCGACACAAAAGAAACAGCCATAGATTTTTTAGATATTGAAGTCGTTCACTATCCATGTCTCACACATCCCTGCTTATATTTAGCATCTGACTGTAATTTATAGCATAGTATCACGTTATATAAAAATATAAAAGCATTACTTCTTTCGAGTGCGTTAAAAGCAGCTTATTCACCCGTGCTACTTCTAACTCCACCTCATCATCTTTGTCACCGCTAAACGTGGACACGTTTAGTCAATTTGTAAGCTGAAACGATCAATCAGAAATTGATTTAAAAATTAATTACTAACAGATCATTAATGATTCCTGTTTTCAAAATAATAGCATCGCATGAAAATAAGAAAGCCTTATCTTATTCGTACAAATTATTGTGCATACAAATTTCTGCCCCAAAAAATTTGTAAATTTGTCTTAGCAAACTATTGTAAACCTAAGAGAAAGTAAATATCATTGCACAGATTTAAATCAATTTAAAGTGCAAGAAGTTAACACTGTGTGAAAATTTGTACGAATAAGTCCATTTATGGAGTTCTTGGTGAAGAAATTTTTAAAGTTTCAATTCCGAAAATTCTGGACAGTTCGTTGGATTATGTGGATGCTTTAATATACAGTTTATATCAAATTTTGCTTCCTGAATGTTCCATTATCTGTTCTCTGTTGTACGAGGACAAATACGCTGCATATTGTTTAAAAAACACATACTGCATGGACGTTAGTTGGGTGGGGTTGCCAATAAACAGGGGGCTTGACATTTTGATAAAAAATCATAAACAAGAGGGGAGTTAATGGAAATGGGTGGTGAAATTTTCGGAAAACCGGATTAGCTTTCCGAGAGTAGAGATTGTTTTACGAATTCAATAAGAAATTCGTTAACTTATTTACCAGGTTTCACAGCTACAGGGCTGTCTTCAATTTCTGTGCATAATAAATATTTGTTCCAACTTACTCTGATGAGCACTGAAAATTGACAAATCACCTGAAAAGGCATTTTCAGTATTAAGTAAGTGGAATGATACGTTGATGCAAGTAATATAGTCAGTGTGCTGTTACCAGTTTTAATAATAACATCCCAGACTTGAACGCGAGATTTCAAATTTAAATGGGTGTCTAATATCGTTTTCCTGTTAACTACACTGTAGAATTGTTCCTCTGGGAAATATAATAACACATGTGTTGGATCGATATTATCTAAATGAAGTAATTTAGGTATGAAAAGCGTAATTTCTCTAATCATTTTGAACGCGATAATTGATGGAGATTAAAGCAGGTGTACCTGGACATTTGTCTTGAAAAGCTTTTCTTTGTATCCGTTCGGATGCCATAATGAGATATAGAGATACGATTCTACTACGAGTTGAACCTACTGCAATTCCAATAAAAAGTGTTGTGTAATAAATAACAGCAATTCTTTTATTTTTGAAAATATATTTCGGATTTCACATCCATCATCAGTTCAAGTTCATATAAATGTTAAAATGTATGTTTATTTGTAAGTTTTAAAAACACATTAAAAAGATAATTCCTATGATAATATATACAATTAAAGAACAAAGAAAACAATTCAAAATTTTATTGTAAGTTCACGACTTCTATATTCATCCTTTGTGTTTAATAGAGGTCTTATTTCTCTAATGAATAAGGCCTCTAAGGTTAATAGATGTTTACTTCCACAGTTTGTACTCGATAGAATTTTAATGTCATCATCTTTCACTGATTCACCATTACAGCTCTCAAAATGGGTACGAACTGGCTTGTTTCTGTTGGTTTTATGCTCTCGAAAGCGAGTAATCAGATGTCGGCTAGTTTGGCCAACATAGCAGGAGCTGCATCCTGGACATGTTATTTTATATACGACTCGACTTTTAAGAAGCATTTTCACGGCTGGTTTCAATGATGGCAAGCTTGTCTTAAGTTTTCGAAGTTTTAGTATCGGTTGGATAGGTGCGTTGGTCTTCATCAGACTTCTAACAAAATTATCTGTCACATTTCCTCGATATTGAATCAGCACGCGTTGTTTAACAATCTGGTCTGATTCACTTTCAACAATCTTTTCACTTAAATTACTTTTCACAAGGAGTTTCTCTATGGTATCAGCAATAATTGGGTCGAAGAAATGCGAAGGATATTGATTCTTTTCAAGAATTTCTTTCACTTTATTCAAACTCACATGAAAAGCTTTCCATGTACTACATGCTTAAAAACTCTATGAATAAAACCTTCAACTACTGATTTTTTGTAACGACGTGGTGCTAAAGCATGGTAATTCATAATAAAGCCAGTATCTGTCGGTTTGCAATACCATGTCGAGGTTAATTTACTATCATTACGTGATATGCATAAATCAAAAAACGGGATTTTCCCCTCTTTTTCAGTTTCGAGAGTAAAAGTCAGATTTGGATGCAGACTGTTGATCTCCTCAAGTTTCTGCTCTACTTTTTCTGCTTATGCTATGCTATCTATTCTGCTATCCAATAATTGGGTCGAAGAAATGCGAAGGATATTGATTCTTTTCAAGAATTTCTTTCACTTTATTCAAACTCACATGAAAAGCTTTCCATGTACTACATGCTTAAAAACTCTATGAATAAAACCTTCAACTACTGATTTTTTGTAACGACGTGGTGCTAAAGCATGGTAATTCATAATAAAGCCAGTATCTGTCGGTTTGCAATACCATGTCGAGGTTAATTTACTATCATTACGTGATATGCATAAATCAAAAAACGGGATTTTCCCCTCTTTTTCAGTTTCGAGAGTAAAAGTCAGATTTGGATGCAGACTGTTGATCTCCTCAAGTTTCTGCTCTACTTTTTCTGCTTATGCTATGCTATCTATTCTGCTATCCAATAATTGGGTCGAAGAAATGCGAAGGATATTGATTCTTTTCAAGAATTTCTTTCACTTTATTCAAACTCACATGAAAAGCTTTCCATGTACTACATGCTTAAAAACTCTATGAATAAAACCTTCAACTACTGATTTTTTGTAACGACGTGGTGCTAAAGCATGGTAATTCATAATAAAGCCAGTATCTGTCGGTTTGCAATACCATGTCGAGGTTAATTTACTATCATTACGTGATATGCATAAATCAAAAAACGGGATTTTCCCCTCTTTTTCAGTTTCGAGAGTAAAAGTCAGATTTGGATGCAGACTGTTGATCTCCTCAAGTTTCTGCTCTACTTTTTCTGCTTTTATTGATCGCAGTATATCGTCCATATAGCGCTTGAATAGTTTGGCATCATCTCGTATTGTAGCTTCAAACTTGGACAACCAAATATTTGCAAGTGGGGGTGCTGGAGGTGATCCCATTGCTAAACCATCTATTTGACAATAATGGCCATCGTGAGTTTGCATGATCACATTGGTACACGCTAGCTCTGTTAACTATACAAATGTAGTTTTTTCAATAGGTGGTACCTTGTAGTTTCCTGAATAGAGTAATTCTGCTGCTACTGAAATTGCCTCTTTTACTGGTACATTCGTGTATAACGACTTCACATCAAATGATATTATCACTTCATCTTCATCAAGTACAATTTCTCTCAAATCATCAACAGTTTCTTTTGAAGAACAATTTATTTTACTTTCAGGAATAACTGATAACCACTTCGTAACCTTTTCAGCAATTTTGTGATACGGTGACCCAGGCATCGATAATATAGGTCGAATTGATGTATCAGGCTTATGTACTTTTGCTAATCCATATAATCGTGGCAGCTGACCACCAACAGATTTTACGTCCCGTAATAACTCTTCACTGATCTTATTAGCTTTGTACAACTCATTCAAAACGGTGTTGATCCGCTCTTCCTCCTTAATACAGGTTTCTTTTGCATTTTTACGTGTGATGTTAAGTTTCTTAAATTGACTGAGGTTCAATATGTCCATCAACTTTTCCTGATATAATTCACTCTTCATTACGCACATCCCAGTGCCCTTGTCAAATGGTATTGCCAATAAGTCATGCTCTTTCAGAAACTTTTTTGTCATCATTAAATTTCTTGGGGTTAATTGCTTTTTGCAAGTTTTGATGTATTTGACAGTTGCAATATTAATATCGTTTATGATGTCACTAGATGTATCTTGATTTTGAAGATTGTTGAGCAGGTTATCGATTTCACTTAACAATTCTTTCGAATCAAACGTATCCAAGACAGGATTCTTTGGACCAAGTGAAAGTGTCTCCACTATGTATTTCGGGGGTGTTATGTCTATGTCAATGAACTTTACCGTATCATATATTTTGAAAATTGGACGGTCTTGATTTTTAGAAAGTGTTGCCAGTTTTCTATCGTGCGCTTTCACCGCATCTTTTTGATATTCTAGAACACTCAGTCTGTTGTATAATGCTATAGATGGCATAAGTTTTGGTGGTACCACGGCTTTGAGTGCATTTCTTTTCAACGATAGATTTCTTTCGTGTTCTTCGAGATTATTCCTTGCTTTGACTAGCTCCTCTTTAAGAAGTCTTTTTTGAAAGTTGTGTACAACGGTTGGCTCAAAACATCCATTATTTGGATAATAAAAAGTGATTTGTGAATTTTTCCATCAATTAAATAAGCAAAATGGACACACCATGAAAAGCAAGATAGATTTACTATGCGAAACGAACATTAGATGGTAATGCACGCGAATCCACAACATTCAAGATTCAAAATGAACGAGTCGACATCAGAGCGCTTCTCCACATCTTCCACAGATAACGAAAACATATATTTCAATACGAGACACGGGCAGAAATTGCTTAGAAAGATAAAACCATTTGTGGCAGAATAACACTCATTAAGCGACACAGAATTTAATTATTGTGTAAAAAAAATGAATCTTCATAGGAAAAGAAAAAAATTTACATCACATTCTTCATCGTCGGATGTAAATTCCAAGCCGTATACAGATTGGAAAAAGTTGAAGAAACGAGTTGCCACAAAAAGCAAAGCGAGTTTATGTCTACGCAGGGAAATAAAGACAAAAATACAATACACCCCAACCCCATAAAACAACCAAAATGATCACCCCTTTTTTCTTCAGTTCACTTGTCAAAAATCTTATTATACTAATTCGCATTTGTGCATACCACTTTTATTTTAGAGAGTGATATATTTGTTTAATTTTTACGGTCTTCGTCCTCTTATGTGCGCGTAAAACCATGTAGATGCGAGAGACACTTTTTTCACGATCATTCCAAAAGCACGGGGAATCATTGCATTGCATCCCCAATCGAACGCAACGTTCTTGGGGAAATATCTGAAGAACCAATAGGGATAACTGACGTTTTTTGGGGTCAGCGATACGGGTGATCGGGTGACGCATCATTTGGGCCTAAATTTTATTTAGTACTGCGGATATGATGTCATCGAAATCTTTGATCAGCGATATCTCCGCAACGGTTGGTCGTAGCGAAACGGTCCCATACACTTTTTTGATCAGCTTTACGAGCTCCACAACATGGACACACTTTTGAGTTGCGATTCTATGATTCATTTTTTCGTCACAGGGTACATACACGGGAATGGTGGATTTGACCTAATGTTTTCGAAGTTAAGTTCCGTAAAAAGTTTTTACCCGGGATACTAGTTATACAATAATCTTAAATTTTGCAGATGACCACATAACTGTTGATTCTACACTGGTCGAACAGCCTTTATCTCCAGTTGAAACATGAGAGACAGAATTAACAGGTGATCAATATTTGAAATATTTTAAAACCAGGTCAACAGTAACAGCTCTTTACGTGAGAAAGTAAACTAGCATGTAGCTTTAGCTAAAAATGCCCCTGCGCTCAAGCATTCCAATTTGTACAGGCAGCAAGCTATACATTAACAACAGAAACGAAAACAAGTTTTTGACCGAACAAAAAATGTTTGTTAAACTTTGTTACTTTTTGTTATCTCTTAGCTCTGAGTCACACTGATGCTAATATACCTTTCTAAAAGTGTAAATAAGGCTCAACTAAACGCCAAGGCGGCGGCATTCACCGCCCATGTTTAGCCTGCGTTGAGTTCACGAAAAACAAAATTAAGTAATTGGCAATAATGAGCGTGTTGCAGAGCTGGAAAAACTGATCAAAAAATGTATGGGATCGTTTTGCTACGAAAAAAACCGTTACAAAGATATTATTGATCAAAAACTTTGATGACGTCATAGACCCGTCCCCCAAAAAAATTAGACCCGAATTTTTGTCACTCCATAGCCTGTATCGCGGACCTAAAAACATCAGTTATCCCTATTGGTTACGGAGACAATTTTCCCTAAATGTCGCATTCGGTTAGGGCCTCAATACAATGGTTTCACACTGACGTCGGGCACAAGAAGAGAAATAATTTATGTGTGATTTTACATTGCTGACTCTCTTTTGCAGTTCACATCTACCATTTTGTGTGACTTACAAACAAACAAACAAACAAACAGAGAATCACCTATTAATATATATAGACTAGCTGTCCGTGTTCAACTTGCGTTGTATCACCACCTGCTCCAAATTATTGCACTTAAAACCAGCGATAAGACTTCCTTTGCTGCTGGCTTTATCACTTAATAAAGCTAGTTTGCACGTGAAGAGAAATACGTTCCTGGTGTTTCAAAAATTGCATGTTCTTAACTCAACCGCTCATTGTTGTGGTCACATTTAAAATGTCAGCAGATTTTCTTGCTTTACACAATCCATTCCGAACGTGAACTTCACGTGGTTTTTATTTACTATTTTAAACCAATCAAATATCAGTTTAACAATACACTCAAAACGCAGAGAGAAAAAAATTTTCAACTTATTAGTAGCTTTTGTTTTCGCGCTCTAACATGGGTGCTGTCAGAAGTAGGTGAAAAAATGGTTTCTCTTCCAAAAAAGATCACACAGGAGGAGAAAAAAAATGCACGTGCTAAATGAATGAAGTGAATAAAAAACGTTCGATCAGATTAAAATAGATTAAAAGAAATCACTTAAAAGAAATTAAGACAAATTTTAAGACAAAAGAAAAAAAGTATTTTGTTTCATGATGCTCTTTTTTTACCTATCAGTTTTTAAATATTTTGATTGCTCGAAAAAAAAGGTCACCCATCTCAGACTGTCAGGCAAGTGTTAGGATACACTGGCAAACCGGAAATGCTGCCACGTTCTGCCACTGCTGCTTTATGTCCAAAATGTTTAATCAGCTAGTTTATTTGTATTTAGTTGATGCATTGTTTTCAATGCCAAGTCAACGGTGGTCCTTAGAATATAATAATAAGAAAAACAAAATGTTATCAAAACAAAACGTTGGTTCACCAGCCAAAAAAAGTTACGTTCGATTGGGGTTGGAATGTATTTGTTTCGAACTGACGCCGCGCACAAAAAAAAGAAATAATTTCACTCCAACTCATTCTTCCATTTTGCGAGACTTACAGACAGACAAACTGAGAATCGGCTATTAATATATAGACAAGTAATATGTGACGAATCGAGGGAAAATCACTACAAGCGATAATAGCGCTTTATACAAAGTACTAATAGCGCTATAAGAACAATGGGTTTTAGCGCTAGTTTGTTCTTATTTACAAATGTAGTAACAATATGAGCGATAAATTTAGCGCTTGTAGTTTTATCATTATCACTATTATTGCTTATAAATATCGCTCTTTACGAAAAAGCGCTAAATTTTAGCGATAAGTATTTCATTTATCACTAAATTATTTGTATAATAATGTTGGTTCAATTAATTATGTGAAACGGACAGAATATCGAATGAGATGAAAGTGAAATTGTTAATATCATTAATATGCTCTAAGGGCACAGATTACCGTTATTATCGTCAAAAAGTTTTGTTCAAGTCTTTTGTTTATACAATTTCACATACCATGTGTTGTTTTATGAAGTTCTCAAATAACAGTGATTTAATTATTTTTTCGCCAAATAGCAATAAATACAAAACAAACTCACTTGTTTTGACATGATAAACTCTGATTCATTGTGTTATGACTGAACAGACGAGCGGACATATTTCTCGAGAAATGAAAAGTTTCCGAAACGCTTTTTATTTTATTTGTTATTCCGGCACCTTCAGCACCAATCTGAAAGCCAGTTTAGAATACTGTGTTATTCGATTTGGTAATGTATTATTTTGAAACATTTACAGGTAGCACCTGCTTGTGTATTAAATTGAACTTAGTTGACTGGTTCCTATATTCAGTTGGAGATTAAAGCTACAGAAGTTAGTTCGAAAGCAACCACAAGTAGAAACCATCTGCGATAATTCTTTTTTCTAGATTGTTCGATTGCCATTCTATAAGCTCTTGGGAGAAAACTTTTACAATATTAAAGACACATTACATTAAAAGCTTTTCCGATAGCAAAACCTTTATTATTCTTCTTTCGAAAGACATTTCACTTGCACTGGGTGGAGATTTACCCTTAATTAAATTGATCACAACGTTTTTAGTGATCATTATTGACTTCTGTCACTGCATCGATAATGTCTTTAGGTTCAATATTAGGATGAAGTATGGATGTAGGAAGGGAAAAATAAAAACATTTTAAGTTCGGCTTGAAAAGCCGTTGTAGTTTGTCCAAAAACCAGTTACTCATTAGGAACAACTGAGGGACATAAGTTAGTGATAGCACATGCCACAGTGGTAATTTTATCCAACATAGGTAAATCTTGTCCAGGTCTTGTCATGACTAAACTAATGGGTATGGTACTTTCTAGCATGGTAAACTTTTGTCTAACTACACCAATAACTCGTTCTACATGAATTCGTACATTGGCAATAGCTCTTGTTGACTCAATTTCCTTCCCACACAGTTGATGCTTTCCACGTGTAAATGCTGGTATTTTAACACTTGCACCAACTCCAGCAACAAGTTCGTCAATATCAAACCCACGATCAGCCAGAACAACATCACCCAGTAGTAGATTGCTGACAAATTTGGACTCCCTGACAAGATGCTTATCACTTACTCGGCCTCCCCAACCATCTGATATAAAGCTAATAGAACCCTGTGGTGTGATTCCGAAAAGATATTTGATGGTGTTGTGGTGTTTGTAGTTAGACCATGTTTGAGCTCTTGCACAAAGATTGGATGGACGTTCGATGAACACTTCAAAACAATCAATTATAGCCACCACTTTCCGACCAAAGTTTTCACGAAAAATCAGTGGCATTGACATTACTAAATCATCACGATGGGGCCAAAATACTAATTGCTTCAAATTGACATACAACAAGTCCATCACTTCAGTAAAGCGTTTTGATACTAAGCTAGCACTCACACCATATCTGTACGCCAAATCTTGAACTTGAAGGTTTAAACGCAGCCTCATCAAAGTTACAATATATTTCTGGAACTTTGTTAAACCAGAATTTTTCCTGAAGGATATGTATTCCGATATGAGTTCGAACATTGCCATCAAAACTTTGCTTGATGCGAAGCCAGTATAATATACAGGGTGGGCCAAAAAAAACGGACCCCCCTTTGAAAAACTGTCATTAAAAACAGAATAAACAACGAAACTGTATGAAAATTCATAGAGACGTTTTTTATCATATAAGAAGGCATTTTGGAAAGTTTGGTGTTCTAAACAAACGTGAAAGAAAAGATATTGCAAGATTTAGATACCAATGTGACAATTTGTTGTTAAAATTTTTTACATAATTGACGTCAAAAAATTACAATGCAAGAATAAAACAATATCGTCTTCTTTAGAGATATTGTTCAGAGCAAGTGTTCAATATGTCCCCCTTTGTTTTCTACACAAAGGTTCAATCTCAAATGCCACTGATCAATAGCCTTATTTAGGTAATTTTGTGACAGAGTTTCCCAAGCTGCTTTTATGGCCATCTTGAGTGATTCAATATCATTAATTTTATGTCCAGAACGGTACACTAACTCATCCATTGCACCCCAAACTGAATAGTCTAAAGGATTTAGATCTGGACTATTAGCAGGCCAATCATCTTTAGAAATGTAATCTGGAACATTTTGATCTAAAAAAGACAAAGTTGACTTTGCCGTGTGGTTTCTTGCTCCATCTTGCTGTAGGGTATACTTTCTTCCAGACATTTTCCGTATGCTACGAAGCTGTTTTCGCAAAATTTTCTGATAATAACTAGCATTGCTCGTAATTCACGTTGTTCTTTGTTCACATCAGATAATTTTTGAACTTTCATTCGTTTGAAAACATCAAGTTTAAGATCTTGTTTAATGATTCTCCTTACAGATGATCGTGAAATCCCGGTGTTTCTTTCAATTGTTCTTGGTGAGTCATGAGTGTCGGCTTCTTCTTGGCTGAGAATAAGATCTTCAATGATTTCGATATTTTTTTCAATACGTGCTGTTTTTGGTCGGCCACTACCAGATCTTCTTTCAGTGCCTCCAGTTTGATCGATTTTTTTCAATAATCTCTGAAGAGATGATTTTGTCCATTTTTTTCCCGGGAATTCAGTCATGAGACGTTTCCTTCCCCAACCTTTTTCTGTTCGCAATTGTTTGATCAATATTTTGTCTTCGTTTGAAAAATGCATAATATTTCTATCTCTAATCTAAAAACAAAAAGTAAATTCATGAAAACTCCAAGAACAGACAAAGACTAATAGAAAAACAATGAATCAAAGAACATAAACGAAGATAAAACAAAGAAAAAGCAGACGTCAAGCAGACGTCAAGCAGACGCCTTGTCTGCTGAATGTTTGTTTGCTTGTTTGTTTGTTTGTTTGCATAGAAACAAAGAAGACTTTACATTGAGAAGACATTGCATTGCTAAAAAGGAAAAAGATAGCTTTAATCTTCTGCATCGGGTTTAAATTAAATGACGTCAATTGTTAAAAAAACTTTAACAACAAGTTATCACCTTGTTACCTATAACTTGCAATATCTTTTCTTTTATGTTTACTTAGAGCACCAAACTTTTCAAAATGCCTTCTTATATGATAAAAAACGTCTCTATGAATTTTCATACAGTTTCGTTGTTTATTCTGTTTTTAATGACAGTTTTTCAAAGGGGGGTCCGTTTTTTTTGGCCCACCCTGTAGTACTTTTGCATCATCATGAAAATCTGTCTCATCCATTAACCTAATGGTATCAACAGCTTTACTTAACCGTGCAACCTGTATACGCAAGGAACTATTTTCAATACGAAGCTGACTAACTTCATCATCTTTCTCATCAACCTCATCAACAACTTCCATATCATCATCAAGCACATCATCAACCACTCTAGAACTACTTTCGGCTACAAAACTCAACTCTGACAACTTCAAAGCTGTCTCCATTTCCCTCTCAAAAACCTTCTTTCTCCTTCCTACACACCTTTCATATCTAGCAACACTACTATTACTACTGCTGCTAGCAACACAACTAAAACTACTAACAACAACAACATCACCATTACTTTCATCAACATCACTATTTAAACGGTCACCATAACCCAACTTCAGCGATGGCACCCAATCTGGGTTTGTATCATCCAAAAGATGAGCAGGTGAACCACTAACAAAATGAGTACTACAAACTCGCCAGGTATCGATTTTTTTGTACGATGAATCAGCACGATGGATAGCAGCCAGCCAACAATTTCTTCGCCTCTCTGTTAGTGCTTTTATCTGGTCTCCTTGGATTGTAATAATCTTCGGCAATCGATAAAAGCTTACATTTTGTTTGCCCTGTATGCTATCACAATCTACAACACAGCAAGCTGTAGCCATCTTGATAGTGATTTGTCAACCGAGTTGTTTACTTTACTACCAAGATGGCTGACCGTGATGCATTTCGGGTAATCTCGGAAATCGTAAAAAACTCTATAGCCGATTCTCCGTCTGTCTGTTTGTTTGTTTGTAAGTCATGCAAAATGGTAGATGTGAACTGCGAAAGAGAATCAGCAATGTAAGATCACACATAAATTATTTCTCTTCTTGTGTGCGACGTCAGTGTGAAACCATTGTATTAAGACCCTAATCGAATGCGACGTTTAGGGAAAATTATCTCGGTAACCAATAGGGATAACTGACGTTTTTTGGGGTCCGCGATACAGGTTATGGGGTGACGAAAAAATTTAGGCCAAATTTTCTTTGCGACGGGTGTGTGACGTCATCAAAATCTTTGATCAACGATATCTCCGTAACGGTGCGTCATAGACATATGATCCTATACATTTTCTTGCTCAGAATTTCGAGCTCTACAAGATAGTAACACTTTCTATTGTCAATTCCTTAATTCCATATTTTGTGAACTCTTTGGGAGGTGACACAACGCAGGCTGAACCTGGGCAGTGAGCGACGCCGCCTTGGCGTCTAGTCTGTTCATTAATTACTAAAGCCTCATCATTGGTCGGTGTCAGAATTACACGACTCGACATATCCCCTCCTCCAGCATCACTAAAAATAGAATGGACAATATCGTTATTTTCGAGCACAACACATTCGTGCAGAATTTCAAAGGAGTCTTTAAATGGCTCATCTACTTTTTTCGGTATCGTTCCACTTCCTAATTCAAGTATGAATTTTGCAAATCCCCTTTCCCCAGGTGCAGCTCTCATGCTGACATTTAGATGAAAGATTTGCACTATTGGCCACAAGACAGAGCTCTTGATGCATGCTTCCACTATCAGAGCCGGTCTGCCTCTTTTCACTACTGGAAAAGTCTGTCTAAAATCACCACCTAAAAGAATAACCTTTCCAGCAAAAGGCACATCACTGTTACAGATATCTCTGAACATTCTATCAATAGCCTCAAGTGCATGCTTAGGACTCATACTTACCTCATCAAATATCAAAATATGCTGACTACGTAAGAAATCGGCATGCCTACTGTTAGGCTTGACATTGCATGTTGAATTGTCCAATACAGGAACAGGTAATTTAAAACGAAAATGGACTGTCTTACCATTTTGTAACAGTGTTACTGCAATTCCAGTCCATGCACACGTACTTACTGATAGGTTTCTTCCAATAACCTCGCGAATGATGTAATTGTACGTGAAAATTTTACCTGTTCGACCGGGTCCATCAAGGAAGAAAACTTTAGCATTATTATTGTTGTTTGTTTCCACTGCATCTGGGACTGCATCAGCAACAGCAAGTTGGTCAGCATTCAACGTGTTCCTCATGTTGATGGCCTCTTCCCTCATTTCATCAGCATTTGGTAGATCCTCAGCAATAGCTTGTTCAAAGGCAAGTAAATCAAAGTCAGTAACAACCCTACCAAATTGCTGCAGGATTTCCTGAATTTTACCAAGAGCTGACTGCTCTGCTTGTACTTCCGGCTGGTGTCTCAAAAAATCTTCAATCATGTGAGCACAGAATCTTTCACACAACTCAGCTGGATTGCTTGGCTCTCCATGGATCAGAATGAAAGAGAACGCTTTGCGAATTTTAGAGGGAGTTGCTGATGCAGCAAGTTCTTCCATGGTTCGTATCCACAAAGTATCGTCATCCAATAGTCCAAGTGCAATACACGCTTCCCTAAAAGATCTATGTAAAATCCCATTAACAGTTCTAAGGTATTCAAAGGAAGTCGCACCAGGAACATGTAACAACAGCACACGTAAGAAATACCTTTCACCCTGCCGAACGCTAGCATTGTACATTGTACTTACAATTTTTTCTGCTCCACGCTGACGTGTCACCAACTTATGTTGTCGTGTTTGAAACACATAATGGTTGGGGATATCAGGATATAAATATTGACGTGCCTGTTCGTCAACACGATTCAATTTGAACCAAGCAGTTAACTTAGTGTGCTCTTGTCCTCTTTCCAGTGCTGCTTGTTCCTGTCCTTCTCTGAAAAAAATCTGCTGCTCATTTGGAAGGTGAACAGGAAGTTGTAAAATTGCATGACTTTGAGTGTGCATTGGAAAAGAGCATAAACGCCACACAGCTTCTCGAGCAGATACACACCTCGCATCTAAAAAAGTTTTGATTTCATTGTGATCTATTCGCTCATTGATTTCAATATGAGCAGTATCGTGTCCTTTGTAAATGTATTTGTACAAATACTTGACACTTTTAATGGAAACGCAAGCCTCTAGGTTTATATGTGCATTGTACTTTTTGCTGAGGAAAGGATTGTGTAGGACGATCCATCCGTTGTCAAGATCCATATTCCGAATTTGAACAGTTCTTCCGTCATCTGGTCGGTGATATAAAGGATAGCCATCCACATTTAAAACAGTTCCATTGTTGAACTGCTTTGGAAAATTTTGGCTGCACTTACCATCTTGCATACACGGTGAAGACACATTCAAATGACCACATCGACCATGGACCATGCAGGATTTGATGATTTCATAAAGTTCTGGTTCTTGATCGCGATTTGGAATTCGTGCTGATATCAATGAATCAATGTCATCACCATTGCGCAACTTAAATTCGCTGCCAAGATGCAACAGCATGTGCACATGAGGTAGCCCCCTTTTCTGAAATTCTATAACTTCTTTTATAATATCGTTTTTAAGAGCTTCCAACTTCAATTTGAATACTCGTGCAACCAGATCTGGCCTATCTGATGCAGTTTGACCAGGCAAAAGATTTTGAACAATTTCAGGCCATTTAGGATTGCATGTAAAAGTTAAAAATAAATCTGGTTTACCTTGTTTTGAAACTAATGCCATAGCATCTAGGTACAATTGGTGCATATTTCTCGGTGAACCTGAAAAGGTAGATGGCAATACAACGATATTACCCGCACGGAGGTTTCGTTCATGGGCAGCTTCCTCCAAATAGTCCATCAGGCCTGTGTAGCTATCTGCCCGTAGTTGTTCTTGGTTCTGGCGTATGAAGTCGAGTCTCGCTCCCTCAACTTTGACATAGCTGTCAACAACAAACTGTTGAAATAGTTTTCCAGCTAAATGTAAAGCAGAAAATTCACGTCTAATGGCAATACGATAAATATAATACTGCAATTGTGTAACTTTATTCCGCCTTTCAGTTGCATGCTGTTGGACGTGATTCATGTTTGGACTCCATCCAGGATCACCTCTAGGAAAAATCATTGGATACATCATGGAGTCAATGTTTGTAGATGTGTAAGGAATATTGCGCAAGGGCTGATCTCTTGGATAAACAACAATATTTCTACCAGCGGGAGGTGCACCATCGTTACCTACAAAAACTGCTGCAACTTCTTCGTGATGTGGAGCATTGTATCTCCTCCTGTCTTCACCTTCTCGCATATACATACCCACTATGGAGGTTGCTCTATTTTCTAAAAGCGCCTTTCCTCCTCTTCCCGTTTAACCTGAGCCAAGTTACGATATGCTGTGGCATAAGGTGAAACTCTATTAACATGGGCACTTGGTTTTCATTAGCATGTAGTGCTCCATACCTATGTAGCAGTTGTCCACATATCCTAAAACATGGAGGCCCATTTCCTGGGGGAGGACGTAAGTTAGCTGACAGAGAAGCAAAACTAAATGCATTATTATAAATTCTAATACACTTACGGAAATGTTTACCTAGAGCAGAATTATCAAGTAAAAGATCCCGTAACTCAGGCGGATAATCTAATAAATTAGGAAGTTGTACCTCTCCATTTGTGCAACATTTAAAATTAGTTTCACGGTCGAATTTGATTGCTCCACAATGTTCACATAAAATGTTAAATTCACCTAAAGAATGAATGTCAGGTAAATCATTGTTTTCAATATCAATCCGTGCAGCATTTAAAAAGCGAGCCCTGCACACTCGTCTGTTTCGGACATATGCTCTTTGATGTTGTTGAACATCAGTTGTACGTCGAGCAGCAGCTTGTTAGGGTTGCTCATTGTTTCTCAGAAATTGGTTATGTTGAGAATCAGTTGCACGTCGAGCAACAGCTTGTTTGGGTTGCTCATGATCTCTTAGCGCCTGTTGTCGGAGGGCTTGTTCTTCAAGTCGAGCAGCTACTTGATCAGGTTGCTCGTTATCTCTTAACGACTGCTGTTGGTGAGCTTGCGCTTCAAGTCGAGCAGCAACTTGGTCAGGTTGCTCATTAGCCCGTCGCTGTCTTTGAAGTTGTGCATCCCTCTCCCTTCTAAATTGAGCACGAATCTCACTTCGATTTGCACAGTATCTCCTTTGTCGTTCAGCATTTCTAATGCGACGACGTTGTTGAGGGTCATCAGCAGGGGGTTGTTGTTGTTGATGTTGTTGCCGTGCATCAACTACAACTCTATCAAATTGTGATCTAGGCAATGCAATCCTTTGAGGGATTCCATAGTCATGATCAGAATTCACATCTCGTTGAGAAAAAACTCAAACAAAAGAACAATCTATACAGGAATGCATATATCTATTTATATAATTTTTATTATCATCACAAAACAACAGGCCTTGTGTTTTTTGTCAGTTTACCTAGCTAAATAGACAACGATAGACAAAAAAGCAAACACAACTTTCCTTTATTGTCTTTAGGCAAACGAATTGATCGTTTTTTCTCAACTTTCTTCACTTTCTTTTCGCGCGAATATATGAAAATTTGTTTAAAGCAAACCTGATTAGTTTCCAATTGTTACCATGACATTGAACGGGGGTTAAAAAACGTTTAAAAGTGGATTCACTAAAGGTCATTCTTAAGTATTGTGGAAATATTTAGTTATAAATTGACTTATATTACTCATGTACATATATTTCAGTTAAAAATATTACAATTTCATGCAATTATCGCTATTTTTTAGAAGCCATTTTTTTTCCGTTTATACCCCCTAATTTTCTTCAGATCACCGCTATCTCTCCGTTGCAGATCCCCGATTTCTTTCGAAGCGAAATCTACCATTTTGCGTGACTTACAAACAAACAGACAGACAGACAGAGAATCGGCTATTAATATATATATTGCACTTGGAATATGGGCAAATTGGTCCGATTTGGCCCAAAAGGGGTCATTCAGGGGCTTTTCTGACTAAGGTGAATAGAAGCTGTTCACATGAAAAACATTTTGATAACCACTATAGATACATTAGCACCAAAAAGTATTAAACGAATTAAAGGTAAACCATGCCCATGCATGACACCGGAGTTGAAATCTCAAATGGATGATCTGACAAGCTGTCGCGAAAATCGAGAAAAACGAAATCAAGACCAGATGAAGCAAGATTCGAACATAAACGTAACATTGTGAATAGACTTGTTCGGAAAGCGAGAGAGAAACACCAAAGGGAATTGTTAGAAGATAGTAAGAATAGTCCTAATAAATTCTGGAAGACGTTAAAGATTTATTCCCGATAAAAACAACTGAATCGTCACCACCATCTTTCACAATAAATTCCAAAATTGCCAGCGAACCAAAATTGATTTCAAACCCATTTTGTGATTACTTTACGAATATTATCGATAAAATGAAAAAATCAGCCATCATCTTGATGGATTGTGTATGGACTTGGAGTAAAGTCGTTGCAAAGCCATCACTACAATATTCATTCAGATTTCGAAATGTTACAGTTGCAGAGACAGCCCCAGAACTACGCAAATTGAAAAGAAAGAAATCATCTGGTCTCGATGAAATACCACCGTCAATTCTGAAAGATTGTTCTTCCGTACTTGTGACTCCCCTCAGTCATGTTATAAACCTTTTGCTAAACTAAGATTTATTTCCTTCTGATTTCCTTCTGAAAGTCCAAGGTTGTACCAACTTACAAATCTGGTAATAAAAACAATGTAGAAAATTACCGACCAACATCTGTAATACCTGCAGTGTCCAAAATAGCAGAAAAAGTTATTTACTCGCATTTAACAACATACTTAGAAGATAATAAACTGTTGAAATGTGACCAATTTGGATTTCGAAAATCACGCTCAACGGACGCAAAGCCTTTGACACCCTTAGCCACAGTAAATTAATCTCAAAGCTGCAAACATATGGAGTGAACAACACCAAGTTAGAATGGTTTTCAGACTACTTATTTAACCGTAAACAACGTTTCTGCTGAGTCTGCAAAATGACGTGCCCTACGTGCCTTACTTGCCCAGCGGATGCTTTTTTGCAACATGGAAAATATTCTTAATTTTAACTTATATACACCTAATTTTGAATATTCAGAGATACTTAATGAAGGGAGAACTATATTCGTAAACCAACCTAATATCAAAGATTTCATGCAACCAAAAACATCAACAACGCAAAGAAAGAATTTCCAAACTATTCTTAAAGAACATGAAAAGTTTGGACAAATACAAACCTTTGCATATCATCTAAAAGCAAATAGGAGTGCCAAATGCGCATCACCACGCTGTAAAAAGATTATATCAAAAGGTACAGAATGTTTCGTAGTGGATGGTGCCTTAACCATTCCTTATGCAAGCAACCGCTCTGTTGAACAGAAATTCTATTTCTGTGTTAAAGAATTCTGCTTCAAAAACGTTCCTTCCTGGTCAAACATTGCAATTCCAAGTACTTTTGTATCTTTTGGAAATGTTACTGTAGAAGACTGTGAACGAATTGCAAAGGAATGCAATTTAACGTATCAATCACAATAGCTTTTATATAGTTGGTCGACTTTGTTACCGCTCTTTTTTATACGTAGTTCTTTGAGTAAACCATCCCATTATTAATTTAGATGGTAACTCCTTTGTTTATGTTGTGTTGCTATTTGCACGTATGAACTATCAACTATAATGTCATTATGACGTCATAATAATAACATTAGGGCACACAGGGCAAATAGGCCACGTAAGAAACGTGGGTTTGTAAGGTACGTAGGGCACTTGGGCACGTAAGGCACTTGGGCACGTCATTTAGCAGACTCGTTTCTGCTATGATAATATGTTATCTGACGAAGGAGATGTTTTCAGTGGAGTTCCACAAGGTTCCATACTGGGGCCACTACTATTCATACTATACTTTGATGATTTCCAACACTGTTTGAAACATAGTGAACTAATAAAGTATACCTATGACACTGTAATCTATGTTGCTGGCAAGGATCTGTTGATAATATAATCTCGATTATCTGCTGATATGCGAGCCATTGCAGACTGGTGTTTAGAAAACGAGTTGATTTTGAACTTGAAGAAAGGGAAGATGGAGTTTATGCTGTTTGGAACTGCAAAAAGCCTTAATTCACAGAAAGAAACCATTAACATAAACTATCAATACAGCTCTATCCTCGTCACTACAAGTTACAAGTAATTGGGTATTACATTGACTCCTACACAGAACCCTGAAGTGAATTTTAATCTTGTGATGAAAAATGCTAGAAAATTCGACCTCTCCTGAGTTGCAAAGCAGCAAAAACTGTGTACCAATCGATGATACTGCCTATTATAGCGTATGGCAGTCTATAACATCTCAATAAAACAATGACCCAAGGAAAAAGGTTGACATCATTCCATAACCGCTGCCTTACTGTTGTGAAAGATGCTCAATCAGAGATGTTACCGCCGTTGGATACTAAGTTTATCAAAGCATGTGAGTTAGTGAGACAATGTTTGGATGGAAATAATTGTTCGATCTTTTCAAATTATTTTGAAAAGAGAATTCATGGAAAGGATGGCTGTCTCCTTGTACTACCGAAGATCAAACTGGTATATATGCGTGGATCCTTCTACTATATGGGCGCATAGTTATATAACTCATTACCAGTAAAATTAAGAAATATTGATGATTTTTATGTTTTTAAAAAAGAGTTATTTTAGTTTGTTTTATCAAACAGTATTGAAAAATAATGTTATCACTGTTTTTCTGTTGAAGAAGGTTTTGGTGGTTGATTGGGAAGCGGAACTGTGGAGTGGGTTTTCTCTACCTCTACACTTGTTGTTCTGTCTGTTTTTTTATGGGAATTTTATTTGGATTTGTGTCATTCTATTGTGGCTTCTTACATACTTTTTAATGGCTTTTGACCGCTTGTTTCTGCTTTCAATATTTTAGCTTGACTAATCTTTTAAACTTAAAAGTTAACTTTTTATTGTAATATATTGTACTAGTATCCCGTGTAAAAATTTTTTACGGGTTTTAATGCTGAAAGTGACATTGTCCCACACAATGTTGTGATACGTGCAATGTTCTCCATGAATCAGAAAACTTTAGCCTCGCCTAACATTGCGCGTTTCTGTCCAACTTTGCACTACCGGTTTCGCACAGAGTAAGCGAGGCGAAGCGAGATGGGAGTATCATGAAACGAAATATTTTTTTGCTTTTCTTTTAACAAATTAATTTCTTCTTTTAATTGTTAAGCGTTCTGATCGAACGTTTTTTATTCTATTTATTCATTTAGCACGTGCCTTTTTTCTCTCCTCCGTCGTGATGTTTTTAAGAAGAGAAACCATTTCCCCCTTACGTTTGATAGCACCCATGTTAGAGCGCGTAACTTTTGTTAAAACAAAAGTTAATAAAAAGTTGAAGTTTTCTCTCTCTACGTTTTGAGTGTATTGTTACACTGATAAAAGATTGGTTTTATCAGAGGTTGTGACTTCGAATCTGCTTCTGGTTGGTCACAAGTTATACGAGCCGTTTATAAGGAAATTTGACGTTTATTGATACAGTGATACAGAGCAGTCGGACATGGGCGGCGAGCGACGCCGCCTTGGCGGCTAGTCTATATATTAATAGCCGATTCTCTGTCGGTCTGTCTGTTTGTTTGTTTGTAAGTCATGCAAAATGGTAGATTTCGCTTCGGAAGAAATCGGGGATCCGCAACGGAGAAATCGCGGGGATCTGAAGAAAATTGGGGGTGTAAACGTAAAAAAATGGCTTCTAAAATATCGCGATAATTGCATGAAAATGATATATATTTTTAACTGAAATATATGTACATGAGTAATATAATTGAATTTATTAATCAGTTATCTTTGTAGGTTTTTTTAAAACGTTTTTAATTTTTAAAATCTTTCAAATTTAAAATATAAGTTACAATGCATCTGAGGAGTGGTGGCGATTGGCGGCGTTACAATCTACCCCACCATGATGAAGTAGCAGCTGTTTTTGTTGGTGAAGATGGTGCACCACCTGCCTTTCGGGATATTGTTGTTTATCCTCGAGACAGACCATTGCAATGTCTACCAACAGCTTCACCTCATTTGGACCCAATGGTTTATCCAGTCTTTTTTCCAAGGGGAGAGTCTGGATGGACTACAGATATTCCTCATGTAGCTGAATATCCTACAGGTAGTGGGTGCCGCACAATTGCATTACAATATCATACTTATAGGTTTTCATACAGAAGCAATTTTAATCCCATCTTAAAAGGTAAAAGATTGTTACTGCAAAGTTGAATCTGACCATCTTAACTACATTCGTTGAAATCAGGGTAATTTCCGGGTTGAACAATATCAAGGGCTCATTGATTAACAATCTACAGCAAATTGTTGAAATAATCTTTTACCTTTTAAGATGGGACTAAAAGCATCTCTAAATGCAAACCTATAAGTATTATATTGCAACATGGTAGTACCACAATGCTGGCCTGTTGCATGTTCTGCTACGTGAGGAATGTCAGAACTTCAACCCAACTCTCCTCTTGGAAAAAATACAGGATACACCATTGGATCAAGATTAGGTGAATGGACAGGCAAATCCTGCAGTGGTCTATCTCGAGAGTAAGCAACAATGTTTCGAGCCAATGGTGGTGCACCATCTTCACCAACAAAAACACCAGCTACTTCATCATGATAAGGTAGATTGTATCGACGCCTATCACCACCACTTCTCAAGTGCATTCTAACCTGAAAATCAAAAGTAACTTATCAAAAGCAGTTGAAAGATCAGTATTTATAATAACAGTATTTATAATAATAGTATAATAAGATATTTCCACTTACCTCAGATGGTTGGCAATTTTGTTCATTTGCATGATGCAGTTCCTCTGCTTCCACCTCACTCATGTGTTTATAAGCAGCTGCATATGGACTCTCCCGTAAAATGATATCTTGCAAAGTTTGCATGACTTCGGGGCAGCAACCTTGATTTTCTGGTCTTGCCATTCGCTCGTTGAATGCATCCAAACCATTAAAAATATACAGTTGACCACATGATGGAGGAACACCCGGGGGTGGGTGTAAATTACCTGTTCAGTGACAAAACCTGGCCATTTATATGAAAAAATGGTGGACCACGACCTGGCGGTACAGCTAACTCCGCACACATAGAAGCAAAAGCAAGTGAACTATTGAACTTTCGAACATTTTCTTAAAAATTCTTTGCTTGAATGTTATTACCTACTAAAAGATCTATAATAACATAGTAATTTCGAAAAGGATGTGCGAATCTCGTGACGAAAATTTCAATCAAGGAATCGTGACTGGAAAGTGTACTTATGTTGTAGAGCTCGAAAAACCTATTGAAAAATTGTATGGAATCGTTTAGGTATGACCAAACGTTGCAGAGATATCGTCAATCAAAGGTTTTCATGACGTCATAGTCGCAGTACCAAATTAAGTTTAGGCCCAAATGTTGTGTGACCCCATTACCCGTATCGCTAACCCTAAAAAACGTCAGTTATCTGGTTGGATCAGGTATGAAAATCTTTCTCTCTAGATGTAAGGTTGTGCTGTGTGTAATTCCATCGATATGTATGAAGCGAAAATTAACCTTGTTTTGTCGATGACAGAAGGGTATGCGTAGAAGCCCATATTGCGAAGGTTCGGCTTGAAGAAGAGTTGGAACTGTTATTAACAGACATGAGGAGCTGTTTGTCATTTTATTGTGCAAAAATTAAAGCATTAAAAGAAAAAAGAAAAGAACTAGGTAACAATATCGTAAAAACACTATTGACAATACTAATTTCTAACTGTAGTGCAAAGAAAATAATTGCATTCTACATGTCAGGCAAACAATTATGTAACCATTCCATTGATTTTAGATTTGTGTTTTAGCCGTAGTGAAGAGGTTAGTGAAGTTGCAGCTAGTCAACAACTTGTAGCGCCCAATAGTTGTGTGAGTCTTTTTAATTCTATTATTAAAATATTCTTTTAAAAACAAGAACAAACTTTTCCTTAAAAATTCTGATATGATATAAATGATATAAGGATATTAATTAGTCTTTGGTAAACTCATTTGCAAATACGTTTATTTGTCTTTGGATTGGATTGACTGAAGGAAAGCTGGCTCTTATCTCAAAGGGGTTGTTGTATTACCAGGATTGTGTTAATAAAGCCATACAAGCTTTCGGTTATTTGTTGGATTCGCAACTAATTGATCTGATGGACACAACAGAAGCTGACGAGAGGGAGTTGAAAGAGCAATGTGATGATTATAGAGATATGGATGGGCCGGAAGTAGAGGTAGATTCTTTGTCGGATGGAAACGAAAATGCTGTTGTATTGGATGGAAAACTCATATCAGAGTTAGGCTTGGACAGTGCTGTACGTTTTTTGTTGGAAAATTTTAAGGTAGTCGATGATCAGTGTAGGCTTGCTGGAGCTAGAGGTAGCAATGCATGTGTGCTAATATCTTTGTTGATTGGGAGTTGGGTCACTGAAAATATCCTGAAAGATTTTCCAACTAAATATTTCTGGTCAAGGTTTCTTCCTCTGTTTTGTGGGTCGATAGGGTTTGCTAATCTGACTTACGAATTCCATAACCTTGAAGGAAATATTGACATCGGAAAGGCCTTCAATTTGCTACCTTTAGAGTTAAGATTTTGCACGAGGACAATTATTTTTTAGTTAAAAACAGTGACAGTTGTTTGGTGAACTTTTTAGCAACCGCTGCCACTGATGTAAACTCGTTTTACATTATCATTGTCGATGAAAGAGCGTTTTGCGTAGACAGTCACGAACATGCTGCTCATGGTGGGAAGATTGTGCTGACTGACTCCCATTTGTAAGATATGTTGTCAGAAATAACATCTGAAGAAACTTCAAACTTTGCATATCTCGCAATGGTGCAATTTGATTGTTAATGTATAGCGTATGTGTGGAATACATTTACTGGGTTTTCCGTATCCGGTGTAGTTACCGTAGTATTTACAACATTAAGATTCTGTCAAAATCTGAACCTTGCGTTCAAGATGACTCTCTCCTCTTAAACGTTAATTTCGGTTGAGCGGTTTCGAAATAACTAAAATGCCGGGTGAAGTATTGATACGAGAAACTGCAAATTGCTTTGGGCAAAATTGAATAAGTTATAAGATTTCCATGAACTAGGGCATCAATATGAGGTCCACACACACTAGCCAAGGTAGACCGTAATACTCCAATTAGCAGACATAATCCAATCCAAGTTTCAATAGTCCCCAATTTAAGGAAAACACAGTCGTCGAAACCCAAACATGGGCTGGCATCACCCAACCCAAAAATTGAGGTGGTCGGGTCGACAGACAAATGTTCAGGAGCCTTTACCCCCATGAAATTTCACAATTTCAGGAAAAAATAATTCGGAACCGATTTTCATCAAAAATGAGGTGAAATAATTCAGTTAACAATAGAATAATAGTATCGCATATCAAAATTAGGTTGCTTTTGCTGGAATTAACATTAGTTAGTACGGAAATTTGATGATAAATACAATTCTTACCAATGACGCTAGAAACAATTTTGAGTCCTTCCTCGCGTGATTCATTGGAAGCAGGAGCATCTATAGTAGATGAACGCATTATATGACATATACCCTCAGTGAAATAGTCTTTTTAAAAGATTTGCGGTGTATGCCACTTTTTGTAGTGAATAATAGATATGGTTATGGTTCAAAAATAGTGGGATTACTGTCCACAAACTCCTAGTCCCATGGCTGCTAATACTACACAATTTCAGCAAAATATCTTACTTTTGGCACTTTGTAAGGCATGATTTTCAGGAGCGGCATTAACTGACGAGTCTCTTGAAGAGTCTTAATATTCATTAATACTAATAATAGCATAACATCGTTTTATTTTGAATTTTACAACAAAGAAAAACAGTACCCTCAGATATTATTCTATTATATTATTTCAACATATCATATTTCCAACAAATATAAAATACCCTGTAGTTACTTTTTTTTACCTACAGATTATTAGTTTAAGTCTGCAATAAACAATCAAAATACAGATTAAAAAAGGTGAATAAAAATACCAAACAGAATGTATGTGTACCGTTCTCTTCTTATCCACATACCTGAATTGTCTTTGTTTTCAGTTGAAGTGCCTAATGTTTCTGTAAGAAATATAAATATAACTAGTATCCCGGGTAAAAACTTTTTACCGAACTTAACTTCGAAAACATTAGGTCAAATCTACCATTCCCGTGTACGTACCCCATGACGAAAAAATAAATCATAGAATCACAACTCAAAAACATCCCAGGCGGCGTCGCTCACCACCCATGTTCAGTATGCGTTATGTCGCAGAATTTAACTCTTGCAAAAGTTTCTTTTCAGGCATTAATTTTTTAATTCATTTTTTACATTCAGAAAATTTAAAACAGAAACAAATAGCAACATGGCTCAGAATATATATTCATACGCAGAAGAGAAGTAACTTTAATGTAAAAAAACGCAATATATAACACAGAACTGTTTACCCAGACATACAAAACCAAACATTGAATAATATTACAAAAATGATACCTTCCAACTTTTTCTTTTGTTCAAAAGTTACTACTGGACTGCAACCATTAATGAATTTTTGAAATGATATATTTAGTTCTTCCCAAAACCATCAACATCATGATTAAAACCATGAGTTTCATTTCTTTGTGCTTTTTTTATTATTGCCTAAAAGAATAATATTTCAATTGTAATACCGAAAATAAAAAAATAAAAAAAACAAAAAACAAAAAAAAAAACGAAATTCAAGTACGCATTTATCCTAAAAACAATAACTAAGAACAAAAATTTACACAGAAGATAAAAAGTCACAAATAAAATCACACAGCCAAAGTTATATACCTAGACATAGTACGTAAACGATTACCATAACACAAAATATGCATAAACGCGATAAAATATAAACTTAAGAAAAATACAGCCAACAACGCTTATTTTTTGTAGGATAGTTTCATTGCACAGTCATTTAAATTACATAATCCATTCTTCTCTTAAGTAACCCTCTCAACATTATAACCCATCATGTGCTTCATTTCTATTTAACAGATGAAAACATTCAAAAAACATATACAAGAAACCTAATCATGTTATGACGAAATCTAAAGAAAAACAAAACAAAGTAAAAGAAACTTTGAAAATATATTAACCTTAAAAATAATAATTAAAAACACAAACGTAATGACAGAATTAGTATAGCTGAAAAATTTTTAACATATGAAAACATTCGTGGAGCCATTTTTTATTTCCAGTTCAAAGCTCCTCCTCTGCGCTGGAAAATTCAAAACACAACAGTATACATCCCTCTTATCCTTTATTTATCCATTAATACTAACTGTGTTTAAACTAAATAGATACTATTTTAACTTTACCTTTCAATACCAATTCACATCATCATGATAGTAAACAACAATATTGATCATGTTCTGTAGCCATTATCAAACACTTCTAAACTCTTTTACTTTCTATATTTCATACCTGTAAACAAATTAATAACACTGGATTAACTTTCCAGCATACTTTCCTATTGTAAACATACACTTTCTATTTGTTTTCTACTGCAATTTCACTACCATTTTTATACAGTGAAAGACATAAAAATGCTTTCTTCGTAACTTCATAACTGTGGAGCCATTTTGAAATAAATAAAATAAGGAACAGTTCGTTACCAAAACAAATCAGTAACTGCTCGTGTAGGACCTGCATCTTTATGATTTGATCGTTTTAACTCTGTTTTTATTCACTTTTAACGCTGTATTTATTAAATCCATTTGACTCATGTACTTACGTATATTACTTTATATCTTTTCCAAACAATTTTCCACCGAAAAAAAGTAAAACCATTTTCACCAATGTAAATAAACATCATCCTTTCTTCAACTTCATCTACACTACTTCTGTACTGCTGCACTCCCATAACTATTTGATAACTATAAAAAGAAATTCGTAAAATCAGCACGACTTTCTTCCACTCGTTCTTCGTTTGGTTTTCATCTGAAAAAACCTATATATAAAAAAAAAACAAACATCTGTTCAAAAACTCACCTACGCATGTGTGCTACCTGCTAACTAATCACTTACACACATGCTGCCTGTTCTTTTGTTAATCTAAAATACAATAACAGTAAAAGTTTAACAATAAACGGTTTCATAATAACAATACCTTCGTATGTATACAAACCTGTGTTTCTTCGTGAAAAGAACTGCGATAATGATAATCGGTTATTAACGAACTAATTTTTTGGAAATCGTCTACCAATCAAATTGGAGAAAAAAGAATTTCTTTCGTTTTGATTGGTTTAAAAATTTAGACGTCCACTTAGATTACGCAACATTAAAAAAAGTGTCTGTCGCCGCTGCGTGGTTTTACGACGAAAAGGGAAAAAATAAGAAGGATTTGACCGTGAAAGAAAAACCAAATATATCACTCTCTAAAATAAAAGTGGTATGCACAAATGCGAATTAGTATAATAAGATAATGAGTAGATGAAGATTTATTTATTTATTCTTTATTTTCAGTTGGATTTTAACTATAGTATACAACACTAATCAAGTCCAACATGAAACAAACTATATAAAAACGATAGAACAAATATAAAACAAACAAAAAAACAAACAAAACAACAAAAACAAACAATAATGAAATAAGGAATAAAAGAAAATATAAAGGTTAAAAGCTAAAACACGTTAATTATAATTTTTGCATTTGCAATATATATTCTGTCTCTTCAGTGCATGCATGAACTTAGAAAGGTCCTGTAATTCCTTCATATTTGCAGGTAAGTGATTCCATGCTAAGGATGCACGAAATATGAAGGAATTCAGGGCTTTTGTTGTTTTTGCTTGAGGAACAAAAATCGAAGAATCTTGTCTAAGATCGTACATGTTTCCCTTTAAGATGAAATAATCTCTCATCAATATATAAGGTTTGCGGAGTGGGTGCGTGGAATCACCCGTTCGCCAGCGAAAACATGGAATGCGTGAAAGCCGGATATTTGTTCAACAAATTCTGACAATAGAGTTGAATGCATAAATACGCATATCCATAACTGAAAGGGTGCTATTTCCTTTTTCGCACTCCCCTTAATCTGCCTACCTTAGGCCGACTATTTTTGCGTCAGTAACATTTTGTGAAAATGGATGAACATGGATTTAACGCAACCTAATTTTAGCGAATTACCCCTTAAGGATAGTCCATACCCTCCGAGGTGAATTTTTTTGAAAAAAAATTTTTTTCAATATTTCCTTTCAATTTTTTATTTAAAAACAGATTCTGCAATCAGAATTTTAAAATTCCAAATAATTATGGAGTTATTAGCAAAAACCAAAAGGCAAAAAAATCTTTGTTTACACAAGTAATTAATCTTTCGGTGAAATAAAAGAGATTTCTCTCAATATACGCACATGCATGACGCCATACATACTTTTTCGGCTTTGTTTACTTTTCGTATTCAATATTTTGCTTTATTGTCGTTAAAAATAAAACCAGGTGGTTTTCTTTATAATTATACACACTATCATTATTCAATGAGTTTTCTACCTTTTTAACTTTTCATACATTCCAACATCTCACATTCACAATAGAATTTGATCGCTATTCAATTTTGTTTACACAAGCAATGGAAGAAGAAAAAATCTTTAAATGTGATTTTCTCTGAAAGTAATTTTAGCTTGATGACCAACATTTAAAGAGTTCCAACTCCCCTTGTGAACGAGATATAACCATGCCGTTTTTTTCATTTTGTTCAGTTGGCCTTTGCGCAAAAAAGTTTGCCACATATTTTGAAAAGAATCAAAATTCGCCCCGTGAGGGAGACTTGAAGTTAAAGAATCAACGTTTTTATAGGGTCATGAACAAAAAGCTTTATATTTTTGGAAGTAATGAGTTTTAAAAAAAACTGTGGCAAACTTTTTTCGACAAATGATCATGGATTTCAAAAGTGCAATTTGTTTGAAAAAAAAGTGTAATGGAGGGGAGTTGGAACTTTTTAATTCAATGCGTTCTAAATTTTACTTTTTTTCTTCTAATTCCTGTCCTTTTCATTTTTAATAAACAAAATATGGATCATTAGACAGATAATTAAGTAAGGATTCAGAAAATATATACTTTTGATAAGAAAAAATCAACACATTTCAAATTATCAGGGAAAAACTGAAATCATGCTTAGGAGGGTATGGACTATCCTTAATTACGGAGAATTGCCAGTAGGTAAAATAAAAATTTTGCTGAAGTTAAATTTAGCGAAAATATGCTCATTCGCTAAAAATCGCTAAAATAAGGCAGCACAAAAAAGTTGGCCTAAGGTATCTGCCATATTTTTTACTGTTGGCTCTTCATCATGAGGATAAAAAATAACCCTAATCCTAACCCTTAACTCAGACCCTAAAACATCCTGGACAGAGAATGGGGGTGCGGAAGGGAAATAGCACCACCAAAAGAATAATGTAATTTTTGTTACTTTTCTTGAAATGTATCCTATCAATGTAATGAACATTTTAGTTATATTGCCATTCAAGACCTTATTACTTCAAATGTCCAAATACCAAACTGTCCTCCCTTGCCTTATTTTGATATGGTAATTTGATGAATATTATCAGAAATTGGCCCATTAGTAACTTTCAATTATGAATAACATAATACTAAGTAATGTCACACTATAAAAAATCAAAACAAAGTCAAATTTGATAGTCTGATAATGTGTATTCAAGTATTTGATTTTGTCAGTGTGGGATGGAGATAAAAAAGAGAAGGAAAACAAAATGCTTCATGAATCAATCATTTCCTATTCTTTTGTGCACTGCATAAGTACAGATTTAAAAAATTTGTGACAGTCATAGTGGCAAAAAGAGCATGAATAAAGATGACCTATTCTAAAAAACCCAGCTTTATTCAAAAGCATAAGCACTAGGAAGTAAACCAACAAGAAATACATAGCAGGCATCTTCTAAACTTTGCCAAAATGTTCAGGCAACTTAACCCCAACTTTAAATGTCAATCAACAAAATTCAATTTATATACATTCTTGATTCTTGAATCCGTCCATGTTTCTTTCAAATGATTGATGAAAAACATTTTTGAATGTTTCCTGATAGTATTAGTCTCTAACCACTGGAAATGCCAGACACATCACATTTATTACTCCTGTCTTGGTTCAGCAGTTCTATTGTTTCAAGTATATACAGCAGATATTTCACGACCATAATAGTGATTTGTCTTAATTCATAAATTGATATCAATTACTCTTGATAATGCCTTATATATACACCTAAAATTAGTAAGACCAACAAACAAATTATTAAAAGCATAAATTTTCCATTCGCGATACTGAAAGTAATCAAAATCATTTATATATATTTAACAATTATGTAATTATATCATAATTATATATATTTTTAGAAATAACTCAAGTATATAACATCTAAAGTTATAACAATTACACAAAAACATATGTAGCTCCACTCCTTGTAGTGGCTTCGGCCTTGAGTGGGATGAGTGATTCAAAAAAAGAAATAAAAAAAATAACTGATTTATTTTTTTACTCTTCATTGTTGTTTATTTTTAATTATCTTATCCAATTACAGAATTCGTAAGCTGTATATAGCTATTTCACATTCAGTTATCTCTCACCCAGGCACACATATAAATTAAATGTAAATACTAAACAGAGTTTACTGATATTGAATTCCAAATCAGAGAATATTTTTCAATATAGATGGATATATATATTGTCTACATTTTTTGTTGTTAAACATTCCAATTTGATCACAAAGGGCAACTAAGATTGTATATATATTGTATATACTCATTTAAATAGACATTCCATGTTGAGGTATACTCTGTTTTGATGTCTCATTGCATTGATTTAGACATCTATATATTAATAGCCGATTCTCTGTTTGTTTGTTTGTTTGTTTGTAAGTCACGCAAAATGGTAGATTGAGTTGTGAGCGAAATTATTTCTTTTTTGTGTGCGACGTGAGTTTGAAGCAAATACATTGCAACGCCAATCGAACGTGACTTTTTTTGGCTGATGAACTAATAGGAATAACGTTTTGTTTTTATCATTATTGTTAGTTTTATATTCCACATTATTGACTTGGCTTTAAAAACAGTACATCAACTAAATACAAAGTCACTGATTAAATATTTTGGACAAAAAGCAGCAGTGGCAGAACGTGGCAGCATATGTTCGGTTTGCCACTAACTCTTGCCTGACTGTATGAGACGGGTGAACTTTTTTTTTGAGCAATCAAAATGTTTAAAAACCGATAGGTAAAAAAAGAGTATCATATCAAAAGAAAATGTTTTTTTTTTTTTTTTTTTTTGCTTTTCTTTTAATAATTTAATTTGTTCTTTTAATTGTTAAGCGTTCTAATCGAACGTTTTTTTATTCTATTTATTCATTTAGCACGTGCCTTTTTTCTCTCCTCTGTGTGAACTTTTTAAGAAGAGAAACCATTTTCCCCCTGTTTGATAGCACCCATGTTAGAGCGCGTAACGTTTTTAAAACAAAAGCTAATAAAAAGTTTTTTTCTCTCTACGTTTTGAGTGCAAATAAATAACACATGAAATTTGGGGTTTTTTGGAACCATTGTTTAAACTGATATTTGATATTTGATTTCGAATCTGTCGCTAGGATAACTGACGTTATTTTGGGTCCGCAATACAGGCGATGGGGTGACAAAAAATTTGAGTCTAACTTTTTTGGGAGGGGTCCTGTGACATCATCAAAATTTTTGAAGAATGATATCTCTGTAACGGTTGATCGTAGCGGAACGATCCCATACATTTTTTTAATCAGTTTTTCGAGCTCTACAACATGGTAACACTTTCGGTTGCCAATTCCTTAATTTTATTTTTCGTGAAGTCAACGCATGCTGAACATGGGCGGCGAGCGACGCCGCCTTGGCGGCTAGTTATTAGAAATTATCGAAGCCAATTTTTTCTACACATACATTCCCTGTCAGCATAAAAAGTTTATATATATACGGAACATGCAAATCATTTCCCATGAACAATAAGCTCGCAATAAAGATTTCAAAATGGGTAGTAAATCTCTAAAAGGGCCTATTATTATGAATAGCATTTTATGGGACGACAAAAGTAACATAAGATTTTATCATTATCAATGGGACTTTTATGTCTTGTTTAGTGTTGTGTGTGGAAATAAAAACAGTTAAGTGGGTCAAAATACAACACCAACTTGAGTAAACATGGCTTAAAGATAAAAACGAATGGAGAAGAAATAGCAGTTCTTTATTTTATTCCTCACAGATAGATACACAGTTTGTGAGCAAAGATGCAAAACTTTCAGAAGCTTTGATCTAAATTTAAATTTAAGAAGTTCATGACAAACTTCAGAGCATTTGGAATATTCCTGGGGAAAAATGTCTACTTAACTCAAAAAAGCAACTACTTTGGCCTTCCTGCTACCGTACACATCGACAATTTTACCCTAAAGCTATACACTGAACACTTTTGCCAAATGAGCTCCGTTCCTCTTAAAAGCTACACTCTGCAATAAATTCGGGATTTAGTTGTTTAAGGGATTTGAATACCTCAATGACCATTAGCTGGAGGTTCATGGTGTGAATGTGAATGCTATTGGAAATCAATAGTAGCTCATCTAATGAGTATGCAAAGGTATTTAGCTTTGCACACAAGGCCTTGTGATGAGTTACACTAATCAAATTATGTGCCATTTTGCTGCAGAACATCCACACCAAGGGGCAGTAGTTTAACGGGACATTATATACGTAGAGTAGAGAAGACCAGCTTGTTTTTGAGATAGATAATTTCTTATCCTCATTAAAGCCTTTGATTTATTGGAAGCCTTCTTGCAGACTTCCATTATATGAGGATAAAAACTTAACTTGTCATCAATCGTGACACCTAAAAGTGTAACTGACTTCGAATTCACGATGTTCGAAGAACGCACATTAACAGTGATGCTTCCACTTTTGGTACCCAAGAAGATTGCCTGAAATTTATCTGGGTTTGCAACCATGCCATTATTCATGACCCAATCCAAAGCAATCTCCAGGTCATTATTTAAGCGTTCAAGAACAGAACTTACGTTCATACCACAGACATACGTGGTATTATCGTCAGCGAGGTTGCAAATATCTTCTTGTATCAAAAATAAAAGGTCGTTAATGAAGATGTTGAATAATGTTGGGCCAAGCACGGAGCCTTGGGGAACGCCCATAATTATCTCTAGAAATTCACTAAATAGAAAACCTATGCGGACTCGATAATTGCGACGACTGAAATAATTGTGCAAAAGTTTGAGTGATTTCATACCAAACCCATAGGCAGAAAGTTTAGCTATTAAAATGTTACGTGGCAAACAGTGAAAGGCCTTGGAAAGATCCATCAAGACTGCCCCCACAATGCCGTTTGTGTTTAAAGTTGATTGCCATTTTAAAAGCATATTGATCACAGCATATTGACAACTGTAGCCTTTACGAAAGCCACAGAGATACTTGGCAATCAATCTTTCAAACACCTTCGACATTGCAGGAAGCAGACTGATCGGTCTGTAGTTTGCCTTATTGATTTTACTGCCTTTTTTATGGGCAGGGATAACATCAGCAAACTTTAACTCAACTGGGAAAGACGATTCCTGAACTATGGTGCCATTGAAAATCTCAGTCGAAGTGCTTGCATAGTCAAAAACACCCAACTTTAGAGCTTTGACTGAGAACCACTGACAGATTTACCAGAATTCAGAGACAGAATTTCCTTTATCATTTCAGCTTCTGTGATTGAACGAAGCTCGAAAGGTGAGGAAATTCTAACTTGGATTTAATAGCCATTATAGATGGATGTGTAGCATATTTTGCAATAGCTGCAGAAACGGGGTCAAGGTTTTCTGTCACTGAAGCTTCTGGAATATCTGGAATCGAAAGATTTTCAGTGATTTTATTAAAAAACGAATTAAATACAGATGAAGTTTCTCCTTCGTCGCTAACAACATCGTCATTTTCAACTAACAAAATTCTTTCTTCTGTAATTCCATGCTTCGTTTCAAAGTAAGGCTTAACAGACTTCCAAAAGGAGCCGTTGGAGCGGATGGAATCCCTGAAGTAAGATTTCTTTGCTTGTCTGTTCAAATTTACTACTAAATTCCTCTGTTTCCTGTAACGTGCCATGTCCTTAGGGTCTCCAGATTTATTGGCCTTGTTTTTAAATTTAGATCTTAACATGATGGCCTTCCTGTCGAAGGTCCTCGAATACACTATACAACTACTACGCAAAAAGAACTATGCGAAGTAGTGATAAGTGTATTAAGTCATCTTCCAGACGCTGGAGAAACACTTGTAATTGGTGCATTGAGAGCTCGAGGAATTTTTGTTCAACGTAGACGTGTACGTGACGCTATACTGACAGTGGACCCAGAAGGTAGAGCAGCAAGGAGAACGTTTACAATTATAAGGCGTGTATATAAAGTGCCTAGCCCAAATGCTCTTTGGTAAGTTTATTAAGTTAATTTTCCAAAATACAAGATGGGTTACAAAACTTTGTACCTTTGTTTTTACAACATTATATACACAATAAACAGTTTACAGCAACAGTTCTAATTAATTTTATCTTTGTAAGCGCAACTGAATGAAATTTTCAAAACCACAATGTGGGTTAGTTTTATGGCCCTTCTAGGAAAGCTGCGTACTCTCTAACCATAATTTACCAATAAACATTTTTTATCAGACATTTAGGCATATTGATGGCCATCATAAATTGATAAGATGGAGACTAGTAATCCATGGAGGTATTTTCTTGAGTAGTCAAGAAAAATTGTTTTTCTGCATTGTTCTAATAACAATTGTGCACTCACAGTACTGCAGCTATTTGAAGATGCAGTAAATATTCATGGCGTACCATCATGTGTTCGTTGTGATATGGGAATCGAAAACGTCGATGTTGCTCGATTTATGCTTCAGAATAAGGGCTTAAACAGAAGAACCATGTTAGTTGGTTCCTCAGTCCATAATCAGCGGATTGAAAGATTGTGGTTAGATTTAAAACGGTTGGTTGTGAGGCGCTTTCAAGCAATATTTTACTACATGGAAGACGAGGGCATTCTCGATCCTTTAAATGAATTACATTTGTTTGTTCTACACATTGTGTTCCCACCAACCATAAACAATGCTTTGCATGAACTGACACGTGATTGGAATAATCATCCTTAAAGCAGCAATGGGAACTTTTCTCCAAATCAGCTATTGCACCTAGGCCTTCGTAATTATCAGAATGCTAATCCTGAGGCTTATTTACAATTAATACAATATGATTGGGAACACTATGGTGTAGATTATGATGGACCAGTACCAGCAGAAGATCACAACGACGAAATAGTAATACCTGAAGTTAGATTTCCCTTATCACGAGAAAGACTAAGTTTCTTCAGGTTGGAGGCAGAAAGAAACGAGTCGGGAGATGAAATTAACACTTATAATAGGATTGTAAATCTTTTAAACAACGAAGTTTTCTAAATGTGTAACGAACGTTATGTAACTCTCGAAATATATGCAGAACAACATCTGTGTAAATATAACCAAGTCTAAAACAAGATTTTTAAACCTTTCCTTGTCACTACTATAATTCATTCTTGCGCAAGAAAAAATTTAAAGGTTCAAAATATATACAGTAAGAACTTGATGCAGAAAACTTGTTCAATTCACCTTCAAGAAATTTTTTCGAATTTGATGATTTTTGCTGCTACAACCAATTTCTTCCTATACTTTAACATAGAGAGGAAGTTCTAACAATTCATAAAACTAGCAAAGGAAATATAAGGTAAGGGAAACAAAATCAGATGGTGTAAATATGACTAATTGGTCAAAACATTCAATGAAATATACGTTTTAACCGTCATAACTTTAAGTAAACAGACTTATGAAAATAGCATTAAGCCAGTGAAACTTCAATAACAATCTAAATAAAATAAACAAACAAACAAAATAAACTTCCTATAACAAAATAACAACATAAACTTAGCTAAAATATTTGCTTTTAAAACTGTTACAATCAACTTAGTTACAAGTTCCCATATCCTTCACTACCATATTGCAAACTGATTTCGGCATACCTTTTGAAATCTTCATACTTTTTGTGACTTATTGGAATGCTCAGGGTAGAGAAGCATGCATGAGCTTCCAGCAATAACTTGGTTTCATCCAGCACCTCTAACTTGATATTTGGGACATTCAAAGAACTGATAACACTATTTCCTGTTGCGAATTGCAAAAGAGCAGCCAACTGAGCAGTATCAGTGTCTAATATGAATTGCCGAAGAAAGTCTAACACATTGTCATGATTTTTGACACTTTCCCAATCTACACAACTCATCAAAAGCTTGGATGAGAGTGAATTTTGTGCTCCTACAAAAAATTCTTCTAAAAGGTCCGGTTACATTTTCATATATTGCAGAATACCAATGTATCTCAAACCATCTTTTATTGCCAATAGTTGTTTTTCACGTTTTCGTACCAGTTCTTCCCATACAATCAGCTCCTTTAGTGTTTCCAACTTAACCATAGAAATTTTTTCCCTTATTGGCCACTGGGTTGAATTAACAACTTGTTCAAATGCATTTCCTTCAGTACCATTCATTAAGGCATTAAGATCTTCATCAGTGTAGCAATCTGACAAACAATTTAAAAAATTAATGACAGCTGCTGTTCCGGCATTTAAAGGAATGAGATCTTTATAGCCCTCATTAGAAAGTACTGTGATTACATCTTCTTCAGATTTGCAAATCATCTTGTAGCACCAAGGGTGCATATATGGAAATGGTGGCCCTCCTTGTAGAATGCTGTGGCCAATTGTAATTCCTAATATCTTGAAGAGTGTCAAATTACCACCTGATCTTTTTGGTATTACATACTTTTCAGAAGGCACAACTTCAAACAATTCTGATTTTACTGCATCAAAGAATTTGTTGAAGAATTCAGATCGCAAAGCACCAATATCAATTCCAGCTTTGTTTTTGAATTCAACCCTGAATTTGTCAGACAAAAACTTCCTATTTGCCAAAGAAATTTTATAAAATGTTAATGCATCAGTCCAAAGTTCATCTCTGTTTACTTTTAGCTTGTATTCATCTTATCACAAAATTTTCCTTTTGTGAACATTTCCACAACATCACTGCCACAAGTTGGTTCACGGATTTGGGTGAGTTGGTCGACGACATCATCCCAACTCAATGCTGTATCCATTGCTTTTTGGACTTTTGATTCTTCTATGTTTGGAAACATAGAAGTTAACAAATCTTTCGTTTCAGGATTAACTATGAAAGGTCTGTTGTGATCATCACTTTTCTAATTCAAGAATTGAGGGATTTTAGTCTGATATCCAGAAAAGCTTCCATTACAAGATTGACATTGATCAGCAAACTCAGCGCTAGGGAAATCCTTTCGACAATCCTCACACTCTATGGTTTCATCTTCCTCCTACAAATGTAATAGAACCTGTTTCAGTGACATTATAAATTAATCAGCAAAAGACTTCTGGGAACATGGGTTATAAATACAATGTTTAGATTGATTTGGTGCATAAAAGGAAGTTTTTTACTATTTTGAATGCCCAATCAGACTTGTTTTGCGCTGCTATATCATCTATATAAAAGCAGAAAAAGAAAGTTAACATACCAGCAGATTTTCCATTGGTATCAACCATACTATTTTTTGTCCAAAAATTTGATGAATGTTTTCTGCATCAAGGGTCCCTGTTACCCTAGGTTCAACAAGATTTTGTCCTATTCCAATTTTGATAGTAAATCTATAACAACATTGAAAAGAGATATAGATCAATACAGTAATACAGTTTTTAAAAAGGCAGTCCACTTATCACTTGTAAATTCTCCAGTGAAAATGGTCAGAATATAAAGAAAAAAAGAATCCAAACTGTTAATGGCATAACTAAAACAAACTCTGGAGATCAATAAATGAAATACCATTATAGACATACCTTTTTTCAGATGAAACACCAATTTTTGGTAACTTTTCTTCGAAAAGTGAGGAAAAGTACAACAATACTTCTTCTTCATTGAAATGTCTTTCCAGAGGAACATTACTGTATATGAAATCTACATAAGAACATAAGATCTTTTATTAGTTTGGTATAAAGAAAGACGACATAGACAAATTCTCAATAAATAAACTTCTTAATATAAATAGATAAAAATTTGAGCCCTTTTATAACTAAAACATTGTCTGATGTTCATAAGTATATTCACTTGGCTGCATATCATCATGATGATAATGGTTTTACATATATATATATAACTATTGTGCATTTTTGGTGTTAATCTACAATTATACTAGTCAGAAAAAGTTGTGTTAAGTGATTTTTATCACATTTTGAAAATGGTGATTTCCAATTGGGTGATTTTTGCATGTTACGTCACACTGAATTGGAGAAGAGCTATAATAGACACATTTGCAATCCATTGATGCTCTACCCATATGTAAATTTGATTGTTTACATTATCATACAAAACCATTGACCAAAATTTCATAGATTCCAATTCAAATAAATTCAGATGATGAAAATAGGGCAGATACATACCTTTTTCAAATAGTTCAGCCTTTTTTGCCGATCTTATTATGGTTTCACTATTCTTTTGATCTAAAAGAATGACCTCTTTTAGACGATAAGGGGACTTTTTCGTGACTTTTGATGATGATTGATGAGTATATCTTCCTGATGTTTGTATTGTGTTACTACCCCTTTTGTTTGTTCTTGTTCCAAATCCCGGCGAGGTTGTTGATGATGCTGGTCTCGTTGTTGGCGTTACTGAAGAAGAAGAAGAAGAAGGAATCCCAACTCTTCTTCTTCTTCTTGAAAAATATGATTGCCGTTCATCTTCAACGCTGCCAAAGTTTTGCAGATTACCTTCTGCATTACGTTCTACTGACACTTTATTATTCGACGTATTTCATTTTCAAAAACAGGGCTGTTTATAAGACTCTCCGTCACAGCTTTTAAATCAACAACATTATTTCTTTCCGCCATTATGTGTACTCCTGCCATTATGCATGGGAGAGCGCGTGGTTTTTAGTTGCCTCAGTTACTCAGATTAGACATTATAAAAAATTAACTTTGTTATCCAGATTAGACATCAAAAATTTTTTATACCGCGTGTAAAAATAAAGACATCGCATAAAAATAAGATATAGACGTCGTAAAAAAGTATTAGGCATCATAAAAAGAAATCCTGACAATAAAAAAACAAATATAAACCACATGTAAAAAGTAATATATATATCAAGATTTTACATATAAAAATACATATGAATTTTGTCCCCTTTGGCGCTTCATACGAAACATTATTATATTTTGAAGAGACACCATTACTGTTGAGTGAATTTAACATTGAATCTCCGCATACAATAACGTTTTTTCTACCTTTAAATTTTGTTTTTTCTATGTTCTCCTTCGGGAATGGGACTTTTTTAATTGTTGTATTATCTTCAGAGCTTTTAAGTGAGAGATAGTCATTATGTTTTTTTCATTCGCACTGCAATTAGTTGATCATTGATTAATTGTTCAGATTTAATACTACTATTATCAAAGGTGACACTTTCATCAACTTGTTTAGTCAAATTAATTTCTAAATTTTTGTAAGAAAAATCCTGCTCGTCACTCGACAATGATTTTGTCGCAACAAGATTATTAATGATAGAACTTTTTGCTTTTACTTTTTCCCTTAAAAATTCAACTTCACCTCTCAAATGCATCACCAATTCTTCTAGGGTCTCTGATCTCTGCCTTTTTACCGATTTTCTATCATTTATTGTAGATTTTGTGAGAATTTCTTTCCTGACCGATTCTAGTAACTTGGATAAAACATCATCATACAAACTTGATTTAATTTCTTCCAATTTTAGCTTTTCCAGTTTCAGATCTATAAATACTTTGTTCGATTTAATTGAGTTGGCTCTATTATCACATCCATTATCATCAGGGATATTTCCTTCCATATTTCCAAAGTTTGATTGTAATTATCTATATATTAATAGCCGATTCTCTGTCTGTCTGTCTGTCTGTCTGTTTGTTTGTTTGTAAGTCACGCAAAATGGTAGATTGAGTTGTGAGCGAAATTATTTCTTTTTTTGTGTGCGACGTGAGTTTGAAGCAAATACATTGCAACCCCAATCGAACGTGACTTTTTTGGCTGATGAACTAATAGGAATAACGTTTTGTTTTTATCATTATTGTTCGTTTTATATTCCACGTTGACTTGGCTTTGAAAACAGTACATCAACTAAGAAATTAACTGATTAAACATTTTGGACAAAAAGCAGCAGTGGCAGAACGTGGCAGCATGTGCGGTTTGCCACTAACTCTTGCCTGACTGTCTGAGACGGGTGAGCTTTTTTTTTGAGCAATCAAAATGTTTAAAAACCGATTGGTAAAAAAAGAGTATCATAATGTGGTTTTTTTTTGCTTTTCTTTTAATAATTTAATATCTTCTTTTAATTGTTTCTGATCGAACGTTTTTTTATTCTATTTATTCATTTAGCACGTTTCTTTTTTCTTTCCTCCCGTGTGAACTTTTTAAGAAGAGAAACCATTTTTCCCCTGTTTGATATCACCCATGTTAGAGCGCGTAACTTTTTTAAAACAAAAGCTAACAAAAAGTTGAAGTTTTCTCTCTCTACGTTTTGAGTGTATTGTTACACTGATAAAAGATTGGTTTTACCAGAGGTTGTGACTTCAAATCTGCTTCTGGTTGAGCACAAGATGTACGAGCCATTTATAAGGAAATTTGACGTTTATAGATGAGTTTCTTAGTGACGTAATGTTTATAAACACCAGTGTTCTTTGCTCGATAATTACGGTATATTGGAACATAGAATATCATTAATCAAGTCATTTTCCTGTGAGTATGCGCACGCAGCCTCGCAGGAAATAAAAGTCTCTTTATACACTTCAAAATGTTGTCACTCTTTTTGGTTCTCTGGAGTCCCCTTAAAGACAATCGACATTAGAAAGTTTCAATACACATTAGCACTTCCTATCTATTTTCATACATTATTTGATTTTTAGTATGTACAAGGTATAAAAGTGTAATTAACATTGGAAACTCGTCTATTGATACAGTGATACAGAGCAGGTAGACATGGGCGGCGAGCGACGCCGCCTTGGCGGCTAGTCTATATATTAATAGCCGATTCTCTGTCTGTTTGTTTGTAAGTCACCCAATATGGTAGATTGAGTTGTGAGCGAAATTATTTTTTTTGTGTGTGCGACGTGAGTTCGAAGCAAATACATTGCAACCCCCAATCGAACGTGACTTTTTTTGGCTGATGAACTAATAGGAATAACATTTTGTTTTTATTATTATTGTTAGTTTTATATTCCATGTTGACTTGGCTTTGAAAACAATACATCAACTAAATACAAAGAAACTAACTGATTTAACGTTTTGGACATAAAGCAGCAGTGGCAGAACGTGGCAGCATGTGCCGTTTACCAGTGTATCCTAATGCTTTCCTGACTGTCTGAGACAGGTGAACTTTTTTTCGAGCAATCAAAATGTTTAAAAACCGATAGGTAAAATAAAAGAGAATCATGAAACAAAATATATATTTTTTTTTTGCTTTTGTCTTAATAGTTGTCTTAATTTCTTTTAATCGATTTCTTTTAATCTATTTTAATCTGATCGAACGTTTTTTATTCACTTCATTCATTTAGCACGTGCATTTTTTTCTCCTCCTGTGTGATCTTTTTAAGAAGAAAAACCATTTTTTCACCTACTTCTGACACCCATGTTAGAGCGCGTAAAACAAAAGCTAATAATAAGTGGAAAAGTTTTTTCTCTCTGTGTTTTGAGTGTATTGTTAAACTGATATTTGATTGGTTTAAAATCGTAAATAAAAACCATGTGAAGTTCACGTTCGGAATGCATTGTGTAAAGCAAGAAAGTCGACTGACATTTTAAATGCGACCGCGCAATGAACGGCTGAGTTAAGAACATGCAAGATTTGAAACGCCAGGAACGTATTTCTCTTGACGTGCAAACGAGCTTTATTAAGCGGTAAAGCCAGTCTTATCGCTGGTTTTAAGTGCAATAATTTGGAGCAGGTGGTGATACAACGCAGGCTGAACATGGGCAGCGAGCGACGACGCCTTGGCGGCTAGTACACATATATTTTCCTTGCTGTTGTGATTAGGAAACTTGAGGCCTGTATTCTACCAAAACAAACAAAGCAAACAATTATCAAAAAGATAAAAATAATGTACCAGTAGCATCATTAAATCATAATATAGTGTCTGTTAGTCTTTAGTCGGTATGCATATCTTCAAAACTTTGTTTAAGCGCTCTGGTTATGATTTCTCCAGAAGTTTCCAAAAATTGATTGGCAAACCCTGGCATAGCATAAGAGTCAAAATGAACATTCCTTTGGCCTTTTTTTTATATACAGAACTACTGCATTATATCCATGTTTTTGGTGTAAGCCTAAGAGCTAAATAAAGAAAATATTTAGAACAAGGCTACAATCTCTATCCTATATCACAAGGTCTATTTCAAAAGATTGTTGGATAAAGAAAGCATTAATTTTAAAAATAGATTTCAAAGTTTTCTGAGCTTCAGATGAAGTATAACTTTATTTACAAAACAACAAAGACAGCATTTTTCTTGTATTATTTTGTGTGAGTTAATAAAAGTATAGTTTAAAAAGAATAACACAGCCATTACATTCGAATGGATTTTCAGTCCTGCAGTGAGAAATATTTCTATCAAAATAAAACAAAATTCTTCACTTAGTTCCACTTTTTGCTTTGAGGAGAACTTCAAAAGCACAAGACTGTCTTTTGGTTAAAACTCCGTTGATACATCTTGAAGAGTAAGGTTTGAATTTTCTAAGTCATAATACATTTTGTCGACATTGACAACAGTTCTGCAAAAATATACAAAACGGTGTGTATGAGAGAATAATTGTTCATTAAACACAGTAGGAGGTTGGAGTTCAAAATCTGGTCAGACCAGTGACTGTAACAATGTAAAGCAACCCACTAAGCTTAAATTCTTTATCAGCTTTAACAACTTCGCTCCACATAATGTAAATTACTAAATTTATTTCATATTGTATAAACTGTTTGTTTACTTACTCTACCATGCACAATTTGCTTCTGAAAGGTCTGATTTGTTGACCATGCAGGGACATAGTCTTATAGGGCTTTTCCTTGTTTCTGGAATTCAACTCCACAAAAACTACAAAGCTTCTTCGCAATTTCACTTGACTGATTGCAGCTTGAACAAACCTTTAAGTAATCCAATAACAAAACCAGGTAATGTTCTTTCACTATTAATACAGGCAGCTGCATATAAGTGGCATAATCAACATGATTAAACCAACCACAGCTTTTTATATAGAAGTTATTACATTCACAAGCTTTGTTAAATTATGAATATGTTGGCAAAAATAAATTGCATTCAAATAAACATTAACATCAAGGCATATACCTTATATCGCTTTGCATAGGTCATATTACTTTTCTTTAATACTTTTTGGGGAGGCTCACCAGCTCCAACATCTATCATAATAAAAAATTTCAATCATTTAGACATGAGAAAATGCAGGCATGTTTGGTACTTCGGTCACATCATTATATTGTACCCGTAATGTATTGTAATGTATTGTTTCTGTAATAAAATCACTAAAAATAGAGGGGTCTTAAATGAATTGTTTTTTCTTTCAGACGCCACTGTCATACTGTCTATTATTTACATATGTCTGTATTATTTACAAAAGCCACTATATATTTGATAAAATTCTTATCAGTCTACACATATTGTAGCATAAAGAACAAATTTGTTGAATATTCATTTCATGTATACGTTATACTTACTGTTGTCCATATTTTCCTGGTGTTATCAGTCAGCAGTATCTATCAGGTAGTCAACAGTTAATGCTTATGTTTGTACCGAAAATAAAATAAAAACCATCTTTATTCTATTGTATTTTTTTATTTGAAAGCTAGGTTACCATTTCGTATAAGTTTGGTCCAGCTACTAAATGTGAATAGCATGAGTCAAGTATATGGCTTGAATTTTCTTACATTCTTTTGGCACTTTCTCATGAAGTTCACTTAGGTTGGATAATCATTTACAATAATGCATAAAAATAAGTTTATAATACAGTGTTCTCTGATTCGCAATTAGCGAAATTTAATAATTTAAATTTTATCATGAAAAACCTGAAAATTGGTGATATAACACTGTTGATGCACACTAGAAGTTGTGACTTCGAATCTGCTTCTGGTTGAACACAAGTTGTACGAGCCGTTTATAAGGAAATTTGATGTTTATTGAAATAGTGATACAGAGCAAGTGGACATGGGCAGCGAACAACACCGCCTTGGCGACTAATATTATATAAATACAGTTGAAATCTGTTTTCCTCTTATGAAACTGCGCACACTTTTAACCTCTTTTATTTTTAAAGGCTGACTCCATCATTGTGGTTAGTATTGGTAGTAAGACCATTAACACATGTTGATTGTAAGTACCACCACCTACTGCTGAAAATCCAACAGATGACCAACCACGAAAGCCAGGTACTTTATGGACCGAAATATGGCCAAGTAGCAGACTCAGTATAATGAGGAACTTATTTACAACACAGCCCGAAAGAAACTTCACACAAGTGAAAATTCAATATAATACTAGCCGCCAAGGCGGCGTCGCTCGCCGCCCATGTCCACCTGCTCTGTATCACTGTATCAATAAACGTCAAACTTCCTTATAAACGGCTCGTACAACTTGTGCTCAACCAGAAGCAGATTCGAAGTCACAACCTCTGGTAAAACCAATCTTTTATCAGTGTGACAATACACTCAAAACGTAGAGAGAGAAAACTTCAACTTTTTATTAGCTTTTGTTTTAAAAAAGTTACGCGCTCTAACATGGGTGCTATCAAACGTAAAGGGGAAATGGTTTCTCTTCTTAAAAAGTTCACACGGGAGGAGAGAAAAAAGGCACGTGCTAAATGAATAAATAGAATAAAAAAACGTTCGATCAGAACGTTTAACAATTAAAAGAAGAAATTAATTTATTAAAAGAAAAGCAAAAAAAAACATTTTGTTTTATGAACATTATGTTTCATTTTTTTTACCTATCGCTTTTTAAACATTTTAATTGCTCAAAAAAAAAGTTCACCCGTCTCAGACAGTCAGGCAAGAGTTACGTGCAAACTGAACATGCTGCCACGTTCTGCCACTGCTGCTTTTTGTCCAAAATGTTTAATCAGTTAGTTTCTTTGTATTTAGTTGATGTACTGTTTTCAAAGCCAAGTCAACGTGGAATATAAAACGAACAATAATGATAAAAACAAAACGTTATTCCTATTAGTTCATCAGCCAAAAAAAGTCACGTTCGATTGGGGTTGCAATGTATTTGCTTCGAACTCACGTAGCACACAGAAAAAGAAATAATTTCGCTCACAACTTAATCTACCATTTTGCGTGACTTACAAACAGACGGAGAATCGGCTATTAATATATAGATTTCAATCAAGCAGGTATAGCATAATCAAGTAAGTATAGTCAATATAGCATTCAACATTCAAGAAAAGAATATATGAAGTTTCACTACTTTACTACTGTCAGTTTATTGGAGTTAATTTACAACTAAACTAACGGAGATCTATAAACTGGGTAGATAGCCATAAGCAGAAGGGCATAGCGTACATACATAATGGTAAAAAAAGGTCTTGCTAGCAAGACGTTATCTAGCATTTTTTTTTAATTAGTCGCTCAATACAAGGTTGAAAACCACTAATGTGTATTGAGGTACAAGGAGGAAAGGTGACGATGGACATTACATTTAAAGTGTTGAAGATTATAATGAGAAGGAAAAACAGACTGGGGTAAAGAATTCCAGAGAGTGGAGGAGCGAGGAATGAAACTTTGTTAGTAAAAATTCTTTGCTGATTTTGGGATGCTGACAGTGTGATCATGGCAATTAGATGAATATCTTGTGTTTCGCTTGAAAGTATTTAATGCAGGGATGAGAGAAGAGAGCTCAGTTGAACATTTTCCGTAAAAGTATTTGTAAAAGAGGCAAAGAGATGCTACAGATCTGCGATGGGAGAGTGTGTCAAGTTTACTTGCAAGTTGATCACCTACAGCATTACAGATTCTTTTCTGGATACGATCTAAAAGATTTAGAGAATCAGAGGGTGCACCACCCCAGATATGGCAACAATACTCAATACAAGGTCGAATAGTAGATTTATAGAGGTAAAGAATGGCATCAGGGATGAGGTATTCTCTTGCACGAAGAAGGGAGCCCACCTTCATTGAGGCTGACTTAGCGATTGCCTCAATGTATGAGCGCCAGGAGAAGTCCTGTGAAAAAGTGATGCCAAGGAGACGAAAGGAGTTGTTTTCTTCTAACTGGGTGCCATTCATGGAAATTGACGGTAAAAAGGGATCTTTAGTATGATTTACGAATAGAAGTTTCATTTTTGTGGAATTGAATGTGACCAGCCATTTCTCTCCCCACTCAACTATAGATTGCAGATCAAAGTCAATTTCGCCTGCCATTTCTACCTGGCTGAACAAATCTGATTTTGGAGTACAGGAATAGATGGTTGAATCATCAGCATAGATGGCAAGCTCGGAAATAATGTCATCAGACAGATCATGGATGAAAAGAAGAGAAGGGGTTGGGCCAAGGACAGAACCTTGGGAAACTCCTCCATTGATAGAATGTGTTGATGATGATTGCCCGTCTTAAACAACCTTAAACCTACGATTACCAAGGAACGAATCATCTGCAGCAAGCTTTTTCAAAAGGCCAGTATGCCATACTTTATAAAATGCCTTGGATATGTCAAGAGCAACAGCTCTTGCCTCCCCAGATTTATCTAATGCAGTGTAAATTCTATCAGTTAACACTGTAAGGAGGTCAGCAGTTGAGCGTTGGGAGCGAAAGCCATGTAGAGAATCTGAGAAGAGGTTATTAGATTCAAGGTGATTAACAAGAGAATTATTGATAAAGGCCTCAAAAATTTTACTCATAACTGGTAGGAGACTAATGGGTCTGTTATGTTGTGGATTAGACCGATCACCATAATTTTTTTGAAGACTGGAATTACAGAGGCAAACTTCCAAGATGAAGGAAAGCAAGATTCAGCTATGCACTTGTTATATAGACGAGAAAGTACAGGAGATAATTCAGGTGCACGCTTTTGAAATAGGATGACAGGAATTCCATCAGGGCCAGTAGCCTTAGAAGCATCAAGATTTGAAATGATGGAAGATATTTTCGCTGGTGTGATAAAGCAGCTATCCAGTACTTCATTAGTCCTCAAGGGAAATTCCGGAACAGCATGGTCCGAGTCATCAAGAGTAGAGTTAGTACTGAAAATATTAGAGAAGAGTTCAGCTTTATCCTTAGATGATGATAAAACCTCTGGACCATTGAAAATGGGAGGAATGGATGACCTTTTATTGTTGGTGACACTTTTAATGATGCTCCAAAAATCTCGAGAGCCAATTTTTTGTGAAGAGATACGATTACGAGTTTCTTGTTGACATGTAGACTTTGCATTATTAATGACAGATTTGCAGTGATTTCGTGCTTGGTTGAAAAGAACCTTATTATGAGAAGACTTCTCACGTTGACATTGATGAAAGTAAAGATTTCTGTGAGCAATTGCTGCAGCACAAGCAAGTGAGAACCAGGGAGAGGAGTGAGGTTTAACACGAAATTTTCTACTGGGGATAAATGCTTCAATACCAGATGTAAGCCAAGATGTAACTTCCTCTGCACATTTTTCATCTGGATTTGAAAACACATTGTACCAGGGCACATCGCAAAGAAAGTCTCGAAAATTATCCCATTCACCACGTTCATAACTGAAGAGAGTGCGATGAAAAGGAGATTCAGAAGCAGCTTTGCAATTAAGAGATGTTAAGACAGAAACTACGCCATGGGCAGAGTTGCCAAGAGGAGCTTCACTAGATCCTTTACAAATATCAGGATTTGATGTTAAAAAGAGATCAAGTAAAGATGGAGATTGATCATCACGATCAGGAAAGCCAGTAGGAAAGTCAATGATTTGGTGAAGAGATTGAGATAGGGCAAAATTTAGAGTATGAATTCCTGAGTGAGAGATTCCATTTGAGAATTTGAGCCATTTTTCATGATGAACATTGAAATCACCAAAAAACAAATATGTTGGCACTGTGATGAATTGATAGGGCCTTGTCAATACTTTCAGATATAGAGTCTATAACAGAAAAGTCTTGGTATGATGGAGATCCATAAAGAAAGAACAGATAGCTTGTTGAATGGAGCAACGAAAGACGAAAGCACATGTATGGCAAATCAGGATCCTCCAGATCACTCACACGAGTTATAGGTAAATTGTCCTGAAGGTATACACCAAGGCCATGCAAGTGGGTTTTAGAGTCCTTACGACGTAGAGGAAGATAACCTTGAAAGAGAAAATCATTTTCTGTGTCAATATTGGAATTCAGATTAGTCTCCGAAATTGCAAGGATGTCAGGAGAATTGTTAGAAATGAAAGGATGAATGTGAGAGAAATTTGTACGAAAACCACGGACATTTGTGAAAGATATGTTCAGTGGGGCCGGGTTAATTGAATTGGGTTTTGAAGCTGGTTTTTTTGTGTTTTTTCTTTCAGAAGCTGCATCATTGCTAAAGATATAGATAAAGGTTAAAATGGCTGAAGATCGTTTCTCAGAAGACAGAAGAAGATCCTCATTAATCCACCATGTGGAATTATATCGGACCTAAATTTCCCAGATGATAATGACGTTCTGACACCTCATACTTTGGTAAGTATGTATAATTAGATAATGCGAGGTGATCTTACAGAAAGCTGAAATTTGAAAAAAAACAAAACAGCAGCAATTTTTGTTCAGCAACAACAAAAAAAGGTTTAATAGGTGTTTGAATCTTTAGAGCAAATTAATGGAGTTGGATCTATTTGTGAGCTGCACATTATATGACCATTGGACACTAACGGTACTCACCTACAAGCTCTTGATGTTGATATTCCAATTATGCGCAAAAATTGGAAATATTCAACTAAATACTTTTTGATTATAGGTTATTTTTCTTCAAGCAGCAACAATCATATTTATGAATCCCTTGAGAGAATTAGATTCAGAGCTAAGACAGCAAAGAATCAAATGGAAGTATGAACGTTATTTAATCTTATGATTATACATCAACTAGGTTTTATACAATGAAAACTTAACCAGCTTTTTCCTGTTAATACAGAAAAGGGTAATCCTCTAAACGGTACGGTTTTTGTTTGTTCAATTTATTAAAAGTCGGATTTTTACTTTACATAGCTAAGAATACACTATTTAAATCATGAAAATTTTTAAAATCTTCAATACAAATATCTTATCATACTAATTCACATTTGTGTGTCACACTATTATTTTAGAGAGCGATATATTTAGTTTTTCTTTAACGGTCAAAACCTTCTTAATTTTTCCCTTTCCTTCATAAAACCATGCAGAGGCGAGAGCGTTTTTTTACAATTAGTATATGGGGAAATCCCTCTGCTGATCGTTTTCCTTGGCTAATAAAGGAAAACTCTTCAAATGCGCTGATTGGCTGACAATTTCCAAAAATTTTGGTCGTTAATAATGGATTTCATTTCTTCGTTGTGAATTTGACGAAGAAACACAGGTTTCTATACATCGATCAAATACTGCAGTCATCATACCTGACTGCGTATCAGACTGGAAGTAAGTCGGAGCTCAAGAGAAAGCTGTTAAGCATTTTGAAAAACAATCCACGAAATTGCATTAATATAAAAAATCACATTCTTTGTTAAGAACGTCTGCAGCAGAAAATCGTATTGTTAGCCATCAGCTGGAGAAGACGTTAGGGATGAACAAGATTGTTCAGATGGTGAACAGTCTGTTGTTGCTGATCAGTCAGTTGGCCATGAAGGCACTTACATCATTCACAGTAAATCTCCCAGCCGTGATCGGGCGAGATCCATAGACAGAAGGAACAGAAGAAAAAAACGAAAACATTCAAGCTATACAAGTGACAGTTCTTCGTCATCAGAAGATCGTAAATGTAAGAAAAAGTCAAAGAAAAGGAGAAAGAGAAGTAATTCTTCTTTAGATTTGAATGAATCTAAACCAAATAACAAAAAAACAGATTTGGAATTATATCAGAAGAGGATCAATTTAAATATGACTTCCCTCAGTCGATGGCAGACTATGTGAACAAACATATGCAAGTATGTCCCTGAAGGGTAAGTGAAAGATAACATTCTCAAGAAAAGCCCCATTCCGGGGAATATAAACTCAGTCAAAAAACTTGATTCATTCATTAAAGATGTTCTCAAAGAGAAGAGAAAAGTCTCAGAACAGAATTGGGACAATATTCGCACTAAAAATTCAAGAGAAATCACATGATGTCATGGGACCAATGAGCAAACTTTAGTTACACATAGAAAATACATTGAAATCTGAAGAAGAGACAGACTCAGTCCCATTGGTGGATATGAAAGAGTTCATGGAGCAGACTGTTTTGCTCCTAGCGCAGTGCAGTAAGACCATTGTTTATCATCGTCGTCACAATATATCATCTGCCATTTGTTCTACATCCACCCACACTGAAGAGATGTTAAAGCACAAAGATTTGATGGAAAGCAATGACGGTAATCTATTTGGCAAGAAATTTCAAGATTATTTGATCGAGAACACAAAATCCAAGAAACAGACATTAGCAGTCTTTTCCAATAAAGTGACACCAAGATCAAATAGCAAACAACCCTTTCAAAAAGGCCCTCAACAACATTATCAAGGAAGGGTTGTTGGGGGCGGCAATTACACTTTCACCCGAAACAGAACTGGCTATTCAAAATAGCAGGCAGGCTATCGACCACCAAATCAAGGAGGTGCAAATCAACAACAGTCAAGATAATTCAACTTCAGTAAGTTTTCCAGTCCACCTGGCACCTTTTCCCAACTTCCACACAGTTTCAAGGATTATTCCAGAGGAAGATCTTCCAAACGCTCATCTTCAAATAAAAAATTAGTTTTCAGGAAAAACTATTCCAACTATACTTTCATCAGCAGGAAGACTGGAAAACTTTGAGGATTCGTGGAAGTTGATAACTCAGGATCCAAAAGTGTTGACTCTGATAAAAGAGTACGACATGCCCTTCATCAAGACACCAACTCAGCAGAAGGTACTAAATCCCTCTGTTTATACCAAGGAAAAACAAGTTTTTGCTAAGGAACGGGGATTACATGTGGAAATTGGACTTGACAGACGCCTATTTCACAATACCACTCCACAAGGATTCAAGGAAATTCTTGAGGTTTCAATGGCAAGGAACACTTTACGAATTCCTATGCCTTTGTTTTTGGTTAGGTCTTGCACCGAGAATCTTCACCAAGCTATTAAAAACACCAATAGCCTTGCTGCGAAGGATCAGTATTCGAATAGTGATATTCATAGACAACACTGTACTGTTTGGCCAGTCAGTAGAAGTGACTTTGATAGCACAAGACAGAGTCATTTTTCTTCTGCAGCACTTAGGATTTCTGATCAACATGAAGAAATCGATTTTTATTCCCACTCAGAAAATTGTTTTTCTCAGCATGGAGATAGATTCTCGAAACATGACCTTGTCTCTTCCACCAGGAAAGGTTTTCAAGGTTGTGAAAGAACGCCAAGCCATGAATTCAAATTCTGTATCCCTTGTGCATCCTGCATCATTTACAAAGGAATACGTGACTGTGGTAAAACCTACATCGGAAAAACAAAAAGGAATGTTGAGACCCACTGGAGAGAGCATGAAGACATCCAAGAAGAATCGGAACCCGCAAAACATTTGAAAGACAACGTCACACATCAATTTGAATGGACAATCCTCACGAGAGCACCTTCTAACAACAAAGACCGGAAGAATCTAGAATTATCTTTTATCTCATTACAAAAACCCTCACTTAATAACCAAATTGACACTAAGTCTTTACTTTTATTTAGAATGGTATTACTTGAGTCCCTTGAGCAATCTCACGTACTCACTCCCTTTCGTATATACTCAATGGTGTAAGACCAGCATCAAGGAAGTTTAACATTCCAGAATCAACAATTAGAGGTATGACGTCAAAAAGCAAGACTGTTCCGAAGATGACCTTAATTCACTTCCTAAAAAAAGACGTGGAGCTAAACCCCTTTTACCAGAAGAAATCAACGAGAAAGTTATGAAAATGATCAAGAGCATGAGAGCATCTGGCACTGGAGTTAGGTGGGACATCACAATATCCATCGCTAAAGGTTTAGTTATTGCAAATGATAGAACTTTGCTAAAAGAAAACGGAGGGAGCCTTGAACTTAATGAAACGTGGGCACAATTGATTCATCACTGATTAGGGAGAGTTAACAAAGCAACCTATTTCACCTGGTTTAATTAAAGAAATTGGTGCTGTGTTGGCGTATAATATTCCAGCGGAACTTATGATTAACATCGATCAAACTCCGCTGCCCTTCTTTTTGGTATCAAACTATACTCTTGCAGAGAAAGGAGTAAAAACTGTTGCAGTTACTAATAATGGTGATTATTGCCAAATAACTGGAACTTTCGCTGTCACAATGAAAGATGACTTTTCGCAAATGCAGCTCATATACCAAGGAAAAACTAGAAGATGTCACCCAAAAGTTGAGTTTCCACAGGGCTTTAATGTAACGCAATCCCCCAACCACTGGTCGAATGAAGAAAAATGTAAAAAGCAAATTAATTAAGTTTTAATTCCATATGTTATCAACGCTAGGAAGAATCTGAATCTTCGAAATAACCAGGAATGGTTGTTGATAGCAGATGTTTTCAAGGGTCATTAGACAGATGATGTCAAAATATTGGTGAATGATAGCCATGGAAAAATGGTCGCGGTACCTAATAACATGACAAATATCTTTGATCCTCTTAACCTCAGTGTCAACAGAAGTTGTAAGGCTCTTTTACGCAAAAGTACCCATGATTGGTTTACAAAGAAAGTCATGGAACAACTCCAAAAAGGTGTTGCACCTGAGAACGTGAAAGTAGAATTGAAGTTAAGTATTTTGAAGCCGTTACATGCCAAATGGGTTATTTATCAAAATTTGGTGCACAAATTTAAAACGTGCGAATTTAAGTCCGCGCGAAAAATACTCCAGCGCGAAATTAGATACGGTTAAGGTATTCTATTTTATTGGTAATAGACCAATCAAGTGTAATTATGTAAGTGGCGTATAAATTTGAAACTAGTTCTTTTTAAACAATATTTTAACCTAAAGATGGATTAGTCCGAAAAGCTTTGTTGGAAAACAATAAATATATGTTGATATTTTAAAAAAACCTTTTTATTGAAATACTAAATGGCATTATGAATACAACAAACCAAAATCAGTTAATGAGTTTCTTCAAGATTTCATCAAGGAAATCCAAACTTTAACAACTGATGGTCTAGAAATTTTTAATGTCAAGTATAATTGCAAGCTAAAAGCCATTGTCTGTGATGCTCCAGCTGGTTCATACCTAAAATGTAAAAAGAAAACAGAACCATAATTATAATCGTGAGAAAGCAGCACCAAGATTGAAGGATAGTTTTAATAACTTTCAGTATAAAGATACCCATCAAAAAGACTTGTCTCCACTTACCACCTTGAACATTGACTATATACATGAATTTTCCATTGATTACATGCACTCTGTATTACTTGGTGTTGCCAAAGGAATGCTGGTGTTTTTGACAACAGGTCCTAAAGTTTTTCGACTCTCAAACCAACAGAAGTCATTAATCTCCAATAGACTACTGCAGCTAAAATTACCATCAAATTTTAATCGGCAACCATGCTCACTAGATGATCTTTGTTATTGGAAGGCCACAGAGTTTCTTTTATTGATATTTCTGCCTTTAAATTCGAGAACTATATGCAAAGCCTGAAACAAATGGTTAGAAATAGCAATAACCCAATTTCTCAGATCACCAAGCGTCTTCAAGAAAGAAAGGGTATCAAGTTTCAGGAAAAGCAATCCAATAAATTTTCTAATAACAAGAAAGATAGCTTTTTCTTGAGTCTTGATGGTAACATATGTGAAATAATTAATGTTCTAAAAGAAAATCAATTTCAGTGTTCTGCAATCAAGCCAAAATATTTGCAATCATTTTACGAAGATCCTGTAGATTCGAGAAGACTTGGCATACACTTTTGTCACAATGGAACAGTCAAGAGATCAGTTGTAACTGTTTCATATGCATCCATTAAAACGAAACTGGTAGCCATGCCCTTTAAAAATGGACTACTTTTATTACCTCTTTTACACAAATATCATTATGAATAAATGATATTTGTTTTTATTTTTACTACATGTACATGGGTCTATTACGAAATTACTTACTTTAAATTACTTTTTCACGAATGTAAAAAATGCTGTGTAGCTATTTGATACCATACTTTTTCTCATTTCTGTTAGGGGCTAGTGATAACTTATTAAACCAGTCATGCTAGGTTTTTATCATTTTTGTTAGGTGTATGTTAGGTGTACAGGATTCAAATTGTGCGTCCTGACAGATAGACAGGATAGAAATTAGCGTTTTTAGGTTTTCCACAAAAGTATAATTTCTATCTAGAATATTTAAGTATATATATAAAAATTTCCGAAATTGTTTTTTTCACCTTAATGATAACCAATTTCGTAATATACCCATATTGCATGTGTTAAGTTTCACATCATTTAACAGTAATGCATAAAGTTCAGTTAAAAGGTCCACATTGCCTTTTTCTAATAACTTCAGAGACTGCAGAGCAGAGTGGCTGAGGGGGCTACAGCCTCAATAATTTTGTCGTAAACAGTAATTTATGCATATAATTGAGATTTTTAGAATATGTTTTACTTAAAAATAGGAAAATTTCTTGACCCTTATCACCCCCTCTCCCCCTCCCCCCCCCCCCCCCCCCCCCCCCCCCCCCCTAAAAAAAAAAAATTCTGCTCCGCTGTTTCTCTGAACTTTCTCTATTATTTTTCCTATATAAGCACAAAATTAAAATAAAGTAAATAAAGGATAGGACAATCAATAGATGAATGAATAAATTAATTAAATAGAAATAAAAACATTATAAGCATTCTCCAATAGTCTGACAAAATTTTACACGTGTAACGATTGCATTTGAGGTAGCGAGGGTAGGTTTGCCTCATTTATTCAAATGTTTTTATTGTTTTCATCGTTTTCATTCGATAATACCGTAATGTTCATGCCCTTGGCGTTAATTAAATTTTAGAACTTTTATCATTGGCATTTATTAGTGTATTTACGGTATTAACAATATGAATGATACATAATGAATGATTGGTCTGTATGTGTTTTTCACTAGAATATGTTAAAATATTTAGAATATTTTTGTTGATTTTTGAATATGTTATGAGAGTGTAATCTTAGAAACGCTAAAAAAATCCAGAACTGTTATTTATATCTTTTTTCCTTGTGTCCAATTACTTTGCTCTCTTGTAAGGCAATTATTCTAGGATGTACTGTTGCGTTGTGTACATCGAAAAAGGGAAAAAGCACATGTCTGTGGTCCCAAGATGTTTGGTTGCTGGTGGTTCCCTTTATTGGCCACGGAATTTAGCAAAACAGGGGAAGTGGTACAGGATATGCAAACCACCAAAAGCAGACTGGCATGTCATTGAGGGATGCGTCATTCTTAAGTCTATCTTCCTTGTAGCATGTCATCCATATTTTCTAAGTTATCATGACGTGACATAAATAACATATCTGAGTGTCAAGCTGTGGAAAGTGCCACAGATAATGACTCTGATAATGAGCAGGATTTTCAAGATGATGTTGATGAGGAACAGATGTTAGACTCTGGATTTGAAGCATTTCCACTAGCACCTCTTCCTCTTCCTAAAACAAAGTAAGTATTAGTTTGTTTGAATTGGAGTTTTCCTCACAAGTATAGCCTGGTTTAAAGATGATATTATCTTATTACATTAATTATTTTCGTGCTTTATTTAATAGACCATCAATCAATAATTATCACTCAGTTCAACATAAACGCATGCAAGATAATATAACGTTAGTTATTTTCTTCCGTATTTTTCCCAATCAATTTTCAAATTTATGATATAATTCGTAAGACTCTGCTCTCTTCAACATTAGGAGTAATCCAACTAAAAGAATCCGTACAGAAAATCCTAATATAACACTATCAGGGTAATTTTCTTATTATAATCATGGACATGTTATAATTCTACAAACTGTTAAGTACTTTGTCATGTAGATGCATAATTTCTTTCTACTTCAGATGTAAGAACCACTGCGCATGCATCAAAGACATGCTGAGTGTGTATAGTTCTCTCTCGTGAAAATTTTTTTTGTTTCTATGAATGTGTTTTTTGAACATGTAATTTTAATGAATTCTGCATCCTAGATAAAGTTGATGCCTTGCACGCACAACAAAGGTCCGGCCTGGAAAGGCAATTTTTAACCTTCAACAGGAGGTAAAAAGTTTGAAGGGATTCAGCACCAATGAAAATCAGCTGGTTATAACAGCCCTTAGCTCAATTGATGACATGTTGCAGCAAGAAGCAATTCTTGCAAATGAAGAAAAGCGTTTGGAGATGGTAACCATACAAGTGTAAAAGCACTGGTGAATATTTACAAAATGTTATGGTTCATACTTGTTCAAATTTTTGTTTTCAATTGTTTACAGATAAGACAACTTAAATAAGTCAGTGGCACAGACTATCAAGACGCCATCAAGCAAATAATAAATTGGTATGTCCCTCAAATTCCTTTTATTATTATTATTAGCTATATAAAATATAGCTAAATAAAACAGGATACAAAGCTTCAGCTTATTAAAATGCTACTATTAATGCCAATCCTGTATAAACGAAAAATAATAAAATGAAGAAAAAAGAAATTTTACAGTGGGTAAGCAAAGTTAAAAATGTTAAAAATGCAGATTCTCTTCATTCTCTTCATTTATTCCCTTTCCCTTTTCCCTTTATTCCCTTCGTAATTTATGCAAATTCTCTTCATTTTTCCTATTTTGTTTAAAGAAACTCCTTTATTTAGTCTATGCACAGTTAACTTTCTCTCCAAGTGCAATTTGCAAGGAGGAAACAACAAGTTTGGACTGGCAGAAACGCGCACATACCGTGTGATTGTTGGTAGGTACACTTAAGCATTTTGGCTGGAAATAAAGTTACTAAAGTAACTATAAAGTCAATTGTATGCAGGCTCAACGGAGAAGGACATACGGACCTGGATGTCTAATAAATTAAAGAATGCCCCTGGCCAAAAAAGTGGTAATGGGCGGAATGTAAATAGTGTTAATAATTTATAACATAATTTATAATTTATAATATAACTAAATCATCAGCACCACCAACTTAAATTTGCTCCGTCGACCCTGTGTTTATTTCTTCAGAAATGTGCTCCTTTAATGAGATTTTTTAACTAATGTGCCACTGGCTGGAAGTAAACTTTGCCTCAAAATGTTCTTATTTTCCATGAAGTTTTTCATAAGAACTTTACTTTAGAAATTTTATTTGAAGTTTATTTATTGTTTTTGTCATAGTCATTATGCAGTGAATAGGAAGTTGATTAGTTGGATTGGGTTGAGTTTGAAATTGATGTTCGAAAAGTCTCATCTCTAAATTGTTCTCATAAAATTGGTTCCAATTTATAAAGATTTCCAAGAAGTTTGACGTAATTTATGAAAACGTCTTTATTCATTTCATTTCCCAATTATATACAGCAATTAATTTAAATTTTTGAATAAATACCAAAAGTAAAAAGCTAAGCCTGTTACAAGAATGAGATGTATATGATGTATATAAGATGTAAATAGATTTATGATGTACGTTGATTTTATTTATTGTTGAAATAATTGTATCTAATGAAGCTAAGTATTAAATTTATACCAATTGATACGCTGTTTTCACTTCAGATCTTCAATAAATCGGAAACATCGTTGGATTACTCATCAGACGTAATTTGCCTATCGTATTACAGAGGCTTTTGATCAGAAGTATTTTGAATGGAATTTTAGAAAGAATGCAATACCGATCGAAGAGGTTTTTAAGATCTGAAAGAAAGACGTTTTTAAAACGTTTTCGAAAAGAAGCTTTTAAAATGTTTTCGAGGTTTTTAAGAGGAATTAGGAAGAGGTTTTAAAGAGGTTTTTCAAAAGAGGTTTCGAAAGCGGACATTTGAGACATAAAAAAAACCTCTTAAAAACCGCTTCAAAAACCTATTAAAAAAACTTTTTGCCAGCTGGGCATCTACCACCAAGATGGACAAATGAAGAAAACATGTGTAGTAGTTAATGATAGACGCAACATACAAGTTGAATGACTTAAGAATGCCTGTTTATCTATTAATAAGCGTAGATGGCAATGGAGAGAGTGAAATTGTCATGAATGAAGACAAAGAAACTATTGAAAGAATGTCGCTTTGTTTCAAAAACCACAATTCCAATCATAATAAAGTGGAAGTAATCGTAATTGATAAAGATATGACTGAAAGAGAAACTTTAAAGGCACAATTTCCTCAGGCATGTATTTAACTGTGTCTATTTCACTCGTTATGAATATTCAAACGTGAAGTGACAACATTGAAGATGGGAATTACTGAAGCGCAGGTAATATAACCTTTTCCTTTAAGCATACTACTAATAATTATTTCAATCGTAAATAACACAGATGATTCAGTCATTGGAGATAAAAAACAAAATGGTGTATGTGGAAAATGAAAAACAGTACCAAGAACATTACCAAGAACTAAAGAAAACAAAAATTCAATCAGTTATTTCTTATTTCGACAACAACTGGCACCTGATTAGAAAAGAATGGGTGGAAGACTTGAAAGGGCAAGATAAAAATTTAATGCAAAGAACCAATAACAGGGTAGAATCTACTAAATAAAAATTCAAGACCGTCATCACAATATATTCTGGTATTGTTCAATTTTTCGAGGACATGCTCAAATGTATTAATACCTTGAATATTGAAAGGGATCATAGAGCTGTGACACTGTTTCAGAAAATACCTGTGATCCAGTTTGACAAAATATGCTTCTTGTTTGACTCCATATGCATTTAAACTAGTAGCAGAGCAGTTTAAGTATGCTCAATATTGCAACATAATTCAGCAAGTTGATGAAATGTCAGGAAGATTTGCTTCAAAAGGTGCAATGGTTGTGACAACACTTAACAACTGCGAATACAAGCACTTCAGCAAACACTACAGCACTTCAAGGCTAATCACAGATTGTTTGATTGCAATCTTTCAATTTCATCATCCCCTATGAAAATTCAAAAAGGAAAAACTGTCCCTAAAATCAAAGGTGCTGATGATAAATACCGTGATTTAAATGATATAGGAAAAAAGATTGCAGCAGTTCCACCTTGGGTTTTTCAGACTTCAATGACATTTTGAAGCAATTAAAGAAATTCTATCAACTAGTACGCGATGGAAAACAAGTATCTGTAGTCTGTAACACGATCGGTTACACTGTTGCGCCACCTTTGCGAAATAAAAATCCTGTTTTAAAGCTTTAATTGTAGTAACCGCAAAAATTTTTATTACCAACTATTTATTATAGATGTAATAGTGACAATGTTAGATATAACCAACTGCAGCAGCATTTTATGAAGGGAGGGTTAAACGATGACCAGCTTGACATGATGACTTCATGGATTCAATCTCAAGATTGTTTCCACAGAGAATCGATTGAATTACCAAAGTATTGCTGCCTGAGTTACTCAAATTCATTTTTATATCAGTTTTTGCACTTATTTCTCAAGCTAAGAACACTATTTAGAAGGTGGAAACAGGCCTGGAAATTTCCATTGTTATGGGAAACGAACTATCGTTACCGTCATTTAATACTCACGGAAACGATGGAACGTAAAGTCGTTTCCGTAAATTTAAGTTAGCGGTAACGATACAGTAACGATGGTAACGATAACGAAAATAAGGACATTAAATACATAGAGATCACATTTGCACGTGCGATAGGATGTGATTCTTCAGTTTTGCATGTGCGATGTTATTTAATTTTTTAGGGGGTTTCACAAGTCTTGAAATAGCGTTCAGACATCAGACGAAGGATAAGTGAAGCAAGGGGGACGATTTAACCTGTGAACCCCAAACATAGGAGACTGATTGCCTTTCTCTTTATACTTCACCACTTCTCAAATAAAGTTCCAATGATGTGTATAAAATCTAATTGGTTTTACTTGTGGTTTCAATAATGTAAAAGTTAAGGCGCATTCATACTCCAGTTGGGAATTAAAATTCTTTCTTTTCTTTCCATAGCAATTCAAATGAATGAAAAGAAAGAAAAATAAATAAAGTCCCTCGTGTCGCCCTAGCTTTAGTAAAATGAAGAAATCGTTTTCACATGAAGCTGGTGTTCTATTAATACTTCTTCATCGCGTGATAACTATTTGAACCCTATCATTGTTCGTTTAGTTACGAGAATGCACTATAGTGTCTTTCTAAGACTGGTTCTCATCTTTGTTGTTGTAACGCTTATTAAATATATAGAGGTTAACCAATCTCACCAATGGAAAATGAATCTTTGTCAATTAGGATTTTAGAAAATTTGACGTTGCTGCCTTAACATACTGAAGATTTTTCTTTATTGTGAGAGTGAAATTCTATTTATATATAGCCTGGGAGAATGTGGAATAAAAAAATAAATGAGCTTGACTTTTTATTGAACATCTTACTGGGTTAGAAACGATTTAAACATGTTGTTAAGGAACAATAATATAACAGCCGTAAAAATAACATTACATTACAAGAAAATCTTGTTGTTCATCATCGCATGATGAATCATGTTCATTATCGCTTGATTCATTACTGGACAACTCTGAATAGCTGATATTCAAATATCCTTCATCAAGTAGAAGAATGTTTTCACTGACCTGAATTCTTTTTTGAGGAAGAAATAAATTTTCAAGTTTGGTAACATCACGACTTTTCCACTGTATACTTGAGGCACTAGACTTGGTTTTGTTGTAACGTTTCTGCTTTAAATAGTTGTTAACAGTTTTCTGTACCAATTTCTCTTCATAATTGGGATCCAGAGCAGCAAGAGTTGGTACATTGACTCTAAGCATCATCAAATCAGACGCAACCTTTAAGAGTTATAGAAGCAAATAGGGGGACGACGAGACCTGGAAGTTCATTCCTCCAGAGTTGATGAGTGATATAGAGGAGGATGAGTTTGGGAATAAAATTAAAGGGACCGTCATTTGGCGTATCGATGTCGTGAAAGTGATCGCGCTCGCAAAGTTAATTACATCTATGGCGAGCATGTACTGAGAGGTCCTTCCAGTAAAGTTCCTCTTGAACTGATTAAACCTCAGTATCAATGTAATTTAGAGGAAGAGGAGGAGCAGGAAAGTTAACTTAAGTGAAGTCAAGGTCGTTCTGTACATAAAATTTCTGACAACAGCATGTAGCAGCTGTTAACTTTCCTGTAGTCATTACTTAGATTTTTTTCCAAGTTTATTCCCTATTTCAGAACCTTCTCTTTTTCTCTCTCTTTGTTTAAACCGTGTAAGTTCATTTAGTTAGATATTCCCATTAGAAATCATTGGATATCATATGATATTCGTGAAGTTTCAATTGTAGATGCAATAAATGTGATAAATGTTAAATTGTGAGATGTTATTTATTTGAAATTTATATTGAGGTCAGTAGGGTTGTAAATATTCACAATTTTCAGTAAAGAAACATGCGTAAGTAAGTTTCGTATATGAATTTCAATGTTTGATTACGTTTCAGTAATCAAATATCGCTATCTATTGACGATGTTTAAGATTCTTGATGCTTAGTCTTCCAGCTATTAATGTCTTATGTTTTTGTTTTCTTAAATACGGTTGCAGTACTAAGTATTGTAAATGTTCTTCACTTAAAATATTTTTCTTTTAGGTCATGAAAGAAAAAATAAATGTATGAATGAAACGCATGGCTAAACTGTTCTTACGAAAAGCTTTGTATATTTCATAAAAATTTAACGTCTTTTTAATATAATAATTATTCGCTGGCTGTTATTTTCTACCAATGTCCTTATTACTCAAGTTAAAAATGAGGTGCAGGCTGTCATGATAGATAATTGAAATAATTATGTCTGATTTTAATTTACAGGTTTGAGAAATTGGCCTTCAGCAAGTGCTTGCTGGCCTGGGACTCATTCGAGTGTTACATGAGGCAACTTGTCAAAGCATTGTTAAAGAGCTACAATGTTGATTCCGTTATTGTTCCTGGTGGTTTCACTCCTTACATTCAAGCCCTTGACATATCTTCGAACAAGCCCTTCAAGGCTCACATAACGTCCTAGGATGAGTGGCTTAGCTCTGGCATTCATGAGTACACCAACGCCGGAAACATGGAACCACCCCCAAGGAGAAAAATTGTAGAATGGTTTATGGAAGCTTGGGGTAAATTGTCGAAAGAACACAATCATTCACTCTTTTAAAACATCCACCTTGAATATAGCCACTGATGGTAGCGAAGGTGACCAAATACACTGTTTTAAGGAACAAGAAGCATGTCCAGATGGAGCAGGAGTTGTAAAGAGGTCACGAATCTATTAACACCATATTTGATCTGCATAAAGCATGGCTTCATTTTGCCGTGACCGGCGTATATAAACATAATACAAAATTCTTTAACTAAATTTACATAAACAATGTTCTTCTACTATGACATAATCCTTAAATTGTATCGGACGTTTTATTATTCGTTGTGGTCTTGTTGGTATTGTGTGTGTTTGGGGCGTCTGGGTCAGATTTACATTGGTTTCTCTGGCGGAACAGATTATTGGTGGACTGCTTAGAGGTGTGTGTGTTTGACGTTGGTTGTTGTGGCATAATTCTTGTGGGTGGTTGTACAAGAACTGGTGTACGTATGATAAGCAGATGCGATGGTGCTGTGGCAGGCCTAATGTGCACTCTGTTCCTTCTTATGGTTGTGTTGAGAGGTGTTTTCAAAGTATATGAAGTGTCGTCTTTTTCAATTATTTTCCCATATGTCCATGGTTGTCCACGTTGTTGCGGGGGGTGGTTTTGCATAAGGGTACGCTTCTACATCCGGTTTGTTGTGAGGGAGTCCTGCCGTTCGGTCGTATATCTCTTTGGCTGTATTTCTTTTTTTCAGAATTTGCTGTGTTGTATTTGCTACATCCACTGGTGAAGACATGAGGGCAACTTTTGAAGTCGGTAGCAAGGTTCTGGTTCTTCGATTCATCATTTTTTGTGCTGGAGAATGTATGTGCCCTTGTTGTGGAGTGTTGTGTAGTTCAGTAATGCTATTTGGAAGTCTTTTGACTTTTTGAGCATATTTTTGGCAACTTTGACAGCAGCTTCGGCACGGCCATTTCCTTTCGGGTGGTAGGGGGCAGAGCGAGTGTGATGAAACCCATACTGTGTGGAGAATGTCTTGAATTCACTACTGATAAACTGTGGATCATTGTCAGTGTGGCATATTTCAGGAACTCCATACCGTGAGAAGTGTGCCTTAGTATGATTGACAACAGTGGCAGGATGAGTGTTAGGAAAGAGATCAACTTCGATCCAGTCAGAGAAATGGCAGACTGTGACTAGATAATCTCTACTTTCATATTAAAAAAGATCTTGACTAACAATTTGCCAGGGAAGTGATGGTACAGGAAGTGATCACATGGGTTCTTTTGGTGCTGATGCTTGGTATTTTGCACAGTCTGGACAGTCCTGACACATGTTGGTAATGTCTTTTGCCAGAAAAGCACTTCTTTTGGCCTTTCTAGTGTTAGAAGCTGTGCCCATATGATTGGCGTGTATCTTTTGAAGTATTTGTCCCGTTAGGTCATTCGGTATCATGGTACAGTGTCCTTTGTATATAAAGCCGTTGTTGATGGATAATTCATCCCTGAAGTACCAGTAGGGCTTCAGGTCAGGGTCAAGCTGCTGTGTCGTATTTGGCCACCATCTCTGAATCAGATCATAGAGTCGCTGAAAAATAGGATCATTTTTCGTTGCAGCTAGGATGCTCATCTCAGTGTCATTTTTGAGTTGCATGTGATGTTGAGGATATTCTGACTCAGTCTCAATACAGAAGACTTCAAAAGCATTGATGTTGTTTGTGGACAGTTTTTTGAGTGGTGCTCTAGACAAGGTATCCGCTATGAATAGTGAGGTGCCTTTCTTGTAAACTAACATGAACTGGTATCTCTGCAGCCTGGACAACATTCTCTGCAGTCGTGCAGGTGCTCGGTTGAGTGGCTTCTTCATGATGACTTCAAGGGGTTTATGGTCACTATGTACTTCGATGTTCTGGTGTCCATACAGCCAGTGATCAAACTTCGAGAATGCATTGCAAACGGCTAGGCATTCTTTTTCTATCTGTGAGTACCTTTTTTCAGTGTCTGTGAGGGTACATGAGGTGAAGGCTACTGGCTGTAATTGGTCTTGATCGTTCTTTTGTAAAAGGGTACCTTTAAGTCCTTTTTCGCTGGCGTCAACTTGAAGTACAACTTGTTTCTTTGGGTCAAAACATTGTAGTACTGGTGTTGAAGCTATAAGTGCTTTGGCATCTTCAAATGCAGCTTGTTGTGTGGAAGACCAGATGAATACTGTGTCTGCTTTTGTAAGTTCAGTCATTGGCCAGATGATGGTGCTCAGGTTTTGGCAGTAAGGTGATAAGTAGTTGACCATTTCAATGAATCATTGAAGGCTTTGTTTGTCATGTGGTCTGGGCATTTGTAAAATAGCATTAGTTTTTTTCAGGATCTACTTTGATGCCATCTTGAGTAAGGATGTGTCCTATAAATTTCAGCTCTTTTTGCTTAAATTTGAGTTTTCCCGGATTAAAACGGATGTCTTTACTTTAAGCCCTTTCCATGAGTGCGATCATATTTTTATCGTGATCCTTTTCTGCTGCTTCATATGTGTCACCACAGCCATGTACTAGAATATCATCGGCTATGGGTGCTATGCCCTCTAGATCTTCTAATGCTGTCATGAGTCTCATTTGGAAATCTTCTGGTGAACTCTTGATACCACATGGAAGTCTCTTCCATCGATATCGTCCATAAGTAGTGTGCATTGTTGTCATTCCTGAGGATTTTTCATCCAGTGGTACATGAAAACAACCATCTTTGACATCAATTACTGTGAAGCATTTCGCGTTATTGAGTTTGTGCAAGTGTTCATTCAATGTTGGCATTTGGTAAACTGGTCTCTCTATGGCATGGTTGATCATTTGACTGGGGTCTATACATACACGATACTTGTTCGGCTGTTTTCTGCACAATATATTAGAACACCATGGTGTTGGTTTCGTTACTTTCTCTAGAATGCCTTCCTTGACATATCGCTCTATAGCTGCCTTTTCTTTCAATCGTTTGCTCATTGGCACTCGATGAATTGGCATTTGTATTGGTGTTACGTTATCTTTTACCTGAAATGGTACTGGCGGCTGGAGACAGCCAACAACAGTGAAGTTGTTTTTGTAACTATCTATGAGGGACTCTTTAGTCAGTGGACAGGTTGTATTTGGCGATGCATTGTGAAGTTGTGGTTGTGCTTGGCGGCTGGTGTCATGTTGTTGGACACTGGGTTCCTCTTGTAAAGAATAAGCTGCATCAGTATTGACGGTTATGATTTTCATTCTTTCGTAGTCTTCACCTGACAGAAGAGCTGGTTTTCCATTCATGTCGTTTGGATGGAGAACTTGGAACAGGAGACAGTAGTATTTCTTGAATTTCTCACACAATAAGGTGATTTGTCCAATAGGCTTGATTGGTTCACTTCTGTTCCCAAATGGTAACAGTACACAACGCGATTTTTTAAGCTGGAGGTCAGGGAAGTACTTCTGAACTGTGTCACGAGATATTGTGTTGGATGTTGCGGCCGAATCGATCTGGAATTTCAGCTTTACAAAGTTTCTTTCTGTTGAAGAGCATAAAAGGGTTGAAAAGTATTTCTTTCAGGCTGTTTTGGTGGTCTATTGTGTACGTTGCACCGTGATATAGAGGTTGTTCATCAGTGTAATAGGTTGGTTGATCTTCTTGTTCCGGTGATGGTTCTATTAGGATTTCTGGTTGGCTGTATGTTGACATTGCATGAACTTGGTTTGGTGGCCGGCGAGTGTTGGTTGAACTCAGGTTTGGGTTTGAAAACCGTTGGTTGTTGTTTTGGTTGTGTATGGGTCTATTGTATCCTTTTCCTTGGCTATTGATGTTTTGTTGTTCCAGGCATACTCTTGCAAAATGATCATATCCACCACACTTTGTACATTTACGCCCATTGGTTGGACAATTTTTCCATGGGTGTGGGCCTTTGATATTTCCACACCAGTGGCAGGTATGGGGTTCACGCTTAAGTTTCATGTCTCGGCTCTTTTTCCTTGTTGATTGTTGTTGCTGTGATGATTTGGTCCAATTGACAATTTCTTCTATGCCTAATGTGGCATCATTGATGAGTTTGTTTGTCACACGTGCAGATTCCATGGGTTTGGCTTCAGCAACAACATCAGCCATCGCTTTCTGTGTCCCATCAAGTCTCAGATGGCTTTTTAACAGTTCTGTGCTTATAGTATCGTTACAAAGTCCAAATACAAATTTATCTCGGTACATAATATCTGTACTTCTATCATATTCACAAAAGCTGCCTGCTTGTCGTATTCTGACCTCCCACTCTTGGACTGTTTCATTGTGGTTCTGGGAGGCATGCCAAAACTTGAACCGATCAGTCATTAGAGTAGAGCTGGTTGTTCCAGTGTAATGTGTACGCTCCATCCATACCCAAGGTTTTTTCTTGTCAGTTTCTGGGATTGATGGTTCAATAGTGTAACGTATCACTTGAAGAGCTTCATCTGGCATTGATGATCGAAGTGCGGAGATCTCTAATAATGGTTTTACATAATGTTCTTCTTGCTCTGTTCGTGGGTCTTTGTCCAAATCTCTGTAGTCTGATTGAATGCAGTAATCATTGAATCTCAGTTCAAAGTTTTTGAAATTTTCTGAAATGTTTCCAGCTAGTTTCAGTTCTGGTCTTTTGTGAGTATTCATTTTGAAATTCCTTACTTTAAACTATTTGTTTATGCGAGTAAAATGAAACACTTCCGACACCAAGTTGTAAAGAGGTCACGAATCTATTAACGCCATATTTGATCTGCATAAAGCATGGCTTTATTTTGCCATGACCGGCATATACAAACATAATACAAAATGGTGTAACACAGGGAGACTTCAGGAGACATTGCAAGAACCAGTGGCATCATCGCGCAATCCTGTTAAGATTTCATAATCACACGTGGAAGATGCCTGCCAGCCCTTTCACTTGATTGATGATGATCTTGAGAGCGCTAGCAATGAAGATATTGAAATATTATAAGTATTCTTCTAATAATAAGAAAATATTTTTAAAAATCAAAAGTATAGTTTTCAATTTCATGGGTTGTTTCCTTGATTTCTCAGGCCTTCATTAAGTTGGAATCAATAATTTGAAAAGAGCGCGGGCCTGTTACAAGCGCCGCACCTAAAATCTCGAAAATTTAAAGAGCGCCGCAGCGCTTATTTGAGGAAATACGTTATAACAAATTTACTCTAACAACTAACTTTACTGTTGCTTTTTCAAGATTTCAAATGCAAATAATAGATGTTATTTTTAAGTGTTATTTTGTTGTTGTTGCTGTCAGATTCAGCGGAGTTGCCGGAATTTCTGTTTGTTTGTATGAACGACCCAAACCAATTAATACCGAAACAGAACCTGGTAGTGATATGCTAGTAGATCGCGAATCCCTCAATGAAGAAGTTTTGTTGTTACGTTTTAGAGTTGTTAATGTTGTTTTCGTATCTTGTATGTGTTCGCCAATGCTGTTTCAACTTATAGTGGCTGTGTAGTTTTATATTTTGTGACTTACACATGTTAAAAAATAATGAACTATTGTATAGAAAGCTGAGGGTGGCAAGAAAACTGCTGAGACATTTTTCTCTCGGCCTTATGATAGTTCATTATCATTAAGCACGTCTTCAATTGAAAGTGATATAGTCAGCTGTTTATGATGTTAAGATGATTGATTCTTCTCTACATACTAGCGATTGAAGGTGATGATACAGATAATGAAGCCGTAGAATCAAATATTGATTACATCGTGGAATACGAATTCCTGCTTCAACCTTTTTGAAAATTGGCTGATAAGTCCTGACAGAAAAAGCAAACCTGTGCCACAAGCTAAACAGCATTCACTCCAAGTGCAACTTATTTATAGAGATGCTAGTGAAGGCCCATTTGAATTAGGAGCAATATTTGATAGTATCGAGCTGCGAAATAACTGGTTGACTAAATTTTAGACAGCCCGTAAAACAGTAATTATCAAGAGTTATTTGTACTTCCTTAGATACTTTATGAAGTATCTTATTTGTGATACACCTGATGCATTTATGGAATTTCTACCTTAGTAATTTTATGATTGTCCTTGTCGAAGGCTGGATTGGAGTGTATCAAAAAAGCTACCAGTGAACATTGGTTAAAAGATTCTCAGCAGCTTCAGCAGCTTATTTCTCCTGAAGAACTGCAGAGATTAGATAACTCCAAAAGAGTCAGAAAATCAAAATCAATTCCAAAAAAAAACCGCATAGCGAATGCACACGGACCCCTCACACTAAAGGAAATGCACAATTCTCGATTTTTTTGTTTGTTTAAATACCGTGTTAATATCCTGCAGTAGCCTCGTTTGCATATAATTCACAATATTTTATGATTTTATAGTGTAACTAATAGCCACTGATTATTTCAATTTCCAAAAGAATAATTTAAAGCATGATAAATGAAGGGCAATGGAAAGACCTTCCACATCTTTGTTTGCTTTTAACAAAAATCCATCATTTAATATTTGTTCCATGTGAATTCTATGTTCTTTAAGAAATATTCAATTTTTAAATTTAACATCATTTAACATTTAACATCATTAAGCCAAATTTTTAGCGTCTCTCACCAATTCACATTAATTTTCCTAGTTAATCTTCTAATAAGGCTTGGTACCCTTTTGGGCAATTTCTGTGGGGTTTTGGACATTTTGTCTGTACACGCTTTTATCAATTTTTATAAACTTTATTCTTTGTTAATAAAACATTTTTATTAAAATTTTACATTTAAATCTCACTTTTTAACAAACATTTTAACAAGAATCAAATCACAGCTGATGAGCTTCCATAGCGAAAGGCCTACTGTAACATTTATGTTGTATAAAAGTCAATAAAATGAAGATTATAATGTATAAATAAACTTGCTGTTCTTACTTTTCCTTTAATGCTTATTATATGGTTTTTGTTTGCCTTAATATATATATACTAGTAACCCGTGTAAAAATTTTTTACGGATTTTAATTCTTGAAAATGGTGTCAAAAAAATGGTGACAAACAGAAAGTGCGTTAGTGTTGTAGTCACCACTTCGTCAATAACGCGGACAATAAAACTACCAGTTATTTTCTTAGAGGTTTTAAAGATGTTTTCCAAATAACTTCAAGTCTAACTTAGGAGGTAATGCGATGGTTTTAAAGATCCACTTAAACAGACACAACCTAGATAAAACATTTTTCCAAGTTTGCAATCAACACTGTGGCGTAGAACAAAAAAACCGTTTTACTTGGAAGATCTGAAACCCATCAAAAATAACAAATACGCGTTGTGCATCCGCTATTTTCACTCTCTAAAATAAATTGCATCTTGTGCAAAATATTTTACGTGTTTTGATTTTTAAAATGACATCTCAGAAAATGGCTACAAAAATTAAAATCACGGAACGATGCTGAGAAAGTACATCCAACTGATCTGAAAAATACAGTAACTGTTACCGAAGATGTCAGCGATCAAGCATCACAGCCCTGCGCGGACCATCAAAAATGTAATTCTCCAAAAGCGCCTTGTACAATTCAATATGCAATGCAATGGTTCCCCGCGATTAAAAAATGTAACGTCAAAATGGAAAAAAGTACTCCTCACCCTTTTAATTAAAAACTCTGTAGGTATTCCAGATAAAGCATTTTGCCTGTTCATTATCAACACTGCACATCATAAACATCTTTTTACTCGGAAGATCTGAAACAAATAAAAAATACTCATATTAAATCCTTTCACGGTACGATCTAGAAATAAATTGTGCGCACATGAAAACAACAGAAAGATTAAAATGGCTGTAACTGTTCATGGAACCCGTGATCCAAGGTAAACAGAAGCTATTCTGCTATTTTGAAAAGCCGAACGCGTAAGTCGTAAACGTGTCAAAACAAATTAATACCTTCGAGTGATTTTCTTTTTACGAAGCTAAGGTTGGATATCAATATAGAATATTGTTCTTCACTAATCCAGAACGTCATGATTTAAAATTCATTTCTTCAAATTTCATTGTTTTTATTGGTCTTCCTTAAAGGACAAGTAATGATGTAGAAACCCTATTCATATTATAAGAAAAAAAAACAACAAACAAACGAAAAAAGTTCAAGAGAGCGTACTTACCCTAAAAACATTAATAAATTTTCGTGGAATACTTTCGTTACTAACTTTGTTGTCTTGAGATTTTTTACTCTTGTATGTTTCATTACCTCCTTTTCAAAATAGCAAATGAAAACTTGCTGCCAAACCAACATCAACGCTATCGATTCTTGATCTTGCGAACAATCAAAACATTTGAACGATCAAATGCGCTGTGAGGGTTTCCGCTTATACTAATCGTGAATGTGTCTTGCGCGGCCTAACTGCCGTTATATGACCATGATTAAGATGATTTTACCCATGAAATACGACCCGAAACATTCACTCTCTAAACTAAAAACTGGATGCACAGCGCGTATTAGGATATAGATATATACATATCTTATTATAATAATCAGCGCTGTGAGTCATATTTTTATTTTAGAGAGTGATATATTTAGTTTTAATTTAGGGTCATCGTCCTCTTATGTGCGCGTAAAACCACGCTGAGGCGAGAGACATTTTTTTCACGATCATTCCTAAAGCATGTGGCATTTGACATCAGTTTTTCTATGAACACGGGGAATCATTGCATTGCATCCCCAATCGAACGTGACGTTTTTGGGGAAATATCTCGAGAACCAATGGGGATAACTGACGTTTTTTGGGGTCTGCGATACGGGTGAGGGGGTGACGCAAAATTTGGGCCTAAATTTTATTTGGTACTGCGGACATAACGTCATCAAAATCTTTGATTGATGATATCTCTCCAAATGTTGGTTGTAGCGAATTGATCCCGTACATTTTTCTGATCAGTTTTTCGAGTTCGACAACATGGGTGCACTTTCTGTTTCCAAATCTATAATTAAAATTTTCATCACAGGGTACACACACATGGGAACGCAGGATTTGACACATTGCTTTCGCAGTTAAAACCCATAAAAAACTTATACGCGGGATACTATCTACTTATACTAATCCGCGTGCATGTGCAACACATTCAACTTAGTGAGTGTTGTGTTTTTGTTTTTTTAATGGTCAAAATCTTCTTAATCATGGTCATATAGCGGCAGTTCGATCATTCAAGAAACCCTCAAAATGCCTATGTTTCATCATTTGTTTTGACACGTGATCTCCATTTCGCCGTTTTTATTGGTTGCTGAAATCGGAAAAACTATAGCGACGACCTTCGTTGAAAAAGTAAACAAATTAAGTTTATATTCATTGCGGTTACGCTCCAGAAAGAAAATACAAAAAATATAGATTGTCTATGGTATCCAGTTATCAATATAGTTGTCAATCAAGTTTATCAGTGAGTTTATCAAGTTTACCAGTTTATCAAAAGCGAAAGAATTACAAAACGAGGTAATAATAATATGTCCTTATTATTTTTAAACATGGCAATCTCCACAAAGGTTTTTCCAACCCAACCGAAAAGACTACCTACCTGCCTACCTACCTACTGCAATTTTTATATCTGCATTTATTCAGGTTCATTTGTTCCTTGCTGCGTAGTAAAGAGAGAGCAGAACATAGAAAGACAAAGTAGAAAGAAAGGTTTGTCACTGAAAACTTAGATATTATTAATACATATCTTTTACATGTTACACGTCAGTTGTTTAGCTATCTGTTTGGTTTTATTTCTCCTCCAGTGTCTGTTATTTTGTAGGAAGAAAGGTTTGTTTTCGCTTCCACCAGGTGCATTTTTCACTAGGGTGGCTATATAGATTCTTTTTTGGTGCTGTTAGTGTTTCTGTGTTGTGATGTTTAATATAAGAGGCACTAATATTATTCCTGGCTTCCAAGCAATTTTTAGGAATGGCCAGTTTGTTTTGCAGCCACCTGATCAACAACAAATTCGCTCTCTTATTCAGCCTCGGCATGCAAATGAGGATTAGCTGAAGCAAGGCGCCAACAGCTTCAGCAGGCGAACAACGTCCAATCAGTATCAGAGAATGAGAGACTTAGAATCAGTAATACTCAACGGAGTGTTGAATATCGTCAAGCTCAACAGCCAGGTGAAAAATTAGCCAGGCAGAATGAGAATGCACAACGTATGAGAGCTAGACGGGCTGATGCTAACCCCCCCTTGCATCTTGCTCGACAAGGCCAAATGCCTGAGCTCCATTATCTTGATGCCATGGACAAGGTCTGTCAGTTTTGTGGTGCCAAGATGTTCGCTGACGAGACCAATTTTAAGTGTTGCCACAAAGGTTAAGTTCATTTACATGATATTTATTATCCTAATGTTCTTAAAGAACTTTAAGTAGGTGATTCTAATCAATCAAAACTTTCAAGAAAATATTCGAAAGGTCAATAGTTTGGTCGCTTTTAATTCTATGAGTGCGAAATTAATTGTACCGCTAGGTCGTGGTCAACCAGTTTTTGCTTTTAATGGCCAGGTATGTCACCCAACAGGTAATTTGCACCCACCACCGGGTATTCCTCCACCCTTTGGTCAATTATATATCTATGAATGTATGGATGCATTCAACGAGCGAATGGCAAGACCAGAAAATCAAGGTTGCTCCCCTGAAGTCATGCAAACTTTGCAAGATATCATTTTACGGGAGAGTCCATATGCAGCTGCTTACAAACACATGGGTTAGGTAGAAGCTGAGGAATTCCAACTTGCAAATGAACAAAATTGTCGCCCATCTGAGGTAAATGGAAAAAATGAAAATTATATAACAATTTTGAACTAATATTGACAGATCTTTGAAATTGTTTTCCTGGTTAGAATGCATTTGAAAAGTGGTGGTGACAGGCGTCGATACAAGCAACCTCACCATGATGAAGTAGCTGCTGTTTTTGTTGGTGAAGATGGTGCACCAACATTGGCTTGGGATATCGTTGTTTACCCTAGAGATAGACCCTTGCAGGATTTGCCTGTTAATTCACCTAATGTAGATCCAATGGTGTATCCTGTACTTTTTCCAAGAGGAGAGATGGGCTGGAGTTCCGCCATTCCTCATGTAGTAGAATATGCAACAGGCCAGCAACGTCGTACAACCATGCTGCAATACTATACTTATAGGTTTGCATTTAGGGATGCTTTTAGCCCCATATTAAAAGGTAAAAGATTACTTCAACCATATACTGTGGATTGTTACTGCGAAGTTGAATCTGACCGTCTTAATTATGTTTGTCAAAACCAGGGCAATTTCCGTGTTGAGCAATATCAAGGGCTCATTGATTATCTTGAAAATGTTGCAGAAAATTGTGGCCTTCATGCAGGCAGACCAGTGATTCTTCCGTCTTTTTTCAGGGTGGTCCTAAGCCATGCAACAGAATTATCAAGATGCTATGGCTATGGTTACTAAAATGGGGAAGCCGGTTTTGTTTTGAACATTTACGTGTAATCCCAAATGGACGGAGATCACGGAAAACTTAGATAATGAGCTTACACATTATCATCCGGACTTGATTACGCGTGTTTTCAATTTGAAATTAAAAGCGCTTTTGGAGGATATAAATAAAAATGGTGTTTTGGGAAAAGCCATTTCTCATTTGTATGTTATCGAATTTCAGAAACGTTCTTTACCTCATGCTCATATTCTTATCCATTTATCATGCGAGGTCAAACTGCGTAAAGCTGACCACATTGACACATTAATTTCTGCTGAAATACCAGATCCTGAACAGGAACCAGAACTTCATAATATCATCAAGTCATGTATGATTCATGGTCCCTGTGGGAATGCTAACCCTTATGCAGTTTGTATGGGAGATGATGGCAACTGCACCAAGGATTTTCCAAAACGACTTTGTGAAGCAACCCAAATGAATGCAAATGGGTATCCACTCTATCACAGACGTAACAGTGGCCGTACAGTGAGGGTAAGGAATGTGGACTTAGATAATCAATGGGTAGTTCCGTACTGTCAGTGGTTGTCCAAGAAGTATAATGCTCACATAAATTTGGAAGCAGGTACCACGATCAGGAGCGTGAAATATCTCTTTAAATATGTTTACAGGGGACACGATCGTGCTAATGTGGAGATTAATGAACGTTTGGAACATGACAAAATAAAAACATTTCTGGATGCTCGATATGTCAGTGCCCTGGAAGCATTATGGAGAATATTTGAGTTCTCTATGCATGAAAAATCACATTCTATTAAGCGCTTAGCTGTTCACTTACCTGATCGTCACCAAGTTTATATTAGAGCTGGCGAAGAAGAGGCAGCTGCTGAAGGGGCATTAAAGGATAGTCACCAAACAGCATGGTTTAATCTGAATGTAGATGATCCTGATGCACGGCGGTATCTTTACTCAGATATTCCGTATCATTATGTTTTTCATAATGAGGAGGGAAAATGGCAACAACGAAAAAGAACATTTAAGCCCATAGTCGCTCGGTTATATAATGCTCGACCCTCAGAAGGAGAACTTTTTTTTTCTAAGAAATTTGTTGTTGCATGTTGCAGGTGCTACGTCTTTCGAGAATTTGCGTACTTTCAATGGAGTTGTTTACGACACATTCCGAGAAGCATGTATAGACATTTCCCGAGTTTATTTTTTATCAAGCTCCGCCTCGTTTTCGCAATGGTTAATATGGTAACAAAATCTCACGGGACTCATTTCAGTAATGTGCAATAAGTGTAATAATTGTGATAGTGTTAATGATTGAGCACAAGAGATTCGATTGTCATAGTAACGCAATTGAAAACGAGGCAGAGTGTGATAAAAAATAAACTCGGGAAAGGTCTATTGCCAGACGTCTTTTGGAAGATGATGCAGAATGGCACAATACATTGGAAGAGACTTCAACATTTCAAATGCCCCAACAGCTTAGACAACTGTTTGTTACTATTTTGACTCACTGTGAGCCATCTAATCCTCTTGAATTGTGGAATACATTCAAGGGGAATCTGTTTGAAGACTACCTTCGAACATTGGCTGTTGCTCAAGTTGAGCAAAGAGTTTTGGGTTATATTGATAATGTCCTGAGACAACTTGGAATGACTTTAACACAGTTTAATCTTCCTGAATTGGTTCAACAGGTTGCTCAGGAAGAAGTTGATGTAAACATTTACATCGACAGGGCTGAACAGGTAAGGCCTTTGCTTAACGAACAGCAGTTAGTTGTGGCAGACGCCATTTTGTCTGCAGTTTCGAATGTGCGTGATTGTTTAGCACAAGTTGAAACATTGTTTTATCTGGACGGACCGACAGGCAACAGGTAAGACAATTATGTTATTGTAGCATGCAGAGCCAGAGGATGGAAAGTTGCTACTGCTGCATATGCATGTATTGCAGCCACCTTACTGTCTGGTGGTTGTACATTGCATTCATTATTTTGTTTGCCTGTTCCTGTTTTAGAAAATAGCGTATGTAATAACACCAGCATCAAAACATGCAGAATACCTTCGAAGTGTCGACCTGTTTCTGATTGATGAAGCCACAATGGTTTTACGCACATTTTCCATGCTATCGACAGACTGCTTCGTGACATATGCGGCAGTGACGCTTTTTTCGGTGGAAATGTACTTTTGTGGGGCGGAGATTTTCGTCAGTGTTTGCCAGTTGTGAAGAAAGCAAAACCAACTGATGTTATTGAAGTTTGCTTGATAAGTTCTGCTTTGTGGGCATCAGTGGTAAAGTACTCACTTACCGAGAACATGGACAGATTACTCAAGGGGTGACATCCATACTCAACTTGCCACGAGAAACGGCCATTGGCCGTTTATTTCAAAACCCACCCACCCACCAACAGAAACGGCCAGTCGTGGCAACCATATATTCAAGTCAAAAATTAAAGCTTTTTGCCTAACTTGAAAGCCCTGTGGTCTTTGTTTCATGCGTATCCTCATTCTGCCAACTGCCATCTTGAATTCCCCGTTTCTAAAGTCCTTTTCGGCAAAGCTACGAGACCGAGTAGCATGACGTCATAAATCATAGATTGAGCCAGGGCGGGTTTTACCGACGACCTTAGAATCCCACTTACCCTTGTTAGGAGCAAATTTGTATTTGTAAAATCTCAATTTCTATGTTTTCAGGAAAAAGATTTGATGAAAATGTAGAAATAAAAACACGGAGACTTAAGGAAGATAACAGAAATTTTTTGGTTTTGATGGTTGAAATTTATTTTCTCGTGCATTTTTTGCAAACAAAATTGGCATCGGCAAGATCTCCTTCTTCCAGATCTTGGAGATTCACGCACACGGTATGAAACCAACGGACGCAAACATCACAAGATATCCACTTAATGGATGGGTCTGTGCCTTCGGCAACAACACACTTCTGGGCAGCACATTCTTCGTCCTCATCTTTTATCATATTAAGAGTGAGTAAAATACTATTTTCTAACAATATTTTAACAAAAATCCTAATACTAGCAATAATAAGAACATCGACCCCCGACGTGGTTTTTTGATCCCGTTCTTTCGACTTGATACAATGATACTTTTTCTATGAATAAAATGTCGCAATGACGTCACGAAAATGTAGCCTTCTTATCTTTGAGATTCGATGCGTGCTGATCACGTGATACAAGTTGTTGGTTCTAAAAGCAATACAGACAACGCACACAAGACGGAATATCGAACAAACGGATAGCGAGGATAGAAAAATGGGGCACAATGATTGTACAGTTTTTTGGCTTTGAAAATAATTGTTTGGATGCTCAAGGAAAAAAGGTAGAAATTTTAAAAACATTTTTGCCACAAAACAAACGGCCAGTGGAAAAACCCACCCACCCACAAACGGCCAATGGCCGTTTCTCGTGGCAAGTTGAGTATGGATGTCACCCCCAAGGATATTTGTGACAGTGATGCACTTTTTGGTGACAAGGTTCTTTTGTGGGGTGGAGATTTTCGTCAGTGTTTGCTGGTTGTGAAAAAGGGAAAGGCAACCGATGTTATTGAAATTTGCTTGACCAGTTCTGTGTTATGGGCATCAGTGGCTAAATACTCTCTCACTGAAAATAAGAGAGCCAGACCGGAAGAGCAAGAATTCTGTACTTGGCTGTTGCAACTTGGCAATGGTGAACTTCCAACAAAACAAAGCAAACCTGCTAAAGGTTCCATAAAAATTCCTGATTGTTGTGTTGTTCCTAAAGATACTTCGATTATATCTGTTATGTACGACGGACAGGAGCCTCACGAATATGCCACCACAGCCATTCTGACACCGACAAATGATCAATCATTGATCATTAATAATGAGGTGTTGGACACTGCCTGGAGATGTAGTTTGCTATTACAGTGCTGATGAAGTGGTGTGTGACGATGAAGAGGAGCAGCAAAAATACCCGGTTGATTTTCTGAATAGTATTACACCATCCGATATGTCTCCACATTGTTTGAAACTTAAAGTTGGGGCTATTAACCCTTTCAATACTGACGTCAGTGTCCCGTAATGTTTTTATAAGGCTCCAGTTCACTGTTTTAAAAATTAGTAGCTATAACTGACGGGACTCCGTAGTCCCTCTATTCTTAAATCCACTGAAATGATAAACATTGGTAGAAAATCCGAATTTTATGCGCATTTGTTATAGAATGGTTGTCGCTGGCAGACATGTTGAAATACATGCAATTCTTATTCAAAATTGTGTTGTTTTTCCAAATATGTAGAACTTGGGAATTTTTTTAGAGATTCAGATACCTATAATATGACTTTTGGTAGTAGTTTGATGTAGTTTTTCAGAAACATTTCCACTGATATCAGCAAAAGTTTACATGGGACTTTCAGGTCCCGACATGACTTTTGGGTTCTTTTTTTTTCTATATAATGTTTATTTGTTTGTGTAACAAAACATCTACTAAGCTAATATTATTGCATACCACTATGTTTTATATTTGCATCCTTTGTGAATGATGTTTTTAGTTTTCTGAATGATGTTTTTAGTGAATAAGTATTATATATTAGAAAAAATGCCTTTCTCAAAGAAAACATATACTGCTGAAGAAGCAGCCAACCTTCTGATGATGGACTTGCCTATTGACAATCCCTTTGATACTGATGAAGAGTCTGAGATAGAGGAAGATGATATCTCTTTCCAAATTGGAAACACTGTGAATAAAGCTAAGTTAGAAGAGAGTTCTGATGAAAAACTCGTTGAAGAGGAAGTTGAGGAATCTTCATCAGAATATAAAAGCGAATCTGATTCACAAAACAAATCCGATCAAGCTAATGACTTGGAAAACAGTAATCAAGAAGTAGATGAAAGTAGCACATCCCAGTCAATTGATTACCAACCTATTCAGCAGCATCAACCATTCAATGTTGATCAAGATAGATCATGGTGTGTAAAAGAAAAAACTATTGTGGACGCTACATTCAACCTTCCCGCAGGTCCTATTGCAGACCATTTTGCTGATTGTTTGAATGAAGGGGATTTTTTTTTGAAATTTATCGATTCTGAAATAAGAAAAAATATTATTTACCAAACAAACTTGTACATAACACAAAGACACCGCAGAATTTCACCTGTCACTGAGCAAGAGCTATTTTCATTTCTCGGAATAAACATTTTGGTGGGCTACCACAGTTTACCTTCCATATCTTTATACTGGAACAACAGTTATGATGTGAACATTCCCATTGTATCTAATGCAATGCCTAGAAACCGATTCTCCCAAATACTTACCAATCTTCACGTGAATGATAACACAACCATACCAAAAGACAACAAGGATAAGGTGTTCAAAATTAGACCATTTGTTGATGGTTTGAATAAAAACTTTGTAAAACTTTATAACGTAAATGAACACATAAGTATTGATAAGAGCATGATATTGTTCAAGAGTCGGTCAAGCCTAAAACAATACAACCCGATGAAGCCTATTAAACGCGGGTATAAGTTATGGGCTAGATCTGACAATGATGGTTACGTTTCTAAGTTTAGTATTTACCAAGGCAAAAATGGTGAAACTGATAATATAGATGCTCCGGATTGTTTTGGCTTGGGCGAAAAGGTCGTACTTTACCTTACTAGTGACTTATTAGAGAAAAATCACAAGATTTATATTGACAACTACTACACATCGGTACCCCTTCTTGAGTATTTGTTGCTTCATGGTATTTATTGCTGTGGGACTATTTGTACCAACCGTAAATACTTACCAAAGGATCTCAAATCAGATAAGATAAACAACTTGAGCGAGGAGATACTGATTATCGTGTATCAAAGCAAGGTATTGTTTTTTACAAGTGGAAAGATAATAAGTCCGTTCATCTGGTTTCAAATTTCCATGTAACCGAAATAGGTGAAATAAAGCGTACTCAAAAGGATGGAACCAGAAAAATCTTCACATGTCCAAAATCAATAGTCTGCTACAACCAGAATATGGGTGGTGTTGACAAAGCAGATTATTACTGTGCAATTTATGGAATTGACCGGAAAAATGTCAAGTGGTGGCATCGTATTTTCTTTGGTCTTATTGACAGAACAATGACCAATGCTTACATTGCATTTTCAAAAGTCACAGGTGTAAAAGAATCAAGCTTGCTTTTTAGACGCAATGTGACACTTGCTCTTCTTACATAAGGAAAACCACCGAAGGTTGGGCGTCCCTTGTCTGCAAATGCATCACCCCTCCTTTCAAAGAAAAGGAGAAAAGAAAAGCTTTCAACACCAGACACTATCAGGAAGCAAAATTTAGGAGCTCACTGGCCAGAGTTTGGAGACGAAAGAGCAAGGTGCGAGGTTTGTTCCTGCAACAAACGCCTTATAGCTTCTGCAGCTGCTGTAAAGTTTACCTATGCATTCAAAAAAACAAAAACTGTTTTGCAATTTACCATGATTTGATTTAAGTTTTTGCTTAGTTGTTGATTTTGTAATAATTTACAATTTCAAATTTGTATTTTTGATTTTTTTTCCATCCTGAAAATTCTGTCGGGACCTGAGAGTCCCAGTACTGTTTCCATGACAATGATAACTTTTTTGTAAAAAATATTTATGCTTGTATTGTTGTAATTGCCTGAAGACAACGTTTAGAAAGAAATATGCATTATTTTTTACTTTAAATGATGTCTGGTATCGAAAGGGTTAATATGCTTTTCAGGAATCTGAACATCAGAAAAGGTCTCTGTAATGCCACCCCCTTGATCGTTCGTGAATTGTCGCATAACTTTATTAAGGCTGAAGTTTTGACAGGGTCAGCAGTTGGGGAACTGATTTTTATACCTAGAATACGTTTGTCATCATCTGACACAGGTATGCCTTTTGTATTGAAGCGCAGACAGCTTCCTATTCGGTTGGCGTATTCTTTTACTATTAACAAAAGTCAAGGTCAAACGTTTGTAAAAATTGGTTTGTTTTTGCAGAGACCGTGTTTTTCACATGGACATTTGTATGTTGCCTGTTCAATGGCAAAAGCATTTGGTAATGTTAAAATCAAAGTTGCCGGTACGGGTAAGCAAGGCTATATTAATGGAAAGATGTATACACAAAATGTTGACTTTCCACAGGTGTTGCTGTGAATGTCTCAATTCACTTTAACATTTGAATTTGTTATTTTGTTATACGATAAGATAGCGTAAAAACTTAAGGCTGAAATACACGATCATTTTAAAATGATAAATGACAAATGATAATTTTTTTAATCCTTTAAAAAATGATTAGAACATCTGTTTACACGATCATTTATGATTAAAACATTTTTCTAAAAGTTCTATGGTAAAAGAGTAATTTTCAGTCATGAACTCTGGCGGCAGCAAACGTAGTTGTTGCTGTTATGTCCAAATGGCGAAAGAGGAAAAATGAAATGCAGAAACGAAGATTTGGGTGAAACCTTGGCTTCAAAAACGAACTTCTTAGGAATTTATAACACGCTTGTGAGGAATTTCAAGCAAGAGATCATTATGAATATTCAGAGTTGTTAAGAATTTCGCCAGAAAGTTTTGAAGAAATATGAAGTTTAATGAGTCCTTCTATCGAGAAACATTCCACAGTAATGCGCGATACTCTTTCCTCTTTGGTCCTTACGTTTGTAATTTGTGGACTAAACATTCCACAAAAACTCCTGTTCCTGCCACAAATTAATAAATTGGACATATGATGCTAAGTTAACCAGCGACATGTTTATTTAATATGCAGACTCTATCACTTTGTTTTTCTCCTTCATAATCTGCATAAAAAACTCATCGCGTGACTATACTAAAGTGAGTAAAACAATAGAACTGACATAATTCAATAGAGAAATTCCATCATTTTTTAAATGAAAACTCAAACATGTTTGAGTTATCATTTTTAAATGACAGTTGAAAATGACGGGTACTTTTCGTCATTTTTTGAGCGTTTACACGATCAGTTTTCAATGATCATTTAAAAAATGTCATTTTAAAATGATCGTGTATTTTAGCCTTTACCGTGTCGGCTGCTGTTGACAGTTGTTTTGGCTTCTTCTGTAAGTTACGCGACTGTTAATGTTGTGGCTCATTAGTATACTGTAAACCATTCCTGTAGTCACTGCTGACTGTTGGTGTGGCACTGCAGTTTGGCAGCTTTGTACGTAATGAACAACCTGTAGATTTTGTTGTTTTTTAAGGTGGAGTACAAGTTCCATTGACTTACGTTCTCGCATGTACTCCGTTACCATGAATTGTGCATGAAGTAAACTTTGTGGACAATTCATGAACTTAAAGTCACGGCATGCTCCATATTATCTCTCCATGATTGTAACTTTTGTTTTTTCTTCATTTAGTGAATAAGTATAATAAAATAATGGGAACTCCAATGGATGTGTGCAAGGGTAAAACATTACTGTTTGAAACTTTCTATAAGAGTCATTAAAATACTAATCAAATTCATTTCATTTCAGAGTTGCAAGACAAATTTATTAGTGCAAGTAAAAATTATTTTTCAAATGACTGCAAATTTTTCATTTATACTTTATACGTTTTGCTTGTAATATATTATTATCTGTGAAAGTAGTCAAAATACTCAAAGCGAATTGCTTTCATACCAGAGCGAGAAAAAGAATTACTTGGGGAAGGTAAAAATTCTTTCTCAATAGCATTTTTTATCTGCTTTATATATCTCATCTTATATATTTTGGATTTACATGCTGCCATTATAATATCTTCTTTTCCTTTATACAGATGGCAGTGAAAATATTGAAAATAGTAAGGATTTTTATTGGAGTTTTCAATTCATTTTCTCTTAGTTTTTTCATCTGCTGAATCAGTCTGTTTGAGTGTATGACATTTTTGAATGTATGCTACTTCCTGGCTCTTTTTATCAACAGCTGATAGTAAGAGTCAATAAATACTAACGTTTCCTTTCTATATGTTATGACTTTCACAATCTACTTACTTATACTTTGTCTATGATGTATATATGGACATTCTGTAATTATAACTTCATGATTTCCTTCGTCAGATACCAATAATGTGTCGAATGTGGCAAAGAGTAATAAATAACAAGATCCCAACATTCTAGCTTTCACACTGTCAATTTACTAACCTAAAATTTGAGTTTAAGTATGTCTGTCACTCTATCATTTAGTGTTGAATTAGTGTCGAACAGAAATTTTACAATTTTACAAATTTTTACCTATGATTAAGCTCTTTTACGAAATCGAGCACTGTTAGAATCGATAAGAAGAATACTACACAAATCAAAAATATACTTTCAATTCTTACCCAGTCAGCATATTTATTTAAAACTATCTTCGAGTGCATTTCTATAGAAATCTACACATAACTTCACTAAGAATGATTTTTTGACGATTTTGCTCAATGGGTTACAGATCTGATTAATGGAGTGCCATCTCATATGTATTTCTTCTTTCTTTTACATTGTGCAGCTTTTGTCATTGTAAGTAAAGATTAACAGCTTAGTTTCCAATCAGTTTTTAAGGCTGCTTTAACATGATTATTTGTTCTCTGCATGCAATAGGTGATTATCGGTTTAGACACAAATTTGTAGCGAAACGATCCCATACATTTTTTTTATCAGTTTTTCAAGCTCAACAACATGGGTACACTTTTAGTATCCCGGGTAAAACCTTTTTACCAAACCTAACTTCGAAAACATTAGGTCAAATCCACCATTCCCGTGTACGTACCCCGTGACGAAAAAATAGATCATGGAATCGCAACTCAAAAACATCCCAGGTGGCGTCGCTCGCCACTCATGTTCAGTATGCGTTGTGTCGCAGAATTTAACTCGTGTAAAAGTTTCTTTTCTGGCATTAATTTTTTAATTCATTTCTGACATTCAGAAAATTTAAAACAAAAACAAATAGCAACATGGCTCAGAATATATATTCATACGCAGAAGAGAAGTAACTTTAATGTAAAAAAATGCAATATATAACACAGAACCGTTTACCCAGACATAATACATAAGACATAATAAATATTACAAAATGTGATTTGAAAACAAATCGGTACCCTATAACTGTGTTTCTTTTGTTCGGAAGTTACCTTGGACAGCAACTATTAATGAATTTTTGAAATGATATATATACAATCTGTTCTTCCCAAAACCATCAACATCATGATAAGAACCATGAGTTTCATTTCTTTAACGGTTTACGTGCTGTTTTATTATTATTAATCTTACCTAAAAAATATTTCAATTGTATAAAAATGCAGAAAAAGATAATCATACTATGAAATAGTTGAAATAAAAAACAAAACAAAAAACAAAAAGTAAATTCATGTACGCATTTATCCTAAAAATAATTAATGAAAAACACAAATTCAATGACAGAATTTGTAAAGCTTTTGATTGGAAAGTCTATAAAATCAACCAATGCTATAAGTTAATACGGGTTCAACACTCAACACTGAAGCTGAACTACATAAAGACTTTTAACGTGGGATACACAGCCAAACATCAAAATAATAAAAATAATTGAAACAATGAAATGCCCTACCAAAGTCATAATTTAATACCGAAAAGATAAAAAGTAACAACAGTAAAACATAATGCGAAACTTATATAGTACCCAGGCATAGTACGTAAACAATTACCATAACACAAAATGATGTGTAATCATCACAAAATATAAGAATCCATCCAGCAATGCAATGCAATGCTTCTTATTTGTAGTAGCACAGTTAGAGTTAGTAGTCATATCACATCACAGCAATAATTAATGAATTTATGAAATACATAATCCATTCTTCTCTTAACTATCCCTCACAACATCATAATTTAACGATCTGCTTCATTTCTTTAATGGTTATACACCTTTTCTTTTCTGACCTAAAAGAAAAAGATTTCAGTGAAGAACAGCTAGCTACAATCCACACTACTGCAACAACCATATTGAAGCAAACAAAAGCAAAAGATATAAATGACAGACAGGCAGAGAGAAAAAGCACCAAACATCGTCAATAAAATATACAGGGAAATTTAATAAAAAGCAGACATGGTTGAGATGAGATAAGACAGCATAACACGTTCCCCATTTCCACAGTCATGAGAACCATTTTCAATTGATCTGTAAATAAAATCTTCTTTGCTAACTAATGGCGCGCGTTACCAAAACAAATTTTTACTGCGCTCCCCCTTCGTTGCTCCATAACGTTCGCTGTCATCCAGCTTTCATCCAAACGATTGAATTACGTTTGACTCTTACACATTAATAATTCAAAATAAACTTAAAATTGAAATTAAAACCATTCGTTACCGTTGTTCGTTCGACCTTTCTGCAGCTAATTTTTAAAAACTTCACTGCACTTCTTCTGTATATCTAAACAAACATTGTAAACAAACAACTAACTCACTTACATGTGCTACCCGATAATAAAACGTTTTATAATAATAACAATACCTTCGTGCATACAAACCTGTGTTTCTTCGTCAGTTCTTTCGTCGATTTGCTGCCTAAAACAATCAAATTTAAATTAAAATATTCGTATACAAAAAGAAACACGTCTTCTTCTCGAAGTTTCTTGCTCACGAAATGATCGTTGACAAATTTCGAACCATAGAAATACAAAAGAAGATTGCATTGCTCGCACTCCTCCAAAGACGTTTTTCGGCTGATTTCCACTGCACAAACCAAAAATAACAAAACGGTGGAGCATGTACTAATCGCGGAAAATCAAAAAAAGTGTTCTCGCCTCTACGTGGTTTTACGACAAAAAGGGAAAAAATAAGAAGGATTTGACCGTGAAAAAAAACAAATATGTCACTCTCTAAAATAAAAGTGTGACACACAATCGCGAATTAGTATAATAAGATATATATTTCATCTAACTTATTTTATTTATTTTTTCAGCTGGCCCGGCAAATCTATGCTTTTCACTGGTATTATATCAGGCATGCAGAATCTATATTGGTAACTTTAGAAACAGGCTGGATGGAATTCATTCAAGCCTGCAGTCAACCCTTTTCGTAAGTTGGGCTGGAAATAAACTTGCCCTTTCTATGTTCACTGACCAACTGAATTCGTTTTGGAATAAAGCTGTCTGCAAAATACCGTATAGAATGAGAATGAACGCCATGTTAATACGTAAATCATGTGTTTCCAGAACCCATGATAGTTGCCCTGGAAAAGAACACCACTTGGCTAATCTTACGAGTCACTCGAAGGAGACTGCTGAGACAAGCAGCCTTCTTAGATCAGTGTTGAGATACATGCCCAATCAAGAATGAAGAACAAGAAACACTTCTTCAAGGAATCTTTAAAGAGGAATTGACTCAAGGAAAGGTGACATTAACAGATATACAAGCTAAGAAAAACATCTACCCCACTTTGTCTATGTATGATGACCAAAAGACAAGAGACAGGCTGCATTACCTGATGAAGCGGGATGGTCATAAGGTTAACGAAAACCCAGAAGGAGGTAAATTCTGAGTTCTCAATAATTACTGACAAAATTCTCCTTACGCTGCAGAAATAATTTATTTAAAAGACATACTCAGTTCTCAATAACTAATCCTTTGAGTATTTAATATATTTAAGTTAAAAAAAATCCAAAAGACTTAAACTGAACGCGACTGACAAGAACTTGTATGTATGTCAAATTGATTCTTGTGATAGTCACCACTTCTACAGTAAAAGAGGATGTAGAAAGCATGTATATAATCATCATGGTTAATAGTAATAGTACCTACTTTGACACAAAACTGATATCAAAGACGTTTTTCCCAGTGGAGTAACACGAACGCACAATGAAGTTGTCGGAAAAACAAATGCCTTGGCGACTGCGTTTTGCGCAAGGTTAAAAAGTCCTGGCGGCAGTGGCAAAGATGAATCTCAGGTAGATTAAATTATATGTAAGATAATGAAGTTCGCCAAGTTTTGTTGTAACGATGTACATTCGGAAGTGTCATGGGTTATTGTATTGTCTCTATACCAATGATGTCTGACGTTGTGAGTTATCTACAGAATATTTGAATTGTAGGGTTTTCTCGAATAATTGGCTATATTAACGCTATAGGACACATGTTGGGTTACCAAAGGTGCAGCGGCACAACACTGAATGTGTTCGTAGCTGTGGGAGATTACTTGAACAGAGTTAAAAAGCACTTAGCTTGTAAAATGAAAGGTGAATGGAGAACTGTGTTTAGTGTAGAATATCTGAACAGTATCAAATATTGGGCTACACTAGAAGACATGACGAAAGTAGTACCGTATCAGTGATAAATATAAACGAATTGCTATCAATGCCAAGAACCATTAACACTATAGTAGTTTCACATGATCTTTCGTTTGCAACTGCCTTGATTGCTCCAACAAGTATTCAATAATATGTTTAGAATATAACAATCACAACAAAAGTATTAAAAAATGCTGGTATAATGATTCAAGCAGGGGCTAATACAGGTCAAATTTCATAGCGGTAACCGCTATTGGGCGCCAAGATCGAGGCGCCCAAATTCAAAAAAAAAGGGAAAAATTTCTTTTCGAAAAGCTCAAAAAAGAATGTGAGAAGAGCAAAACGAAAGAAATGTTGAGCGTGGGTTTTCTACCATGAATTTACTCTGTTCGCCACTCAGATCCTCCCTCAGTGAAGTAAATCTTGATCGATTAATGAGAATTTGTTTAAATGGTCCTGAATTATTATCAGATCAACATGTGAACGAGTTAATCAACCAATTTAAACTAAAACGAGAAAATCGACGCATAGATTTGTAGTCATCCTTTTGTTCTTTGTTTAGCGTTCTTCTGTGAAATCTAAGATTTAAATATAGAGTCGCAAAAAATATTTCTTAAACCCCTTCCCCCACAGTACACCATTAATCCGAGGATTAATTTCTTTGCTCAAGTTTCATGCACTTAATAAAGAAGTTATTTCAATCCAGTTTTGAAAAATTGTTCTTCACAACCTCGAAGTTCCTTATCTCTCTTATTAAATTATTAAATACGGAGAAGTGCATTCATCTTATTTTAAAGCGGAAAGACAACCTCGTTACCGTTGCTTCTTCTCTCTTTTGCGCTAAATCAGACTTACGATTTACCGTAAAGCAGAGAAGAAGCGCTGGGAAAGAAGGGCACTCTGTGAGGTTTCCATACCTGGTTACCAAGGCTAGGTGATTACTTTACGAACTGAAACTTTCGAAATGATTATATAGTCCTGTAAAATATACACAAAGTAAGGAAATCAAAAATGGCGGAAGGTAGACTGTTACGACACGAATAACAAGAAATGAGAAATTTTTAAGGGACTAAGAATATGTATAGTATGTTAAAATAGAACGCATTTTAGACCATTCTAGGCCCTCAAATCGAAAATTTACCCTAACTCCCCTGACCCCCAGCTGCATTTGTTCTCAATGTGAGGCTACCGCAGCCCAAATTCAAATCCTGTATTAGCCCCTGTCAAGCGAATGATTGTAAATCCAATTGCTAGAAAATTCAGGAAAATTTATTCTTGCATGAACAGGTCGCTGTATCAACATCATTTTGATTATGAAATATAAATCTAACTAGTATCCCGGGTAAAAACTTTTTACCGAACTTAACTTTGAAAACATTAGGTCAAATCTGCCATTCCTGTGGTACGTACGCGTCACTCGCCACCCATGTTCAGTATGCGTTGTGTCACAGAATTTAACTCGTGTATATAAAAGTTTCTTTTCAGGCATTAATTTGTTGTTACATTCAGAAGATTAAAAACAGAAACAAATAGCAACATGGCTCAGAATAATATATTTATACGCAGAAGAGAAGTAACTTTTATGTAAAAAAAATGGCAATATATAACACAGAACTGTTTACCCAGACATACGAAACCAAACATTGAATAACATTACAAAATGTGAATTGAAAACAAATTGATACCTTCCAACTGTGTTTCTTTCGTGCGGAAGTTACATTATACAGCAACCATTAATGAATTTTTGAAACGATATATAGTCTGTTCTTCCCAAAACCATCAACGTCATGATTAAAACCATGAGTTTCATTTCTTTATGCTTTTTTTTATTATTACCTAAAAAATTAATACTTGAATTGTAATACCGAAAACCTAATCATGCTATAAGAATATTGAAATAAACAACAACAACAACAACAAAAAAAAATGCAATTCAACTACGCATTTATCCTAAAAACAATAACTCAAAACAACAAAACACCGTAATAGTAATTGTAATACTGTAATACCGAAAACCTAATCATGCTATAAGAATATTGAAATAAACAACAACAACAAAAAGTGAAATTCAACTACGCATTTATCCTTAAAACAAAAATTTACCCAGAAGATAAAAAGTCACAAATAAAATCATAATGCCAAACTTATATATATACCCAGGTACGTAAACGATTACCATAACACAAAATAATGCATAAACATTTCATTGCACGGTAATAACTAATGAACTTCTTAAATACATAATCCATTCACATCTACCTTATGAATAATAATCAAAAACACAAACGTGATGACAGAATTTATATATCTAAAGAGTTTATAAAAAATTGAAAACAACCACATTTTTAATCTGAGTTAAAATCTCCTCTGGCTAATTCACAACAGTTAAACAACCCTTTATTCTTATTTATCCAGCATACCAACTGTGTTATAACTAAATAGATTTATACTATTTTAACTTTAGCTGAACTTTAAACAAAATGGGATACCTTTCACTGCCAATTCACATGTTAGTAAACTAAACAGCATTGATCATCTTCTGTAGACATTTTCAAACACTTCTAAACTCTTTACTTCTATATTCATACCTATAAACAAATTACTAATACTTTATTTACTTTCCAGCACAAACATACATAGGTATTTATAAAACACTTTCGCTACCATTTTTTTTTAAGTGAAATACATAAAACTGCTCTCTTCGTTTGGAAAACTGCTAAACTTTCTGTATTTTCCAGTAGATTTTGTACTTTTTGGCAGGCAGACAAAAGCATCAAGCATCGATATAAATTAGATACAATAGATACAATCAGACAGCATAACACATTCCCCACTTCCACAGCGTCATGAGAAATAAAAACATTCATAGCTGTAGGACCATTTTTAATGTAATAATAGCGCGCGTTACCAAAACAAATTTCTCTCAGCTTCCTTTTCATCCAGCAGCATATACACATTCTAAACGACAGAATAACTGAGACATCCACTCAAAGCTAAATCAATTAATCTTTCAAAACTAAATTAAAACCATTCCTTACTGTGTAAATAAACATGAAACTGCATTTCTCCACTGCACTTTCTTCTGTAAAGCGATATTTGATAACTAAAACGTAAACAAACATTTAAAAACCTGTTCTTTTATTAATCTAAATTATTAAACAATAAAAGTCTTATCGTTCTGCACAGCCAATTTTTAAAAACTTCACTGCACTTCTTCTGTATAAAAGTTTTATAATAATACCTTTTGTTCGTTCGATCTTTCTGCAGCTAATTTTTAAAAACTTCACTGCACTTCTTCTGTATATCTAAATATGATTTTTCATTGTAAACAAACGATAATAAAACGTTTTATAATAATAACAATACCTTCGTGCATACAAACCTGTGTTTCTTCATCAGTTCTTTCGTCGATTTGCTGCCTAAAACAATCAAATTTAAATCAAAATATTCGTATACAAAAAGAAACACGTCTTCTTCGCGAAGTTTCTTGCTCACGAAATGATCGTTGACAAATTTCGAACGATTAACATTGCATTGCTCGCACTCCTCCAAAGACGTTTTTCGGCTGATTTCCACTGCGCAAGCCAAAAATAACAAAACGGAGGAGCATATACTAATCGCGAAAAATCAAAAAAATCACTCTCGCTTTGGCGTGGTTTTACGACGAAAAGGGAAAAAATAAGAAGGATTTGACCGTGAAAAAAAAACAAATATATCACTCTCTAAAATAAAAGTGTGACACACAATCGCGAATTAGTATATATAGATATATAACAATATCGTTAAACCTCCATCTCATTGGTATCTTCCAACAATTCACAATCATTTTCTAATGAAACCATTAGACATATTTGACAGAGAATAAATTGTGTCTCAAAATATTAAAAATCGCATGAAGTAACAGTTTTAACGTTCACAAAGAATTCATAAGTTGCTGTAAGAGGCATTGTGCATTACATTCAAAATTTGCTAATTAATTGTTTACATAGCTCCGTGATTTTTTCTTTTTTTTTTACGATCATGTTTTCTGAGAAGGTATAAAATTCTTTCAGTTCAAAAAAGTTTGTATTCAATTTAACTTAACACCCAAATAATGGGCTGATTGCAATTTCGAAATCAGTTTTTCTTTTACCCATTGAAAAGGCATTTTATTCAACTACAATTAATAAACCGTTTAAGAAAGTGTTACTTTAAGGGAAGAAACGTTTTTTAATCAGACTTGCGAAAGCAGTCAAAAAGGATGATTCACTGTGATAGATGCAACATATGGTTTCATCAAGATTGCTAGAGAGTACCCAACTAAATGCTCAATGGAATAAGTGTTGGAATTTCATCAACCTCGAATCCAGGGCTTCTTGTCTTTTCAACATAACATATGGCAGTGAAGAAGACCCTGGTCCTGGCTGCTGCGTTCTCTGATTTCATTGGTTCAGCAGGATTTCAGCAGTGCCTTTGTTTATCAAAATTGTAAATGGCAAAGCGAGAATAAAAGTCTGAGCACTTGGTTTGGAAAAGAAAATTTTATTAATTCATTATTTTTGGAAAACCATTATATTTTTGTTTTTCCTTAATTTGTATACATTCCAACCCTTCCCCTGCATGTGCTTTTGGCCAAACTTGATAGGATAATAATAATTTTAATAAAATATTTTTTAGTTAAAATAGGCTGTCAGTTTCACTTTTAGTTCCTGACTATTTTGTGTTGTTCCTTCTCCATAGTTTTCAAGTAGGATATCAGTTGTATACATGATATATTGCATGACATGGTGGTGACAGCCTTCCAGGAGTTATTTGTATAAAATGTAATGCTTTCTTGAAGAAATTCTTAAATTTTCAGCAAACTTGAAATAGAATCTTCCTTTACAATCAATCTTGAAAAACACTGGATATGACAAGTTTACAGAATTCGATCTTAAATTACTTTGGAAGTTAATATCACAGACACATACTTTTATTGTGGATATGCTACAGAGTATTACTGGAAAATTTACTAAAGAGTTAACAGATGAAGTGCTACTAAAGTACTGTTATGTCTATGGTACTCTAATGAATATCAGATGGTAACTCAGCCTGGTACAACGTCTCAATACAGTTTTATTGATCCAACATTTTAGTACCGTTTTTAAATAAACCAATAACTGAACATGTATCTAACCAAAATGTAGAATTAGAGACTTTCATAAGGAAATCAAATTGCCAATTCTCGTAGAATTTTGTCACACTTAAATATCATAAGACATCAAAAATATCGAAAAAATCTTAGCCTATATATATTCTAGTAATGACGCAACATGTTGTGAATGGGAATACTCATGACATTGATCGTTCCTTTTTATTTGATTTTCCACATAACTGATAAAATTTGAAAGACAACAATAACGTTTTGTTAAAAGGCAAACAATTGTATCTACTGCAACATCGAAATTGGTGTTATTTACAGAATCTATTAATCTTGAAAAATCTTCTATTTTGCTGAAAACTAACTGCTTCATTTTAAAACAAACTAAATCGAAATTATGGCACAGATCACCTGTTACATCTCGGTTTGTTATGGCAAAATCACATATGCAACACTTTGTTATTTGATGTTGTTCGTAATACTCTTTCTTTTCTTTTATCGTTAATTGATTGTTACATATAGCTACTTCATGCTTAAAAAACCTTTTAATTGCAAAACCTGTCAAAGCTATTTGACTTGTCATAACTGTTGACAATGACAACGATTTTCTTTTGTACGCGTCTAAAATACGTGCCATGTTCTTAAAAGATTTGTTTGTTATATAACGATAAATATAGTCTGGTAAGAAAGACATGTCTGCTAATTTCAATTTGTTATCGATACACGATTTGTACCAAACAAACGGTTTTAAATTCAAAGCCGGATGAAAAATAACACCAACACAAAAAGATATGACTTTCATTGCCGACATGTTTTCGTAATGTTTAATTTTTTTTTCATCATCTTCATTGTTATCATTTTCAAAATTAGTTAGATCAAACGAAACTGTAGTTTCAAAACCATAATAAAATTCATCAGGCGTAATTTGCAGGCGATAAACATCACTATTGTACGACAAAGTTTTATTAATGTATTTACAAGCAAAAAGATTGTGTTCAGCTACTTTTAGTTTCATCCAATTGCTCTTACACAATTTCAAATGTGCTTCGTTTTAAACACTGCCTCGTTTACATTTTAAAATTCCACAACACACATTGCAAACAGTGACTTTACTTAAATATTTATCTTTTTCAAGTACTTTATAGAAATCATCTAAACTATCTATAACTGTAAAACTTGGAACTTTGTTTACTATTTTCATAACAATATTCATCTTTCTACTTATCTTTCTATCCAAAGATATCGATGTGAGAAAAGAGTACAAGTCTTTGCCGTTTGTTGTCGTTGTTGAAATTTGGGAATCAATATGTTGTGAAAATTGAAAATTGTTTTGAACTTTTTTAATTTTTAATGATAATTCGTAAATATTGAAACTAAATCTTTGACTATGTTCGTCATTAAGTAAATAATTCAAATCACTTATGACATGAATTAAATAAGACAAAGTCATAGAAACATTTGGTTCACGCAAATCATTTCTGACATGTATTAGGAAGATTGAGTAAAGTTTACCATTTTCTTTTCCATGAATATGTTTGGTGACGCTGTTTCGTCTAATTAGAGGTTTCCCTGCAACAACAGCAATGATGGCTTGGAGAGCTATCAGCTTTACCAACATGCTGAACAGTCCAATTAACAAAGAAATAATAAGAAATTATTCTCCTGATAAGTGATTAGCGTAACTTAACTCTTTTAAATTAGTATCACCAAAATTAAAATAACTTAACTCGATACCCTTCTCCTTATCAGTTTCAAAAGCAGCAGCAGGAACACCATCACCATCACCAACAATAACTTCATCTCTAAAGCGTGATATAAATTCAATATTTCATGCAGTATGACTTTTCTTATCATCATCAGCATCATCATCATCATTGCTTTCGTAATCTGTTTCAGAATTGTTATTGATGAAATCAGCATACTTTTCACGTTCCTCTTTTTTCAATTCCAACAGCTCTGCCATTTCAACAACATCATCATCATCATCATCATCATCATCATCATCGGTGCCATTCTCACTACCACATTCATATTCAATAAATTGACTCATTTTTTTATCACATCTGAAAAAAAAAAACAAGTCATTATTATTATAAATTTATTTATTTTTAAATATATATGATATGATAAGATACTTTATTTTTTGTTATAAGAAACATACATGGTTCATCTAGTTTATATAACAACGCTACATTATATAAGGTGCAGTTAATGCGAGTGAGTAAAAGTACAATCCAACTGGTCTCTTTGGAAGTAATGATCGGAATCAATAATGTCTATAATCTCACATCGCATTTGCTTGTAATAGCTTTTCACCTCATCTTTCCCCCACATATCATCAATTGTTGAAATATTTCTCAATTGATAAGGAGTCGCCAACGTGTATCTACTTACATCTTTAACAAACAACCAATACGGGTTAGGTACTTGTTTCTTTGTCTCATACACATCCATCATTATTTAGATTCTAAATTAACAACAAGCTATATATATTATTCACACACAATCATCTATACATAATGATCCACAATTTTATCAACCAAAATATCAACCATGTCATAAACAATAGCACGATCTCCTTTTTTCTAATCATTTCTTTAATTACCACACATGTGTCGGGTCGTTGGGTTATATTTACAGATTGCAAATGAGTATTATACTTATGCATTCTATCACATTGCGGAGCAAACGAAAGTGTGTAAGGATACTTCATCAAAGATTTTTTCCAATTTGACGCAGACATTTTAACACCTGTTGGAATGCAAATACCATTATCATCATAAAAATGGGCATTCTCATCAGTAAACAAAGTAATTTTTCCTTTCTTTATCGAATATTCAGATTTCTTTGTTTCATTGTTTTCCCATACATCAACAAAATCAACAATACGTGCATCATGGTATAAAATCAACAATACGTGCATCATGGCATCTTTTAACGTCATCATCATTTGCAATGACAGTCACCTGTGCCAAAATGTACACTTCAATCATATGAAACAGCCTATTATCTTTTTTAGTTTTACATTGATGCCCATTTTTGAGCAAAAAAAGCGTATGAAAAGGCACTTCTTTCCTACCGACCAAAGTTTCAAGCACAGAACCGTGAATTTCAATAACGTCATCAAAATATTTACTGTCATTTATTACAATAGAATTTTCATCATGCATTTTGACTTGTTCAGTCATTTCAACAGACTGTGACACCTTTCTGTTCTCATCGTAAATATTTTGCCTTTTCGCTCTTTTTCTCGTCACTACCAACTTACCCACATTTACGTCATCCTCATCATCATCATCATCATCATCATCTGTCGAAGAGTCAGTTATTGCCTAACAACTCTTTTTCTTTTCTTATTTGTCTTCTTTTTCTTAACAATAAAAACAACTTCCTCATCATTATCATCATCATTAACCTTATTATCAAAATCAACATTATCCTCAGAAACAATAACCTTTTTTTTTCTTTTTAATAACTGGCGCAGTCACATCTTTCTGTTTCATTTAGCGAATCCCATGTTGCTTTCGTAATTTTAAAATATTTACGATCTTCCGTCATCAAGTTATTCATATCTACAATACCCATACTCTCAGCATTGTCCATCATTGATGACATATGGTCTTGCATAGATCTCACACAATAGGATTTTCAATAAAAATCTCATCTATTTATACTTTTCTAAACAAAAGAACAATAAATAGGAAATCTTTTGTATGCAAATATTAACTTACAATAAAAATTGTACTTACTTTAATTATTTTTAATATAACATACATATTTATTTTTCAGTCGCAATAGAAAATGGCAAGAAATAAAAGAGTTTCTAGATCTGCAACAGATCTGCAACAGATCATGTTTCCAAGAGCTGTTGCAGGCTCAAAAGAAAGTATTACTTTTTTTAATTTAAAAAACTATTTTTAAAATAAATTTTCTTTAATTAAAACCAATTCTTTAAAAGAAATGGCAAGGACAAAGGCAACAGTACCACCTAAACATCCTCGTGTTGACACACCTGCAACATCAACAGTAAATCTTACGACACCAACATTTGTAAGAAATCCGGTTGTGCGGTTAGATGACAAATCTGGGAAAACACGATATAAGATGTGCAAAAGAAAAACAAAGCAAACTTATAAAAATAATAAAACAAGCAGGAGATTAGGACGAGTCGGGAAACAAATTACAGAAAAAAGTGATGACGAAAATCACAAAGTAATATTAATGCGCAAATGCGGATGTAAATATATCGTTAGAAGATAAAGATAAAGACGTTGAAAATACACCAAAGGAAATTCAATTAGGTTATCATTTAAAGAAAGCCACCACTGTGAAAGTTGTTTCCAAGCACTCCCTGCAGAAGCAATCAACAGAAACAAATTACTCGCGTCATATATTCGGCAACAAAAATTATATCATCAAATTGGCACTTTTAAATAATGTCGATATAATTATAATCGCCATTATAATAACATTTATTATTAAAATGATGCTTAAATTAATGAAACAATATCGACTTGATCATGAACAGGACAATGTCATCATCAGCACATCACAAGCTGAAGCATTTATAAATAAATACATGGAAATATGGAATCACGAATGCACAAATCCAATTTATCGCGGCGTGATGGGAAAAGAAGAACGAAGAAGACGATTTCAATACGAAGGCAGTATATATCAAGAAGAAAAAAATGACGAAAACGGTAAAGAAACTACGCATGTATTGTGTCATGTATGCATGCAAGAATTAGAGGAAGAGAACATAAAAATGTTTCAATCATGCACTGCTTCTTTCTGTGAATATTGTAATCACAAAGTAATTTATCACTATCGCGGGCGTGGTTATTGTCCATGCACAATTCATATCGAATGCAGACGCACGCATCATTGGACAGATTCGTATTGGAATTTGAAACAACTTTATAAAATAAGAAATTTATTGCATCAAGACTTGATATTTTCAGAATTATTTAAAAGAGACAACACTAGATTTTAATTAACGTGCTGCTTGTAACCCGTCGAAATAAAGTCATTGTTTCAAACAACATGTTATTCATTTATCAATTTTATTTCTATAAAATTTCCATACGATTTAATATTGGATAATCGCGCCGATTCCCTTACATAATGGCACCCCGAGCTACGCTCGATCTCTTTTTCGACTTGTTCCCGCAAGAAGAAGTTCAAAAAGTTACCGATAATCTGAAATTATCTTGCTAATCATGGCTGATACGCCTGAAGATACAACTGCTGCAGGTAGTGAAACCTTAGAAGCAGCAAATAAACAAGTTTATAGTGCCGATGAGCATGTTATAGGGGAGAAACGTCCCCGGGATGAAAGTGACGATGACGAAAATCAAGAATCAGTAGTAATGAACTTTAAACGTCCTCGCTTTGAAGTTTTTGGCGAAGACCAAATTAATGATTACGAATTACTGCTGGAGATGGCGGATTATTGCAATAAGTATATGGGGAAGTTTGTCCCTGAAAAGGACGTGAAAGAGTCTGTTTTGAAGGACAACCCAGTACCAATGAATTTATTAAAACCAAGAAAGTTGGATGATTTTTTCCATGATTCAATGGAGCAAAAACATCGAAAACCAGAACTTTTAATTGATGAGAGTTTACAAAAAATTGAGCAAAAAATAACTAACATTTATGGACCTCTGTGTCGAGCATGGTACGCTCTTGAAGCAACTTTAAATAGACCGGAGGATCACATTTCTTTAGAACAACTGTCTAATTCTATTCAACAGACGGTGCTGATGGTAGGACAGGCGGTGAACTCCGTCACATATCATAGAAGACTTAATGTTTTATCTACTATCCAAGACAAAAAGAAAGCTAAAACCACGTTGAGGGAGCAAAGTAACCTCTTCGAGGATGTAAAAGAATCGAAATTGTTTGGTGCTAAATTCCAACAAAACGTTGTCGACCTCGCAAAGGTTAAGAAGAAATCAAAGGAAGTGTTCGATAATATGGATAATAGGAAGCAACAACAATCCAGATCAAGTGGAAATCGTGGAGGCTACAACTGGCAGCCCTTTCGAAGGGGCCCCGAAACCAGTCAGGGAAGGAATGGAGGGCAATCAAGACCACCATATAACAACAGAAACAATTTCCCAAGGATTGGGGGTAAGAATAAATACTTTACCAGTCAGAAGGAAGGATTCCTTGGTCAACAATGCCTTGATGAGGGTGAACCGACTCTTCAATTTCTCAGTAAAGAGAGACAAAAATTTCCCAAACTTCAGGGCAGAAAAACTTCAAAATTTGAATGTAAACAAAAATTCCCCAGAGTTGATAATGCCCCAAAACCTTCAGCATGTGCATCCACTGGTCAGAAACCTGTTTCAACACTGCAAGATAGGGGATTACCCGATAGCAGGAAGGTTGAAATATTTCAGAGTAAATTGGGAAGTTCTTACAAACGACCAGGAAATATTAGACATTGGGACCGGGCTACAAATTCCCTTTATGGAGAAACCAAAACAAATGAACCCACCACATCCTGCCAAAATGCAGAAGTCGGAGGAATCTCTTGTACAAGAGGAAATCGAGGCAATGTTGAGGAAGGGAGCCATCCGGAAGGCCTCTCCAGTTGTAGGGGAATTCCTCAGCAACATTTATTTATTTATTTATTTATTTATTATGAATATTTACAATCAGGATATATACACTTCAGTAATAAATTACTGCTATTATTGCGTGTCCTGATAATAAAAACCTAAAAATTCTTATATATATATATCATTGAGACACTAAAATTTTAAAACATCACTAGCGAAAAAATACCGCTATAAACGATTGAAACAAACAAACAAAAGAAAAGTGAAAGATAAGTCAGAAACCACTCAAAAGGTGCTCAACACAGATCAATTGGGCCTTGAGAAATAATGATAATGGTATAACTATTAATAGTAAAAAGAAAAATGTAAATATTAGAAAAACCTATCAAAAAAATGAAAATTATTTGCAATTAAAATGAGAGATGACTTTATTCCTAAAGTCTGAGAAGGACTCCGTTCGCCGTATCTCTATGGGCAAAGAATTGAAAATTTTTACACCCATAGAGAAAAAGCCAAATTTGGCGAGCTCGAGTTTCACTTTAGGAATAAATAACATGGAAGAATTCTGGCGAGTATTTCTACTATGAATATTAAATTCAAAATAATTTTCTAAAATCTTCACATACAACACAATCTAAGCACTTCTTCACAAGAAGGACTGCATGTTTATGTATTTCATCAATAATGCATGTCTGCGATTCACCCAAAATTGCGGCTACTCTATGATCAATCGAACTGAGTAGATTGAGTCGTGTTTCTGTGAACTTCAAATCAGCAGCACAGTTGAACAATAGCGTTGGTAGAATTACTCCACGGTAAATTTTGTGAACAGCGTTTTTTGTTAAACATGGTTTCAATGCTCTTAACAATCGTAACTTGGTTGACGTTTTTCTGTATATTGAGTCAAAGTTATCTCCCATATTCAAGTTTTTATCAACAATCGTGCCAAGATATTTGTAAGTCGTTGTTGAGTTAATTTTGGAACCTTGGTAAAAAAGATTCAATTTGTCAGGATATTGGCTTAATCGTTTTGCTGTCCCAAAAACCATGGATTCAGTTTTGTCCTTCTTTAAGTTAATGATTAATTCATTTTCCATTAGATAGTTTGATAAAACATCTAGATCAGTGTTTAATTCGTTTTCAATGATTTTGAATTGCTTACTTGAAGTATAAAGTACTGTATCATCTGCAAATTTGATCACCTTTGAGTAGATGAGGTAGTCCTCCAGATCGTTGAAGTAAACTAAAAACAATAAGGGTCCTAATATGGACCCTTGAGGTACACCACACGTAATATAATGCTCTTCGGATGATACACCCTCATATATACACATCTGTTTACGCTGGAATAGATAATCTGATAACCATTGGTGTTCGATGCCGAATATACCATAACATTCAAGCTTGTTCAACAAAATGCTGTGAGACAGTGTATCAAAAGCTTTGGAGAGATCTACGAATAATGCACCGACCAAGTTACCGCGGTCAGCTTCCTTTCGGATAGTGTCAGTGAAAAATGCTGTAGCTTGCTCAGTAGATCTCTTTCTTCGATAGCCATGTTGATTTTTAGAGAGTAGCTTATTTCTTTCTAAGTATTCTGTCAGTTGCTTATGGACGGATCGCTCTAAAATTTTTGATATTATTGGTAAAATTGAAATTGGTCGATAATTATCCAAATTCGAAGTAGGACCACTTTTGTGTATAGGCGTCACTTTTGCTATTTTCCATTCGGCAGGTACAATACCAGTTTGTAAAGATAAATTTATGAGATGACATAACGGCTTAGCTATTACACTGGCAGCATCTTTTAACATCCCTGGGGGAATGTCATTGTGCCCTGCAGCCTTCCCACGCTTCAAAGATTTTAGTTCTTTTTCAACATAAATTTTGCTGACGTATTCAAATTTAAACTGCTTATCTGTTCTTGTTTTCAGTGTGGAAGGTTTTCGCCATACAAAATCTTGCAATGGTTGCGTCTTTTGCTTCAATGTGAATGCAATCTTGGAGAAATACTTGCAAAAGTTATTTGCTACTGTCTTTTTATCGGCCACATCATCTACGTTACTTGCACCAATTTTACATTTACTGTTGCAAGGAAAAACTTTTTTAATAGCTTTCCAGAAATTTTTCGGACTTTTGTAATTCTGATTTTGAAGATTCTGATGATACTGAAATCTAGCCTGTTTTACCTTGTTGTTACATCGATTTTTCAAGTTCTTGTAAGCTGACCAATCTGTTTCCTTCTTAGTTTTCCTTGCTTTGCGAAGTAATTTATCCCGTTTATTCATCAATGATTTCACGTCTATTGAAAGCCAAGGACAAAATCTCCCTTTCACACGCTTTTTAATCATCGGTGCATGCTTGTTTATAACGCTAACCAAAGTTTCCTTCATGTAAATCCATGCTGCATTGACGTTTTTTATTCCATAGAATTTTTCCCAGTTTATTAAACCGATTTCCTTACTAAATGAATTAGGATCGTACTTCGAATAGTTTCTGATGTTGATAGTTTTTGCTTCATACTTCACGTAATTAAGTTTTCGTACGCACCCGACACAATCATGGTCGCTCAAAGATTAAGGTATTACATCATTAACTGATATAGTTGACTTTCTGTTAGTCAAAATAATGTCAATTAGGGTACTCGTTTCAGACGTAATCCTGGTGGGAGCTTGTATAATTTGTTCGAAGCCTGCAATGCCAATTATGTTTTTCAAATCTCGGTGATCTGCTTTCTTCAGGTAATCGATATTCATGTCCCCTAGGACGAGTGTCTCTTGATTTAACTCATTAACCTTTCTGAGCATAGTTTCGAAGACTTTATTAAATGATTTGAGATTATATAGCGATGAATCAGGGGGTCTGTATATGCAACAAACCAGAAAACTTTTTGCCCCTGATTGAAAAATTTCTATCCAAATACATTCAATTTCATTAGGTTCAAGATCTACTCGTCTCTTGTACTTCAGTTTTTCAGAAATAAAAACTGCTACGCCTCCTCCTTTACCATTGGCTCTACACCTCTGAATAAAATGATACCCCGGAATTTGATATAATTCGTCATTATCTTGTTCGTTACCTTTAACTATGTGAGTTTCTGACAAAGTGAAAATATCAATCTTTTGACCACTTTCGAATATAGTTAATAAATTTCCAATTTTATAGAATAACCCTCTGATGTTTTGATGCAATATACTAATTCCTTTTCTTTGTGTCAATTCTATTAACTTTTGCGGTCCAGGACAGGATTCAATATCACCACACATAATCAAGAGTAAAAATATTAAACCTTTGCGGGTGGGTTTGGTGTAACAAAATCTTTTTCGATGTACTACCAATGAAGTCATAAAATATGTTTCCTCTGTTTCTGCATGAGTCTGGTTAACTCCCATTGTAACACTAACACCATCTGTTTGAAGTAAACACGGTTTGAAAACTGAAAAACTTAGATACATTACTAAACATACTGCAGCTATATCGAACACGTCCGCTCGCCGCGGTGCCATATTGACGATTATTTTTCTAGTGAAAAAGAAAGATGGCGGAAACCGACCGGTTATAAATTTGAAAAATCTAAATACATTCATACCCTTCCATCATTTCAAGATGGAGGGTATGCATTTGATAAAGGAAATGTTGCAGGAAGGGGATTTCCTCTGCAAAATCGACCTGAAGGATGCGTATTTTTGTGTTCCTCTCCATCCCAGGTCTCAAAAATATGTAACGTTTCGTTGGCAGGGCAATCTGTACGAGTTTCTATGCCTTTGCTTTGGTCTGGGACCAGCTCCTCGAATATTTACGAAGCTGTTAAAAATCCCAATTGCTATACTCAGAAGGATAAATATCCGAATAATAATTTATTTGGACGACATGTTGTTAATGAGTCAAGCAATGGAGGAAATCTTAATGGCAAGGGACACATTGATTTTCTTATTACAACACCTGGGGTTTGTGATAAACATTCCCAAGTCAGTCATGGAACCGAGAAAGGAAATCGAGTTCCTGGGTATGATAATCAACTCCATGGACATGACAGTCACTCTCCCACAGGAAAAGCTTTTGAAAATACAGAATCGTTGTCAAACAGTGTTAAAGAACCCCACAATAACCATTTGGGAGTTGAGCAGTCTAATAGGAAAATTAACAGCAACCTCCTTAGCAGTGGTAGCTGCGAATTTACAAATACGGTTTTTACAGCAAACTCTAAATGCGGCTTTACAAACAGAGGGAAATTACAAGGCCCGGGTTACATTAAAGGAAAAAGCCCTCCAGGAATTGCGATGGTGGGTAAACAATTTGGAACTGAATCAAGGCAGATCTCTTTTAAAACCCCAGAATCAAGTAATACTGGAATCAGATGCTTCAAAACAAAGGTGGGGAGCATTCTGCAGAGGAGTTTCAATAGGAGGTCAGTGGTCCAGGGAGGAATCGCAATACCACATCAATATTTTGGAATTAAAAGCAATTTATCTGGCAACTCTAAAGGCGGGTTTCCACTTAAGCGCACTTGGCCGCGCGGGCGAATTCGCACGACTTTGCGCATGCTCACTTTAAAAAACTTGAGCATTATTATGCAATACATTTGGTCGCGCGGTCGCTTTCTGTAGTTGAAGCCAACTCAACTTCTAGAGCGTGCGAAATCGCTCGCTCAAGAAAATCTACATTTTTAACCAATCAGAATGAACTATGCACACGTGGAAATAAAACATACACCTGGCCTAATTACATCTTTTTTATATTTTATTATGTCTTTTTAAACTAGAAAAACGTCAGTAAAGAATTAAAAAAATTAAAGAAAAGTTCTTAATATAATCGTTCTCCTGGAGATATGGGTTCCCTTTTTATTGAGTTTTTCGTTATTTTTGGTTCTACTAACGACAGCAGTTCTTCAAATTTAGCTGGAGTCATCCGAAAATGTTGGAAAAAATACTCTTTATCGAATATTTTCATCTCTTTTATGAGTAAATGGTACTCTCCTTTTTTGTGACGCTCTTGGTATAGCTGCCTCACCCAAAATCTTCTAGCTTTCTTCTTTTTTTCGTTTTTCTTTGATCGTCTAATTAACAGCAAAGCAATCAGCAAATTCCTTCTCGACATATTCATATTTATAATTAGCAGTTGTGAAAAAGTGCGCCACTTCTTAAACTTCTATCAATTTCCACTTAAGCGAAAGCGGTCGCGCGGGCAGCGCGGCCCGCGCGACCGATTTCGCTTAAGTGGAAACCCGCCTTAACTTACACAAAAATGTGGAAATTGCAACATATACACTTTCGGACAGACAACATGACCGCCCTTTCGTATCTAGTGAAAATGGGGGGAACCAAATGTGCAGTAATGATACAGTTAGCAAAAGATCTATGATCACACCTTCTATCTCAGAACATCACAGCAACAGCAGAACACCTTCCGGGGGAATTAAATGTGAGAGCGGACTGGCAGTCGAGAAATTTTCAGGACTCCAGCGAATGGGGACTTGCACCTCAGATGTTCTCCGCAGTCTGCCAAAGATGGGGAAAACCGGATATAGACCTGTTTGCTTCACACCTGTTTCATCAGATACCCCAGTACATGTCATGGAAACCAGACCCTCTTGCTTTAGCAGTGGATGCACTTCAGCAGGATTGGAAAAATTTCTACCCATATGCATTTCCACCGTTTTCAGTGATAGGCAGAGTGTTAATGAAAGTGAGACAAGATCAAGTTGTTATGATTTTGATCACACCTCTGTGGCCTACACAACCATGGTATGGGCAGCTTCTACAAATGGTAATGGCAGACCCTCTACTCTTGCCCCACAGGCTAGATCTTCTCAAAAATGCAATGGGGGAAGCACACCCTTTGTTGAGGAACAAAACTCTTCAGTTAGTGGCCTGGAAAATTTCAGGAAAATCTTGGCTAGTGAGAAAATATCAAAACAGGCTGCAGAGCTTATCACAAATTCCAGAGCAAAAGGCACAAATCTTAATTACCAGTCGGCCTGGAAGAAATGGAGTCGCTGGTGTAACCAACAACAAATTAATCCCTTTAAGTGTTCTCTGAGTTCCGTACTAAATTTCTTAGCATTTTTGTTTGAAGAAGGTTTGGAGTATAGTACCATTAACACTCACAGGTCGGCCATTTCAGCCTATCATGAGCCAATTGATGGTTTTGCAATTGGAAAACATCCTCGGGTTTGCGCACTTACCTCAGGTGTTTTCAAAACAAGACCTTCACGTCCTAGGTTTATGTTCATATGGGATGTTGAGCAGGTTCTGAATTACTTAAATTCTTTACCTCCATTTTCAGATCTCACAGGTATTACTTTAGTATCTAAATTGTCCATGCTTTTAGCTTTATGTTCAGCTTCTAGGGGATGCGAACTACAGTACTTGGACACCCGGTACATGGCGTTCACAGGTTCATCTTACATTTTCAAAATTGCCGAAGTTACCAAAGTACGAAAGAAAGGGGAATGTCCGCCAACGTTTGAATATTATGAGTTTCCAGATAATCGAAACTTGTGTGTGGTTTCACTGTTGACATATTACCTCGAGTTATCCAAGGCATGGAGAGGGGATAGAAAAACTCAGCTTCTTTTAAGTCCTATAAAGCCTCATAAGGAGGTTGTTACTTCAACAATTGCTAGATGGATAAAAAATGTCTTAAAACTTGCAAAAATAGACACTAGTAAATTCACGGCTCATTCGTGTCGTTCCGCCTCCACATCAAAGGCTAAGGTCATGGGGTTATCTGTTCAGGAAATTCTTGACAGAGGCAATTGGTCGGGTGAGTCTACCTGGCAAAAACATTATCACAAACCAATAGAAAATAAGGCTCAAATTTATCAGGCTAAGGTTTTAAAAAAGCCGCTTTGAACAGAGATCGAGCGTAGCTCGGGGTGCCATTATGTAAGGGAATGGGCTCGATTATCCAATATTAAATCGTATGGAAATTTTATAGAAATAAAATTCCCCAATTACATAAGGCGCGCAGCGCCGCATTGTAATTGAGATTTTATGATATAAAATTGAAATACGATTTAATATTGTCCCACCCTCCAGCCCAGTGCTCTTTCATGATGCACCCAGTCCTGTATATATTCCTGTATATATAATTTGTTTTTTAGGAAACCGTTATGGTAAAAATTGATTGCATGTGTACGACATTTGATTGGAAGACATCATTTTGTCATTCTGTTATGTTATTTTGTGGAAATACATTCTACTAGTTGATTTGAAATCCTATTGTTATTTATTCCGAACCTGGCCGATCTAATGTTCATAGAAGTTTTGCACTCGCTTCTCTCGGGGTGCCATTATGTGCGGGAATGGGCTCGATTATCCAATATTAAATCGTATTTCAATTTTATATCATAAAATCTCAATTACAATGCGGCGCTGTGCGCCTTATGTAATTGGGGAATTACAAGTTTATTGCAACTACTATTTACTTTCTCATTAAATATTTATAATCTATTAACACCTAACTCGTTACCATTTCTTTTTATGAGTTTACACTAGGTACCAATCTCTTTTTTGAAAACTTGACAACTAGTTACCAATCTTTTTAAACTAGTTACCAAGCTCTTTTAACAACTTCAAAGCTAGGTACCAAGCTCTTTTCACTGGGGTCCAGATTTACTATTTTCAAACTACTATTTTCTTTGTTTCAAAAAACAATAGGGTCCATTGTTCTCAAAACTTCGGAATTTCTTATGTAAATAGCGGCACGCTTTCATCTTTCGAAAACAAAAGTTATAAAGAAGTATTGGGACTGCCACTCCCCCCCCCCCTACCGACTATCATCATCATCTTTCAGTGGTGCAATTTTCTTTTCGCAGAGTGGTCTTTGTCCAGGATGTTTTAGGGTCAGGGTTAAGGGTTAGGATTATGGTTATTATTTTATCTATGATGAAGAGAAAACAGTAAAAAATATGTAAGATACATTTAGGGGGGTGGTGCGAAAAGGAAGTAGTGCCCTTTCAGTTATAGATGCGTATTCATGCATTCAACTTGCTGGTCGGAATTTGTTGAATGAATATCCGGCTTTTACGCATTCCATATTTTCGCTGGCGAACGGGTGATTCCACGAACCCACTCCGCAAACCTTATATATTAATTACCAATGCCCATAGCAACCATACTTTTTCCCTCTACAAATTGGTCCACCAGAGTTCAAAAGTGTGGCTTTGGGTGACAGAAAATAGCTGTGAAATTCACACACAAAAGCTTGTGTTAATCTATCATCTTAAATCTTTTTAATCATTAGTATTATATTTAATTATTTTCCTGATCATATGGGAAACTCTGATAAATGACTCAAAACAAGAAATAGCAAATAAAGAAGATTTAGAGGTAATAAATGGAGACAAAACATAGAAAGCTCTGGTGATGGTGAAGAAGTATCATTGGAGCATATTGAGCACTGTGAAAGAAATGATGAAGTGCCTGAAGTATTGAGTACTTTTGCTAAAAAGCTGATAGTGAATCGCAAAAATGGTAGCTATATTTTTGAAGAAGAATCCACTAATAATGTAGCCATCAGAACAACTGCAAATCAAAGTGAAAGTAGTAGCCTCCCAATTAAGGCTGATGGTGTAGCGGCATGTGATGCTGATGATATTTAGGAGACTTCTTCTTTATTTTACATGTTGTTGGACTGTGATGTATAGCAAGAAATAATAGTGTTAGTTGGTAAGTGTCCAACATGCCTGGAAAAACTGTAAGTTGAGCAAATAATCAACGAAAAGCAAGGTCTGGCTTTGCCGTTAAAGTTTTCTTGCTGGAAGTGTGAATGGGAGGAAACGAAATTTACAAGCAAGAAAGTGTCAAAGAGTGGACTTAGTTGTAATCCCTTTGATATTAATTAATGAACAGTGTAAACGTTTGGAGAAAATGGAAAGTGACCCTGCAGGGTTGGTTACTACCTGTGGGTACTTGAATCTGCTGCCTTCCATGAACATAAGTGCATATCAAAAGATGGTGGCTGAACTTTCAATACAAATCATGTGATAGATGGGGGAGCTTTTCTTCATAAAGTTAAGTGGCTACCAGATCAAAGCTTTGAAGATGTAATTACACAGTATGAAGATTACTTGGTGAAGGCATTTGGGAGGTGCACTGTGGTATTTGATGGATATGGCAGCAGAAGCGCTAAAGATCACAAACATCAGATCCATGGTAGTGGTCTGTCTCAAACAGTTATTGTTGAAGCAAACAGAAAGGTTGCACTTTTGCAGAAGAATTCATGAAGAATGGGTATATAAAAATAGAATGCTGATAAATCCTCTGTTGCAACGTTTCAGAAGAAAAGCTTTTACTATAGAAGTGGCTAAAAGTGATGCAACTACTCTGATTGTTAGAGAAGTGATAAGTCATGCAAATGATGGTGACATATTTTGCATGCTGATGTACCACTACAATATCAATCTACACCATCATGAAGACGGATGGTGTCTGAAAGTGTTGGAAGATCAAAGATGTCACTGATAAGCATGGTGAAATTATCGCCAAGCGTATCCTATTCCTACATCAGGAACTTTCGGAATGGGTAAATATCCAAAATTGTTTCTCATATCCAAAAAGGTTTCTCTATTCATTGTTTTATGTAGCTTGAGGTCATGAGTGCAATGTTCACGATCTATATTTAGTATTCATACATCACTTAGTATTCGTTTTGATAAATTTTGATTATTCTCTACCCTACTTATATAAACAGAAAAGACTTCTCATGGGAAAACTTCTGAAGTCACAAGACGTACAAAACATTGCTGAAAAGTTTTTGAAAAGTGATGCCGTACAAGAGATTGCTGACGTTCAGAGGTATTCGTAAAAAGGTAAACTTCATCAAAATTCTTTGAGAGTGAATGATGATATGCATTGACAAGCAGGCATAGCCATGTATTAAATACTATCATTAAACACTTTCCTTTCAAGAACAAGACTCTTGGTGACATGCGTTATTCGAAATACATGGAAATGGTTTCAACCAACAAGACTTTGAAGGCTCAGCCAATCAGCATGCACTTCTTGTTTATATTCAGGTAAGATAATTTGACAAAAAAACCCAATAAATTATTTAGACAAAGTATCCATTTTATTCTCTTCTTAGGTGTATTGAAGATATAGAACTTTCAGTAATTATGATTTACATCACTTTTTCTTAAGATTTATTTCCAAGGAAAAACCTGAAGAAGGCCAGTTTGGATCCAGAGGACTGGGGTTGGACTAATCGCAATAAGGAATACTTTCAGTATATTCTAAAGAGCGAAATACATCAGAAGAGTTGCTCAAGTTCGTACGGTGCAATTGCAAACTTGAGGCGAAAAATCTATGTTCAAAAAATTGTTCATGCAGGAAGAACGGTCTTTAATGTGTCCCTTTTTGTGAGAATTGCAGACAAGCCCCAAAGTTTGAAAGAGACCATACAGAAGATGAAAACAACGAAGAAAGAAATATATTTGATGTTTTAAACAACTTGATTGATTGATATAGTCAGTGTTTTCATTGCAGAGTTTGAGATTGATTGATATATGAAATTTCATTGAAATACCACCTCTTACATTTTGCTTTATAACTTTAACTGCCCCCCTGATTCAGAATTGACGCATACTCTTATCAAAATCTAATTTAAATTGCGATTCCAAATATGTAATTATAACAATTTATTCTAGGTTGGTCTATATTTCACACTAATTTGTCTAGACTAAATCTGTCTGAATCAATTGTTCCTTCCAAAATGAATGGTTTACATTAACAGGGTGGCCAGGATAATTTAGTAGTTTTTATTAGACTTTTACAAACAATTTTTGGAGGACAACGTGTAAATAGAGAAAAAATTAGGAGAATTTAGGAGAAATACTTTGACTATGGAGGGATATCACTTGATATTCTCTAATAAAGTGTAGGTAAGAGGACATTGATATTTGCAATGCAAACTAGTTAACTACTTTATTTCTCCATAAACAAACAACAGAAATATTATAACATCTGTCCAGATATCTACTATCACTGACATCAAACTAAGAGAAGGCTAAATTTAGCCTGAATGGAAGTAGTGATTCAGAGTACACATTATAAACAAAACAAACATAACAGAATAAAATATAAAAAATTAAGCTACAATGTAACGATCATGCATGTATTTTTAGGCATTATACACTTGTATTACAAGCACTTTGTTCTTTATTCAACGTTTCAAAATGTTAGAACTAAATTCCTTGCATTAACCTCACTTGGACTTGCCCTATTTTAACTATTATCAGACCTTACAAAAATTATTTCGTAGCAAAATATCTTAAGGTGGTAACCCTGTAAAAAACCCCAAATTTTGAAAAGAAATTGAAAATTTTTATGTTGTTGTAAAAGATAGCTTATTCTATATACTTTCCGATGGGGTAATTTTTTTCCGATAAAATTTTCCAAATTCGCACTTTTTGCCCCTTTTTGTGTTACATAGTTAGGTTCCACCGCCTTGACAACGGCCTTAGCAACGCTTCTTAGTCTATATCTCTAGTTATAGAACTCAGATCGACTTCAAATTTGGTCAGCGGATAGATTAAGGTCTTGGCTAATACATTTTAGCTAGAAAACTCTATTTTCCATGCCTTGAGCCCTCTTTACTTGTTCTCAAAGAAGAGCTCCTTGGAGAGAGAGACAATTCTGCTGTCATAATTTCTCCAAGTTCAAGCCGTCAATATTTATAGCCATTCGTTTTTGAAATTGTCATCATGGGTTCAAGTAAAAGGTATAAGAAGTTAAGAGCAAACAAATCAAGAGGTTTTTTTAAAAAGAAGGTTGAAAAAGCAGCTAAGGCACCTCAAGAAAAAAGTGTGTTGTACACGATTGCTGATGGTGATGTTGATGATAACAATACTTCAGTTGCAGATGAAGCAACAAATGAGCTTCATGAATCTAATGCAGATGAAAATAAAGAGGACATCTCTGGTTTCAACTTCATCATGAACTCAGATAATTTTGATAAACATTTTGATATTGTTATATGCTGTTGCCCGAATTGCGCCCACAACGTCATTGTTTCTTATTTAACGCATAAAAAGCGAGCATTTGCATTATATTTTTCAGTAAAGTGTTCAAGATGTAGTTCCAAAACTATATTTTGCTCCTCAAATGAAAGAGACAGTGGTAAAAGGGGAAGAAAAAGTTTTGATGTCAACATTAGAACATTATTCGCTTTTCGTGAAATTGGATTAGGATACAGTATCATCACAAAGTTTTGTAACGTTATGAACATGACCAATCCAATGTCAAAGTCATCATTTGAAAATTTGCAAACAGAACTGCATAATGCTTACACACAAACTGCACAAGATTGTATGAAGAATGCAGCAGATGAGATAAGAAAAACTGAGCTGAAAGAAAAATATGACGAACAAACACCAGCACACGTGACAGCTAGTTTAGACGGAATGCCAATGAATCATTGAATAACATTATTTGGACACGGTGCTCTAAAAGAGTTTATGATGATAGAGCTGTTTTAGAAATGGGTGTCTGTTCAGCTGTTTTGAGTTTTAATAGAGGCTGTGAGGGCATCTTGCCAGTATACAAGAAACTCAACATCTGTCCGGGGAAAATGGCTGAAATTGGGCTAGCGCACGCCGAGAAAATAAGCCAGAAGGAAAAAAAGCGAAAGTCCACAGACAAATTCAAGAACAGAAGAAAAAAACTTAGAAACCATTGCTAAAGGCTATCAAGACAAAAATGATGAAAGGGAAGGTGTTCAATATGCTAGTGGAGCATTTACCGACTGATTTTTTAGAACTTTTTATTTAAACTGCGTTTTCTCAGTGTCATATTTTGGTCATTTTTCAATTTTCTAACAAGCATATTTTCACATCTATAAAAGCTTTTGACTTCAAATTTTCAGGGTAAATTCAATAGTGACTTTTTAATGTTCCTGCGTGGAGAAAATAGCATTTTTGATAACAGGACTTGCATAATTTATTCATCAATCATGCTTTTTGTTCTTAATTAAAAAATTTCTTGCTAAAAATGCCCTTATATTGGCAAAAAATTTTTTTTTTGGAATTTTGGCTCAGCTGGTACCTAGAGAATACTAATGTGAATGCTCCCTGAAAATTTGGGACCAATTGGTAAAGCCAAACTTCAGTTGTCTTTGTTAAGAGGTACACATGCGTTTTCGGGACCAAAATAGGATTTTTTGGTCCTAATGGTAATTCTTTTTTGAAATTTGTAACATTTTTGTTTTCTTGCATATTAGTAACATATTCCTCAAATGTTTATCAAAGAAATATGGATGAAAGACAATTTTTGAATTTTTTTTTTTTTGAATTACAGGGTTACCACCTTAATCCTCAGAAACTTTGATATACACCTAAAATTCAAACAGTCACTTAAGATGAGACAAAACCATCAAACTACTAGTAATCTACTGCACAGTTGATTAATTGTTGACAGATAAAAAAATGTTGTTGTTGACACTCAACTTTTTTAGGAGATTTTAGGAGAACACCCTGAAAAAACAATTTTTAAAGATATTTAGGAGATATTAGGAGTGCTGGTGACCCTGATTAAGATCTTGTATGTTGTATTAAAAGCATCTTCATTAAGGCATTACTTTCATAGCATTTTTCTATGAAAGGTTTTGCTCATTGAACCACTAAGCTACTGAACAACAAACTTATTATCGATTGAGCCATTCCCTTTTTAGGAGGGTTACAGATCTACGGATGGGCAGTCCTTGCATCAATTGTAAGAAAAAGTCCTTATTTAGTTGAAATGCTGAAGCATAGTGATATTGTTGATCTAAAAGTGTTAAAGCAAGACATGAAGATTACAAATGTAAAGAAAGACATGGATGGTGGAAAAGTGGAACAACGAAGAAATTATTACATGAATGTCCTGACACTGTCATGTACAAAGTTAATTATAATGAAGAATACCCTTTCAAACAAATTAAGGTTGCCCGAAGCATGCGTCAAAATTTAACCTTAAAAGCTGGATATAAATTGCCAAAAGCATTCATTATGTAATGACGTAACAATTCCACCTACTCATGACGCTTTCTACAATAATTTACCTGCTTGTGGACAAGATACAGATGGTTCACGCGATTGAGACAAAGAAGAATAATTACTTGAGTTTTATATAAACTAGCACTAGACATGGTGTTTGCTCTCATGCTATTACCATAGACAAGGATAATGATGCAAGGCAATGGCTTCACTATGAAATTTTTCTAAGACTCCTGTTAATACCTTTTTTAATAATATATTTAAAGCTTTGAAATACTGAACAAGAAGAAATTTATCACCCATCCTAGAAGTTGCACCTAGAAACAGTACTATCTATATATTAATAGCCGATTCTCTGTCTGTTTGTTTGTTTGTTTGTTTGTTTGTAAGTCACGCAAAATGGTAGATTGAGTTGTGAGCGAAATTATTTCTTTTTTTGTGTGCGACGTGAGTTCGAAACAAATACATTGCAACCCCAATCGAATATAACTTTTTTTGGCTGGTGAACCAATAGAGATAACGTTTTGTTTTTATTATTATTGTTAGTATATTCCAAGGACCACCGTTGATTTGGCTTTGAAAACAATACATCAACTAAATACAAAGAAACTAACTGATTAAACATTTTGGACAAAAAGCAGCAGTGGCAGAACGTGGCAGCATGTGCGGTTTGTCAGTGTATCCTAACGCTTGCCTGACTGTCTGAGACGGGTGAACTTTTTTTCGAGCAATCAAAATGTTTAAAAACCGATAGGTAAAAAAAGCGTATCATGAAACAAAATATGTTTTTGCTTTTGTCTTAATAGTTGTCTTAATTTCTTTTAATCGATTTCTTTTAATCTATTTTAATCTGATCGAACGTTTTTTATTCACTTCATTCATTTAGCACGTGCATTTTTCTCTCCTCCCGTGTGATCTTTTTAAGAAGAGAAACCATTTCCCCATTACGTTTGATAGCACCCATGTTAGAGCGCGTAACTTTTTAAAACAAAAGCTAATAAAAAGTTGAAGTTTTCTCTCTCTACGTTTGGAGTGTATTGTTACACTGATAAAATATTGGTTTTACCAGAGGTTGTGACTTTGAATCTGCTTCTGGTTGAACACAAGTTGTACGAGCTGTTTATAGGGAAATTTGACGTTTATTGATACAGCGATACAGAGCAGGTGGACATGGGCGGCGAGCGACGCCGCCTTGGCGGCTAGTCTCTTAAACTTCCCTAATGTTAATGCCTAATACTCATTGATTTAACAAGAATTTTGCTATTAACCAACCCTATTTTTCTTATTTACCTTATGCTACAATTTCCTTCATACTGCAGTTAAATCAGCTATTTTGAATACTACTAAATCCCCTTGTTTAACTAAGTCTTAGCACAAAGATAGTTAGGAAGATGAAAGTTATACTTTATTCTGGTAATACAATCAATTCTAATCATTTCTAACTATTGCATTGTTTTGTAAGTTTTGCAGTAAGAAAGAAAAGATACAAAATAATGTCTAATTCACTGCATAAAATGTGCGGGAATACGATAGTATGCGATGTCTTGATATTCAATAGTGTACCGTAGTATGCGATGCCAAACGGTTTAATTTAATTTCAACGCCGTATACTGTGGTACATAAATATATAAATACACACTAGGCAGTTTTACCTATTTTTCAGCCATCGAACGTATTTAGGTTATTTCGTCAATCATGTAATAACAATAGTACTCATTGAAGCTAATACCATAATGTATGTCTTTATACCCAGAAGCCTGTCGAAGATACTTCTAGACTCTGTCACATCAGAGAAAGACAGACTGGACAATAATTTTGATCAAATTGAAGAAGAAATAAGAAATAACTCTGCCAGGCATAGAGTAAGTTCTTGCTTATCTATTGCAAACTTCTATTGACTGATTTTCACAAAAGAATTACTAATATATTTTTTCTTTTTACATGTTTTGTAGGTTGAAAAATGCACGTAACAAGTTTGTAGATGCGGAGGTGTGGAGTCACATACCTTCTGAATTAATGAGTGACACTGAAGATGATGAAGATTGAAATAAATGTTATGTTGCGAGTGGATTAAAAAAATTCAAACATCAAAGAACTTATCATAGAAATTCCTTGTAGGCTGTAATAGTTATCAATATCAGCAATTCAGGACCATGGGAAATCTGACCTCCATCTAACAAGTATTCAACAAAAAGATAAAAAATTGGCTGATGATGTATATCGAAAGAGAGTTGTGCAGACTTTGCCAGGGACTCTTCAATAGTAAGTAGTATGAGAATAGCTGCTGTGAAGGAGAAAGATAGTCTAAGAAAACTATTGGAGGTAGCTTATTAAATTGGGAAAAAGGGCTCCCCATACACTGACTTTCACGATATTCCTGAAATGGAAAAACTTCACGGGGTAAAATTTGATGTATGACAATAGAAATGCATGTGCTGATTTTATTTGATTTATAAGCCAAAGTCTTTTAAATACCAAAATAAAAGAAATACTGAAAAGGGTTACTTTAGTAGAGTTATCCATATTACTGATTTATTTCATTTCTTTATTTCATTTCGGTTGCCATTATTTCTCACGGTAGTAAAAACTTAAGTAGACTACCAAGTTATTGCTGCCTTTGTCTTTGGAGGAAAAACATCTCAAAATATTCAATGAATGTGCTTTAAATGTCATTAAAGATGGGAATCCAGATTTCGAACCAAAAAATGCTATGGTTGACTGTTCAAAAGAAGTGCTATTGGGTCCTTATATCCTTGTAGATGTTTTATGATTCTTTGTCGCATTCAGCTAAAAGCTAAATTTGCAATTTTATGTAAAGAACCTTCTAGACATTCTTTATTCATTTATTTCAGATTGCAAAGTTTTGATCTGTGATTTTCACAGAGAACACACATGGGAAGGTTGGTCCTCAACCACAAAGAATGGTGCAACAGCTATAAAAGAAGATATCATGTTGTGCAAACATTGACATGTATTGAGATCTTGCACCCAAACTGAAGTCAATAAAGCTTTGGAAGATTTGAGAAGCTGACATCAGTATAAAAACAAATCCTACATTAAAGTGGTTTGAGAAAAAATGTAAAAAGTGCATTAAGATCATTTTGACAATTTTTTTCATCATAATTAACTTTCAGCAAAGGGCTTGGTTTTATCACAAGCACCAATTGGTTGTGTGGTTAAATACCCATAATGATGTGAAGCACCAGAACAAGCAGTATAAGTATACTTATCTTGAGAAGCATTGCAATTTTAAATATTAGACTAAAGAAAGGCCTCTGAGGACAAGGTAACAAAAAAGACTTGCAAAAGAGGAAGAGCTACTCATTGGTACTGTTGATTTGGGAGAGCCATTAATGATTTTGCTAACTCCCATGGTGACCAAGAAACTCCAAAAATGGATTTAATTGATGGTTAATCAACAGAATCGTTTCCACAACAGGAAAGCAATTCCTATAAAGATGGCAGAATGTTGTCAGACTTGAGTATAGATGCTGCTCAAAGGATATTATATGAACTTAATTCGACGCAGAAATCTCGTTTATCAAGTCGTCGAGTCGTTTTAGATGTTGACTCGTGACGTCATTAATCGTTTTAGAAGTTAACGCGGTTCACAATAAGTTGACATACATTTCATCTAAATCTTTTTCATCTAAGGAAAGAGGGTTGTCTGAAACTTTTAGCTCATATTTTCTTTGAAAGTTCATCTATGTTGTTATGAAATTTTGATCTATTTGCAGAACGATTTGACATATTTTAGGCTATTGTAGCAGGAATGGTGTGATTTCGCTTCACTTCACTTTTTTGACACCAATAATGGTGGAATTCGGATATCATGAATTCACCAATGGCAACCAAAATATCCCTCAAATGTAGAAGAGAATGCAACTGATTTGTTTCATCCCTCCATTCTACACGTTCACAACCGATGTGCCATATTAAAAAAACTAGTATCCCCGGTAAAAATTTTTACCGTGTTAAACTTCCAAAAGGATGTGTCAAATTCTGCATTCCCCCGTGACGAAGAATTGATCAAAAAAGTGTATGGAATCATTTCGCCTCGATCCACCGTTGCAGAGATATCATTGATCAAAGATTTTGATGACGTCATATCCGCAGTACCAAATAAAAATTATGACGTCATCCTATCACCCGTATGGCTGACCCATAAAAGACGTCAGTTATCCTTATTGGTTCTCGCCCAGTCGGCGTCGCTCGCCACCCATGTTCAGTAAGCGTTGTGAAGTTTCTTTTCAGGCATTAATTGATTTTCTACATTCAGAAGATTTAAAATAGAAACAAATAGCAACATGGTTCAGAATATATATTTATACACAGAAGAGAAGTAACTTTAATGTAAAAAATGGCAATATACAACACAGAACTGTTTACCCAGACATACAAAACCAAACATTACAAAATTTTAGTTCAAAACAAGTTGATACCTTCCAACTTTTTCTTTTGTTCCAAAGACTGGACTGCAATCTTTAATGAATTTTTGAAATGATATATAGTCTGTTCTTCCCAAAACCATCAACACCATGATTAAAACCATGAATTTCATTTCTTTATACTTTTTTTATTATTACCTAAAAAATTAATACTTGAATTGTAATGCCGAAAACCTAATCATGCTATAAGAATAATGAAATAAACAACAATGAAAAAAAAGAAAGAAAAAAATGAAATTCAAGTACGCATTTATCCTACAATCAATAACTAAAAACAAAAATTTACCCAGAAGATTAGAAGTCACAAATAAAATCAGAATGCGAAACTTATATATATACCCAGATACGTAAACGATTACCATAACACAAAATAATGCATAAACTTAAGAAAAATCCACCCAATAATGCTTTTTTTTTGTAGGACAGTTTCATAGCACAGTAATAACTAATGAACTTCTTAAATACATAATCCATTCTTCTCTTAACTAACCCTCTCAACATAATTTAACACACCATGTGCTTCATTTCTATTCAGATGAAAATATTCAAAAATCATATACAAAAAACCTAATCATACTGTGTGTGACGAAATCGAAACAAAACCAAAACAAACTAAAAGAAACTTTGAAAACATATTTACCTTAAAAATAGTAATTAAAAACACAAACATAATGACAGAATTAGTATAGCAAAAGAATTTTTAACTTATGAAAGCATTAACATATATGGAGCCATTTTTTATTTCAGTTCAAAGTGGAAAATTCAAAACACAACAGTAAACATCCCTCTTTTCCTTTATTTATCCACTAATACTAACTGTGTTTTAACTAAATAGATACTATTTTAACTTTGGTTTACCTTTCAATACCAATTCACATCATCATGTTAGTAAACAATATTGATCATATGTTCTGTAGCCATTATCATCAAACACTTCTAAACTCTTTACTTTCTATATTTCATACCTGTAAACAAATTAATTACACTCGATTTACTTCCCAGCATACTTTCCTGAAATTCCACTACCATTTTCATACACTGAAAGGCATATTTATTTATTTATTTATTTATTTAAAGAATATTTATACAGGCATAAAACTTCAGCTGTGGATAAAATATACATATATACACAACTGTTATCAATGTTTCTCCTGTTAAATGTTAGTAGAAAGCAAAATAGAAGCAATAAATTTACATATATACACACTAAATAGATAAAAACACACTTTCTTGTAAAACGAGAAGAAAGATTCAAACTGTTCCATAAAAGAAATAGCAAGAAGGTGATAAAGTATCTGAGGAATTCATAGGCAACAAAACAATAAATAATGAAAAAGACAGACAGTGGTGGCAAGCTCTTCTTCCATGTTATTTTCTAAACTTCATAACTGTGGAGCCATTTTGAAATAAATAAATAAAAGAACAGCCAGTTCCTTACCAAAGGAAAACTGCTCGTAGGGGGATGCAACTTTTTGATCGTTTCAACTCTGTTTTTACTATCTCTTAACGCTGTATTTATAAATGCGTTTGACTCATGTACTTACGTATATTACTTTGTATCTTTTCCAAACGTTTTCCCACTGAAAAGAAATAAAACCATTTTCACCAATGTAAATATCATCCTTTCTGCAGCTATTTTTAAACAACTTCAACTTCATCTACACTACTTTACTGCTGCACTCTCAGCTACGGCTTGTGATCACCGTCGAGGTCAGCTGATCTTTCGCGCCAAAAGCCACGCCTTCATGATTTAAATCCCGGTTTTATACTAGCAGCTAATCTAACTCTGGTACGATTCTGCATTCATCACCGCTTCCGCTATATAAATGCCACCGAAAACAAGGCAAAAGAAACTGATCAACATGTCTTCATCAAATTCTTAGATTCATTATTATGAAAACGAACTATCTCATCCTGATCCGTCATTCCCCGATAACGTCGATGAACTGCATGACATCCTTAAAGGATTGCGCGAATCCGTCGCCCGAGTTGAAGCAAATCAACAGCTATTTTGGACCGAAATCCTCACTGAGATAAGCACCAACACAGGTAAAATTTTTGAAAAGATCTCTGAACTAGAAAAGAAAGTCCAAGATCAACAGGACAGAATTTACGAACTTGAATGTCAGGCTGCTGCGGAAAATCAGTACATACGCCGTAACAATATTGAAATCGCTGGGATACCAGACGACATTACCGATGATAATTTAGAAAACAAGGTAGTTGAGCTCTGTCAAAATCTGAATGTCCCTATTGCTCCCAGTGACATAGAAGCATGTCATAGACTTCCAGCACCTAAAAAGAACCCTAAAGGTCTTCCTAAACGAACTATTGTTCATTTCGTTAATTGGAAAAACTGCATGAAGCTCCTAAAAAAACGCAAAGAACTCAAAAACAAAAACTTTTCGTCAATCGGCCTTGACCGTTTCAATCTCTATATCAATGAGAACTTATGTCCAGCTTACGTAGACATTTGGAAAAAATGTGTTGCGCTGCACAAGGAAGGGAAAATTGAACGTTATTGGACTTTTTATGGCATGCCCCATATCATAATCTCTGTAAACTCTAAGCCTGTGAAAATTTTCCACATGGATATCTTTGACGAGCTGTTTCCTGACTCTTCTACAGATGAGTAATCTTTTTTCATTTTCTGGTAAGCTTATGTTTAAAGTAATCCAGCCTTTGTTTCGAGCGCCATTCTTGGTTATGGCACGATTGTTATTTGTTTGCGCCTCACAAAATTTTAAAATGGCAGATTCTTCTTTGGGGGTAGCTGTTGTTGTTTGCTGCCTTTCTAGTTTTGACTACAAAATGCTGTTTCTCTGGCCATTTTTCTTGATTTAGCACAAGTTTTGTGTTTGCTAGTGTTTCTACAAAATGCAAAAGTACTTCTGTGGGATATGTGATGGATTAATTAGGAAAAACTCTAAATCAATTTTTTGTGATTTTTGTCAAACTTGGGTTCATCCCAGATGTAATTTGCTAAGCTCCTCCGATTTTGACTCCCTATCCAAATCGAGTGAAGTCTGGTCATGTCTTAAGTGTAATTCTGAAACCCTCCCGTTTGGTTCTGATCATCTATCTGAAGAAAATTTCTTTTCATGCATAAATTCAACTTGTGCTCCACCTTCCGGACCTTCCTCTACTAGCAGTAGTGATGATGAGCAATTTTATGATAACATTGACTGCAAATATTACGATGTCAATTCCTTTCAATCAAAGCTTTCTCGCATTTTTAAACCTGAATCAGGTCTTTCCTTTTTCCATTTAAATTGTAACTCCCTATCTCTGCATTTTGATGAAATTAATATCACTCTAAACCAATTAGGTCATAATTTTAGTGTACTAGGATTTAGTGAAACTTGGTCAAGTCATTCTACACCTGATTTAGAAAATTACACTCCTTACTTCAACACTGCCTCAGGAAAAGCTGGAGGTACTGCACTTTATGTTTTATCCTCTCTAACTTCAGTTCCACGTAATGACCTCTCCAACATCCTTTTCGACCCTAAAAATCTTGAGTCAACATTTATAGAAATCCAAAGAGCCAGGCAATCTAACATTGTGGTTGGCTGTTTATACAAACATCCATTGATGGATATAAAAGATTTCGTTAATTTATTCCTAAATCCTTTTCTTGAAAAAATAAGCAAAGAACGCAAGCCACTAGTCCTTATGGGTGATTTCAACATTAACCTTTTAAATCAAAACACTGATCCAAATGTAAATTTTTTTCCTAGACTCTCTTCAGTCCCACTTTTTATTGCCTCACATAAATATTCCCACTCGTGTAACTCTAACATCTAAGACTCTAATTGATAATATTTTTATGAATCATTCTTTAGGAAGTAATTCAATTTCTGGAAACCTAACTTTATCCATCTCCGATCATCTTCCACAGTTTTTATTATCTTTTACTGATGTAACTAAAAATGATGAAAAAAAAATCAAATAACTTTTATAGAGATTGGAGTAAACTTGATACAATAGGGTTTAAAAAAGATTTCAATCACATTAATTGGGATAATTTGTTTTTAACTGTAGATAATGTAAATAGTTCTTTTAACCTTTTCTTTGATAAATTAAACAAACTTGTGGATTCCCATGCTCCAATAAAAAAGTTAAGTCGTAGGCAACTAAAAAACAAATCTAAACCATGGATAACAGCTGGTTTAAGGAAATCAATTTCTTTAAGAAATTCCTATTACAAAAAAATCATTAATTCTAGTAAGAAAAATCATTACAATCGTTACTTCCAGAAAAATATTCGAAACAATAAAAAAATATGGGAAGGTATCAATGAAATCATCAACAAAAGAAGTAAAAAGAATTGCCCAAATAATTTCTCTCTTAAAGCTGATGGTAAGATCACCTCTGATCCACATTTAATTTCATATACATTCAACAACTACTTTTCTTCTATAGCTGATAACATTCGTGGCAACATCAAATACAGCTCCAAGAATTTTAAAAATTATTTAAAAAACAGAAATCCTAACTCTTTCTTCTTCTCACCGGTCTTGCCAGCTGAAATAAATAAAATCATTACCTCTCTTGACATAACGAAATCTACTGGTCCTTATAGTTTCCATAATGTATTACTAACCTCCTTGAGCAACGAATTCTCCATAGTATTAGCAAAACTATTTAATATGTCTCTCCAAAGTGGGGAATTTCCTACAATTTTGAAATCTTCTACAGTAATTCCTGTCCACAAAAACAAAGGGTCTCCCCTGGAAGTAATTAACTACAGACCCATATCCCTTCTCTCTAACGTGGATAAAATTTTTGAGAAACTTGTCTGTCACCGACTTCAGGCTTTTCTTGACAAATTTAAAATTTTGGCTGATAAGCAATTTGGATTCAGGAGTAGGAATTCTACTATTCATGCTCTTATCAGTTTGACTGAGAACATTCGAAAACACCTTGACAAAGGTAATGTGTATTCATAGACCTTCAGAAAGCATTTGATACTGTAGACCATGAAATTCTCTTGAGCAAATTAAACCACTATGGAATTAGAGGAATTGCTAACTCCTGGTTCAAATCCTATTTATCAAATCGCTATCAATCTGTATCTGTTTCCAATGTTATGTCATCTTTCTCCTTAATAAAACATGGTGTGCCTCAAGGTTCTGTGCTTGGTCCACTATTATTTCTAATCTACATTGATGATCTTGCCAACTCAATCCTTCACTCAACATTTTGCTGATGATACTAGTCTTCTCTGCTCTAGCCCTAATCTTAAATCGATTAAAAAGCATATTAATATAGACCTCAAACAACTTCTACATTGGCTAAATGCTAACAAAATTTCTTTAAATGCTACTAAAACAGAGGTTTTCCTTTTCAGACAATAAACAGCTTGACTACGATGTTAGATTAAAACTAAATGGGAGAAATTTCACAAACTCTGTTCGGTATTTAGGAGTAATTCTCGACCCCTACCTTAACTGGGAAGCCCATTTTAGCTATCTTGCCCTAAAACTGAGGAAAACTAACGGTGCGCTCTCGATCCTGAGACACTTTTTGCCCAGGAATATCTTAGTTAATACCTATCATAGTGTTTTTTCTTCTCATGCTAATTACGCTTGTCAAGTGTGGGGTCAAGCCCTACCAAAACAACATCACATTATCAAGCTCCAAAAAACTGCTCTTCGCCTCATTTCTTTTTCTCATTTTAAACATGCCTCAAAACCACTCCTTTATTCTCTAAAAATTTTCAGGGTTTCTGACTTTATTTATCTATCCAATTTAATTCTTATATACGAAATTTTGAACTCTCTTGCACCTATTGACATTCGCAATCTCTTCGATCTACATTTCCTTCAAACAGCTCACAACACTCGTGGCTCTTGTATCCGCCTCCTCTCCAGACCTTTGATCAGAACATCCATGTTTGGTTTAAATTTGATTCACTATAAATGCATTATTTCTTGGAACAACATGCAACACCAGTTGTCACAACATGATCTCTCTTCACTCAGCTTTGGTAAATATAAATCCTATTGTAAAGAAATTCTCTTAAATCAATATTCTTCCTGATTACTTAATTACATATCCTGTTCTCTTTTTTGCATTCCACTATTTATTGCTACTTTTTTTATTATTTGTTTATTTTCTTCTATTTATTGCTGATTTGTTTGTATATTTCTTCTCTGTCATTTTTTTTTTATAAAAATGAAAAAAAAAATTTTTTCTTTTTTCTTTTTTTTTCTTTCTTTCTTTCTTTATTTATTTTTACTAAACTAGTATATAGATTATAATAATATATCATTATAATAGATCTATTTCTCCTTTGGTGGCCATCACTAGATTAGTTTTTGCTATTTGGTGGTCTCCAATATAATAGTTATATGATTGCAATGTACTATAATCTATCAGAATAAATTACAAATTACAATTACAATTACAATTGATAACTATAAAAAGAAATATGTGAAAACAGCACACGTTTATATCGTAAAAATAGATTTTCTTCCACTCATTCTTCGTTTGGTTTTCCTCTCTCTGAAAAAACCCATTATAGTGAACAAACATCTGTTCTAAAACTCACTTACACGTGCCACCTGTTCTTCTATTCATCTAAATTACAATAACAGTAAAGTTTAACAATAAACAGTTTTATAATAATAACAATAAACAGGTTAATAATAACAATATTTTCGCATGTATACAAACCTGTGTTTCTTCGTGAAAATAACAGCGGTAATGAAAATCCATTATTAACGACCAAAATTTTTGGAATTTGTCAGGCAATCAAAACTGCGGATTATTATATAGACTAGCCGCCAAGGCGGTGTCGCTCACCGCCCATGTCCACCTGCTCTGTATCACTGTATCAATAAACGTCAAATTTTCTTATAAACGGCTCGTATAACTTGTGTTCAACCAGAAGCTGATTCGAAGTCACAACCTTTGGTAAAACCAATCTTTTATCAGTGTAACAATACACTCATAACGTAGAGAGAGAAAACTTCAACTTTTTATTAGCTTTTGTTTTAAAAAAGTTACGCACTCTAACATGGGTGCTATAAAACAGGGGGAAAATGGTTTCTCTTCTTAAAAAGTTCACACAGAGGAGAGAAAAAAGGCACGTGCTAAATGAATAAATAGAATAAAAAAACGTTTGATCAGAACGCTTAACAATTAAAAGAAGAAATTAATTTATTAAAAGAAAAGCAAAAAAAAAAAAAAAAATTTTATTTTGATATGATACTCTTTTTTTACCTATCGGTTTTTAAACATTTTGATTGCTCAAAAAAAAAGTTCACCCGTCTCAGACAGTCAGGCAAGAGTTAGTGGCAAACCAAACATATGCTGCCACGTTCTGCCACTGCTGTTTTTTGTCCAAAATGTTTAATCAGTTAGTTTCTTTGTATTTAGATGATGTACTGTTTTTAAGCTAATATAAAACTAACAATAATGATAAAAATAAAACGTTATTCCTATTAGTTCATCAGCCAAAAAAAAGTCACGTTCGATTGGGGTTGCAATGTATTTGCTTCGAATTCACGTCACACACAAAAAAAGAAATAATTTCGCTCACAACTTAATCTACCATTTTGCGTGACAGACAAACAAGCAAACGAACGGACGGACAATCGGCTATTAATATATAGACTAGCCGCCAAGGCGGCGTCGCTCGCCGCCCATGTTCAGCATGCGTTGACTTCACGAAAAATAAAATTAAGGAATTGGCAACCGAAAGTGTTACCATGTTGTAGAGCTTGAAAAACTGATCAAAAAAATGTATGGGATCGTTCCGCTACGATCAACCGTTACAAAGATATCATTTTTCAAAGATTTTGATGACGTCACAGACCCCTCCCAAAAAAATTAGACCCAAACTTTTCGTCACCCCATCACCTGTATAGCGGACCCCAAAAAACGTCAGTTATCCCTAGAAGCAGATTCGAAATCAAATCTCAAATATCAGTTTAAACAATGGTTCCAAAAAACCCCAAATTTCATGATGTGTTATTTATTTTTTTAAAACAATCATTGATCAGTACAACAATACACTCAAAACGTAGAGAGAAAAAAACTTTTTATTAGCTTTTGTTTTAAAAAAGTTACGCGCTCTAACATGGGTGCTATCAAACGTAAGGGGAAAATGGTTTCTCTTCTTAAAAAGTTCACACGGAGGAGAGAAAAAAAGGCACGTGCTAAATGAATAAAGAGAATAAAAAAAACGTTCGATCAGAAGCGCTTTATGAAAAGAAATTAAATTATTAAAAGAAAAGCAAAAAAATATTTTGTTTCATGATACTCTTTTTTTACCTATCGGTTTTTAAACATTTTGATTGCTCGAAAAAAAAGTTTACCCGTCTGAGACAGTCAGGCAAGGATACGTTAGGATACACTGGCGAACATGCTACCACGTTCTGCCACTGCTGCTTTTTGTCCAAACTGTTTAATCAGTTAATTTCTTTGTATTTAGTTGATGTATAGTTTTCAAAGCCAACGTAGTCAACGTAGACCTTGGAATATAAAACTAACAATAATAATAAAAACAAGCCGCCAAGGCGGCGTCGCTCGCCGCCCATGTTCAGCCTGCGTTGTATCACCACCTGCTCCAAATTATTGCACTTAAAACCAGCGATAAGACTTCCTTTGCTGCTGGCTTTATCGCTAAATAAAGCTCGTTTGCACGTGAAGAGAAATACGTTCCTGGTGTTTCAAATCTTGCATGTTCTTAACTCAGCCGTTTATTGTTGCGGACGCATTTAAAATGTCAGCAGACCTTCTTGCTTTACAAAATGCATTCCGAACGTGAACTTCACATGGTTTTTATTTACGATTTTAACCTAATCAAATATCAGTTTAACAATACACTCAAAACGCAGAGAGAAAAAACTTTTCAACTTATTATTAGTTTTTGTTTTACGCGCTCTAACATGGGTGCTGTCAGAAGTAGGTGAAAAAATGGTTTCTCTTGAAAAGATCACACGGGAGGAGAAAAAAATGCACGTGCTAAATGAATGAAGTGAATAAAAAAACGTTCGATCATATTAAAATAGATTAAAAGAAATCGATTAACAGACAACTATATGTATTTTAGTTTGTTTTTTTTATGTGAAGTTGCTTTTCTTTTTGATTTGTTTCTGAGGAAACTTCAGATGGAAAACGAAACTTATACGCATTATGACTATTTACTATAGTCATAATGTGTATAAGTTTCGTTTTAATGGAAACACTTTCTATCGTATCATAACGAAATGGTTCAAAGGTGTTTCCATTAAAACCGGAGATTTTAAGACGCGACGCTACGATATATGGTTTTAATGGAAACGGAGTCTAACAATAATAATAAAAACAAAACGTTATTCCTATTAGTTCATCAGCCAAAAAAAGTCACGTTCGATTGGGGTTGCAATGTATTTGCTTCGAACTCACGTCGCACACAAAAAAAGAAATAATTTCGCTCACAACTCAATCTACCATTTTGCGTGACTTACAAACAAACAAACAGACAGACAGACAGACAGAGAATCGGCTATTAATATATAGACAAAACGTTATTCCTATTAGTTCATCAGCCAAAAAAAAGTCACGTTCGATTGGGGTTGCAATGTATTTGCTTTAAACTCACGTCACACACAAAAGCAATTAATATATAGATTCTTCCAGCACAAACATCAACCAATCAATGACGACTATTAGAAAAAGTTACATCATTTTTCTAGAAGCGAAACAGCAGCATCCTATTCCTCCTAGTATAAAAGGCGGTTTTCAGTTCATTTGCTCAGTAGGTCAAATAATTTGAACTACCAGGCGAATGAGATTGCGTCGGCCAATGAAAAATCAGATCGCTCATTCGTGCGACCACAGCGAATAAACTGTGGTCATGAAATGTCCTTTTTTCGCAATTTTGCCGCCCTGCGTCCAACATTTGTTTGCAGATCAGTTTTCAAAATTTCTTTGTGATCTATAAAGTTTAGAACTACTGCGTACACAACGAAGGTCACAACCAGTATCAGATAGTAAAGTGGAGATTTGATTAACAATATCTAGATTGCACATCAGACCCTTCGAGCCCTGGCACAATCAAATTTTGAACAAGGAACGGCGGTTTCCCCGTGACCAAAGCAACTGGCAGTTGCTACTATAATCTAAGCGTGAAGTAGCGTACAAACTCTAATTTAGTGTTCCCTCTAATTAGTGCGGATTTTCTTTTTTTCGGATCAATATACAGTGGAATCTATGGTCACCTCCTGATAAGAGGCAAGAAAAGAAAGTCCCTGTCAAATTCATTGTCAAACTTGTATCAATATATAAGGTTTGCGGAGTGGGTGCGTGGAATCACCCGTTCGCTAGCGAAAATATGGAATGCGTGAAAGCCGGATATTCATTCAACAAAACCTGTTCGCTCTTCATCATGGAGATAAAAAATAACCATAATCCTAACCCTTAACCCTGACCCTAAAACATCCCGGACGGAGACCACTCTGCGAAAAGAAAATAGCACCACTGAAAGAATAGTAATTTTTGTTAGTTTTCTTGAAATGAATTCTATCAATGCAATGTACAATTTAGTTATATTGAAATTCAAAGACCTTATTACTTCAAATGTCCAGATACCAAACTGCGCTCCCTTGCCTCGTTTTGATGTGGTAATTTGATGAAAATTTTCAGAAATTAGCCCATAGCAATTTTCAGTTGTGAAAACTTAATATCAAGTAATGTCACAATATAAAAAATCAAAACAAGGTTGGGTTTGATAGTCTGATAACGTGTATTTAAAGATTTGATTTTGTGAATGTTGGATGGAGATAGAAAAGAGAAGGAAAACAAAATGCTTTATGAATCAATTATTTCCAGTTCTTTTATGCATAAGTACAGATTCAAAAAAATTCTGACATTCATAGACGCAAAAAGAGCATGAATAAAAATGATCTATTATAAAAAAAATAGCTTTTTCGAATGCATAAAGAAACACTAGGAAGTCAAACCAACAAGAAATACATAACAGATATCTTTTAAACTTTGCCAAAATGTTCAGGTAACTTATCGCAGATATAACGAACAACATCCAGTTTTATGTTGCAAATTTAAATGTCAATCAACAAAACTCAATTTGTATACATAAAACATCCTTGAATTGGTCACATATTCCTTTCAAATGAACGGTAACCGATTTGAATCAATGTTTCCTGACCGCATATGCTGGAAATGCCTAACACGTCACATTTGTTACTCCTGTCTTGGTTCAGCAGTTCCATTGTTTCAAGTGTACCAGATATTCCATGACTATAGTGATTTGTCTCAATTCATAAATTGATATCAATTACTCTTGATAATGCCTTATACACCTGAAATAGTAAAACCAACAGACAAATTATTAAGAGCATAAATTTCCCATTCACGATACTGAGCAAAATTATTATATATTTAACAAAATTATTTAACATAATTATGTGTTTTATTTCGTTCGCTTGTGTATACATGTTTATGTATTTAACATAATTATATATACTAGCCGCCAAGGCGGCGTCGCTCGCCGCTCATGTCCACCTGCTCTGTATCACTGTATCAATAAACGTCAAATTTCCTTCATTCACATACACGTATTTTTTTGACGTAAGGCCGAAATTTCATTCATTCTCTTACCTTACGTAATTTTTTTACGTGAACATTACATGAGCATGTGAACATCATTCATGTAATGACGTTAAGTCTTACGTATGACGTTAACAAAAATTTTTGTTCGTGAGAAACTCGACGTAAGGGCAACGTGAAGAAAAAGAAGAAAAAATTACGTCACGGCGTTCGATTTCACGTTCGAATTATTAATTGCGTTCCTTTGAAATCAAAACTCGCTAGTTTTTATATATTTCCCCGTAGGACGAAATATATGTTAAAATCGGCATTTTCCTTCTTCTCCTTCTCCGTTCACTTTTATAGCCGCGGTTCGGTATTGAATTTTCGCCGCCCATGTCCACCTGCTCTGTGTCACTGTATCAATAAACGTCAAATTTCCTTATAAACGGCTCGTACAACTTGTGTTTAACCAGAAGCAGATTCGAAGTCACAACCTCTGGTAAAACCAATCTTTTGTCAGTGTAACAATACACTCAAAACGTAGAGAGAGAAAACTTCAACTTTTTATTAGCTTTTGTTTTAAAAAAAAGTTACGCACTCTAACATGGGTGCTATCAAACGTAAGGGGGAAATGGTTTCTCTTCTTAAAAAGATCACACAGGAGGAGAGAAAAAATGCACGTGCTAAATGAATAAAGAAAATAAAAAAAACGTTCGATCAGAGGCGCTTAACAACTAAATAAAGAAATTAAATTAAAAGAAAAGCAAAAAAATATTTTGTTTCATGATACTCTTTTTTTACCTATCGGTTTTTAAACATTTTGATTGCTCGAAAAAAGGGTTTACCCGTCTCAGACAGTCAGGCAAAGATACGTTAGGATACACTGGCAAACATGCTGCCAAGTTCTGCCACTGCTGCTTTTTGTCCAAACTGTTTAATCAGTTAGTTTCTTTGTATTTAGTTGATGTATTGTTTTCAAAGCTAACGTAGTCAGCGTAGTCCTTATATAAAACTAACAATAATAGTAAAAACAAAACGTTATTCCCATTAGTTCATCAGCCAAAAAAAGTCACGTTCAATTGGGGTTGCAATGGATTTGCTTCGAACTCACGTCGCACACAAAAAAATAAATAATTTCGCTCACAACTCAATCTACCATTTTGCGTGACTTACAAACAAACAAACAAACAAACAGACAGAGAATCGGCTATTAATATATAGATTTTATGTAATTATAATTATATACAGTTATATTAATTACGTAACTGGTAATTTTAGAAATAATTCAAGTAGCATTATGTAAAGTAATAACAATTACACAAAAACAAATTAACTGATTTGTTTCTTTTGCTCTTCATTGTTGTTTTCTTTTAATTATCTTATCCAATTAAAGAATTTGTAAGCTGTAGCTATTTTAACTTCAGTTACTTCTCTCGAATTCATAAAATTTCACCCAGACACATGTATTAAATAATACTATGGATTTGACTAATTGAATTCCAAATCAGAGAATATTTTACAATATATATATGACTAGTATCTCGCGTAAAAGATTTTTACGACTTTAATTACGAAAAGAATCTGCAGAAATACGACGCGTTCCCGTGTGTGTACCCCGTGACGAAAATTTTAATTACCGAATTCGAAATGGAAAGTGTACCCATGCTGTAGAGCTTGAAAAACTGAGCAAAAAAATGTATGGGATCGTTTTGCTACGACCAACCGTTGCGGAGATATCGTCGATCAAAGATTTTAATGACGTCATATCCGCAGTACCAAATAAATTTTAGGCCCAAATGTTGCGTCACCCCATCACCCGTGCCACCAACCCTAAAAAACGTCAGTTATCCCTATTGGTTCTCGAGATATTTCCCCAAAAACGTCGCGTTCGATTGGGGTTGCAATGCAATGATTCCCCAGTGATACGATAAAAATAACTGACGTCACGCCGCGTGCTATTATACTAATTGTCAATTGTCAATGGTCTAATGAAAAAATGACCACGATTAAGAAGATTTTGACTGTAAATTTTAAAAAAACAAAACACTCTCTAAAATAAAAGTGGGATGCACGATTGCGGATTAGTATATATAGATGGATAAAATACTATATATATTGTTTACATTTTTTGTTGTTAAGCAGTCCAATTTGATCATAAAATGTGACTACGATTGTACTCTTTTAAATAGACAAATTCTATGAATGGTGATGTACTGTATACTGTTTTGATGTCTCAGTGATTTAGACATAGAAAATATCAAAGCTATTTTTTTCTGTACACACACATATTCTCCCTAACCTGTGGTCAGCATAAAGTTTATCATATACGAAACATGCAAATCATTTCCCATGAACAATAATAAGGTTGCAATTAAGAATTCAGAAAGGATATATAAATCTAAAATCTAAAAGGACCTATATTATGAATAAAACTTTATGGGGCATAGTGGTGTGTGTCTGCTGCTGCACACACCTCATAAACATAAACATTTACATAAGATTTTATCATCATCAATGGACTTTTATGTCTTGTTTTGTGTTGTGTATGGAAATAAAAACAGTTAGGTGGATCAAAATATAACACAAAGTTGAATAAACCTAGGAGGATAGAAAAATCTATCCTCCTAGAATAAACATGGCTCAAAAGATATTAGCATATAATTATGGAGAAGAAGCTACCAAGTTTACCACGCCTAAGAACAACAGCCATTTTCAAATTCATCTCAAGCGGCTCAATAAAAACAGTTACCAGTATAAGTTACCAGCCAGAGTATTTAAAGACAGTTCCACTGCTATATCATAACCAATAACGTACCTGATAAGTCTCTTTAGAGACAAGTCCCTGAAAAATGGAAAGCTGCAAAAATCACCCCAATTCATAAATTAGGCAGTACCACAAGCACAGCTAATTATCGACCCATATCGGTGTTGCCGATTCTATCAAAAGTACTGAGTTGTTCACACTCAGCTAATAGAATATTTAGAATGCCATGGTTTGCTGTCCAACAAACAATTTGGATACAGAGCAAAACGGAGTACTGAGCTAGCCACCACATTGTTCCTTGACAATATTTGGCGTGGAATTGATAAAGGAAACATTGTTGGGACACTATTCATAGACCTGTCAAGGCTTTTGACACCCTAGGACACCCTGTTTTATTGAGCAAGCTGACTCCATATGGTAATAAAGACAAGAACAAGGTTAACATTGTTCGTACATTACTTATTCAACAGAAAACAAGTCCTTCAGTATGATTGTGGAACATCACAACCTCAACCGTTATACTGTGGAGTGCCACAAGGGTCCATTTTGTTACCCTTGTTGTTCCTTCTGTATTTCAACAATATAGAAGACTCAATACTCCGATGCAGTTTGATTATGTTTGCAGATGACACTGTAATCTACACAGCAGAAAAAAGTCTGGATGATGTTGAGGATATATTGAATAGTGAAATCGAGCACCTACAAATGTGCTTGACTGAAAACGAACTCATCATCTATCGGGTGAGTCAAAAAAAAACAACTAAACAATACTAAACAAGATTTTCTGTTCTTATTGCAAACCGTATGGGATTGAAACTCATACACGCTTCAATGTGCTAAAACTTTTTTTTTTTATTCCCAATGCTTAAATTAAGTAAAAAGTTCAAACTTTTTTCAAAATTTTATTAAAACTTTACTTGATGAAGTTTTTTATAAAGACTGTTTTGTAAAAAATGCCACAACTCACGTTACAACAAAGAATTTGGGTATGTATCCAGTTTCCAGTTTTGAGAAGTTTTGTTCAGCTTTTTTGGTCATTTTTCGAAAATTTTTACAAGGACCACCTCCAATTTTTTGCCCATAACTTTTTTTCTACTCAACCAAATTTGACAAATGATACACCAAAATGTAGGTAAAGGATTCCTCTATTCAGAAATAAAAATAATTAGCTTTCATAATTAGTCAATCGAAAGATACGTTCTGTGAAACAACGGTACTTTTTTTGACTCACCCGGTATATATTAATAGCTGATTCTCCGTTTGTTTGTCTGTCACGCAAAATGGTAGATTTAGTTGTGAGAGAATTATCTTAAGTGTATTTAATTTCGCGGTATCTCAAATTTTGCGATTCGCGTAATTTTTTCAAAACACCTTTTATAACGTGTATTAAATTTCGCGATTTTTATTCTATGAGATTTTTTTGTGTATTAAATTTCGCGAATTTAACCAAAATCAATTTTTTTCAAAAGAGTTGAAACATGTAACAACACACTGGTTATGCTTGGAACGCAATATGTTCATTAAAAGAAGTACTAGTAAAACCTTTAAAATTTTTTCAGAAGTCATAAAAATAACAAGTAATGAAAGGTAAAAAGTTCAAAAATTAGAAGTCTTCTTGATAAGATACACACACCACCTCCCAACACACTTAGTTATGATGTACCTAAGAAGAATGTTCTTATTGTTTTACCATATTTGGGTTCTGCCTCTTTACTAGCTAGAACATGTCTTAGGAAACTTTTTCGTAGAGAACTGTCATTCTCCAAATTACAAGTAGTAAGAATGAAATATTACTGCTGAATGAAGTGTTAAGAATGGGTACCCTAAGAATTTTATAGACGTGTGTGTTAAGAAATTTCTTGATAAGATACACACACCACCTCCCAACACACTTAGTTATGATGTACCTAAGAAGAATGTTCTTATTGTTTTACCATATTTGGGTTCTGTCTCTTTACTAGCTAGAACACGTCTTAGGAAACGTCTTCTTCATCATCTAAAACCTCAAAAATGTTTCTTGGATCAGGGAATTTTTCCCCTTCTTATTCATAATCACTCTCTTCATTATAACTGCAAGGGTTACATGATAATCCATCTGATAGACAATCTTGGTTGTTTTAGATTGCTTCTGTTAGGTTGTACTTTTCTTAGTTTTCCACCAAAGGGTCGATATCATCAAATGGATCTAATGTTGGAAGTTTCGATTTACCTAATTTGATGCCGTTCTCTTTCTCCCAATTGTGGTCAAGCTTACCGGGTACTCTGTAAGAAGTCACTTGCTTTTAGAGAGATACAAAAAGATTGTACGAGAGCTTTACACGGAACCCAAAAATGAAGAAATAATTGGATCATTTATGGTGCCTGTTGCTCATGAACCTGTATTGCCCCATCCTGCGCTGCATAAAAAAGCCCCCCAAAAAAGACAAATAATCAAGAACTTGGTGGGGCTCGAGATATCAGAACATTCTTTAATAAACCAAATTTTCCTAATTCAAAAAAGGCAGAAGTGAAAACGACCAAAGGAAAGACCATCGAGGATGAAGCTGGAACGACTAATGATCGTATTATTATAGATTAGATATCGTTTACTCCATAAAATTACCCCTTCCCTTTCGTTGTCAAAATTTTCGCGAATTTTGATAATTTAGAACTTTTCGCGTGTATTAAATTTCGCGATTTTGGATTTTTGAAAATTTTAATACACAAGAAATCTTAGATACTGCGAAATTAAATGCACTTCAGGTATTTCTTTTTTCTATGCGAAGTCAGTACAAAACAATCACATTGCAACCCAAATCGAACCCCAATAGGGTTAACGTTTTGTTTTATTACTATTGTCAATTTTCTATTCCAAGGACCATCGTTGACTTGGCTTTGAAAACAATACATCAACTAAATACAAAGAAACTAACTGATTAAACAATTTGGACAAAAAGCAGCAGTTGCATAACATGGCATCATGGTTGGTTCACCAGTGTTGTACCCTAACGCTTGCCTGACTGTCTGAACTTTTTTTTGAGCAATCACAATTTTTAAAAACCGATAGGTAAAAAAATAGCGTCATTAAGCAAAATATTTTTTTGCTTTTCTTTTAATGATTTAATTTCTTTTAATCGTTATGCGCTTCTGATCGAACATGTTAAGCTAACAATAAGTTGAAGTTTTTTCTCTCTACATTTTAAGTGTATTATTGCACGGGTAAACGAGTGGTTTTAAAAAGTAAGTAAATAGCACATCATGAAATGTAGTTTTTTTGGAACCATTGTTTGAACTAGTATTTGTATTTGTTTTGTTTGTAAAAGCCTGTCATTATTGCCTGATGAAATCGAAAGTGTTGTATTATTTACCTTATCGGACAAAACTTAGTCGGACAAAAGTGACTAAATTTTCTGGAAGTGACTAAAATTTTGTCCGACTAATTATTTGGTCCAAATCATTTTTTTCAGAATTCGTCTTCTTAGCAGTTCTCATTCCAAACCATGTCTTCTATAAAGGAAAATTTACCGATACTTCCAAACAGGTTAAACTAATCAAGAAAATCCCAAGAAAATCTGCCAAAGCATCTCCGGAAATCCTGCTTGCAAAAGTTTTGAAAGCTGATAGATTGATTCCAAAAGCAAAGAAGGACGATCTTGAAAGTATGTTTGCTTATATTCCTCCTGTTGATGTTGCTTTTATAAGACCCTATTAAAGTGAAAAAGATAACTTTGGTACCATTTTATGCAATTTATATTTTTAATCCATATATTAATAGATTGTGTTACATTTTTTAGGGTTAAGGTTAGCTATTTTGTCAATTGTTTTTTTGGCTGAGTGCTTTGTTTGTATGTCCTCATGGGACATATTATTATTTACATGACCTAATTTTTTAGATTTTATATAAACTGCATAATTTTAATGCACTTTTAAGACTTCATTAGCATCGTATGTTCTTCTACAGTCGCCTTTTTAAAATAACAATAAAAACAAACGATCTCTTCTATTTACAAGATTGTCTAATAATGGTTTTAGGCCAAATCAACAACCTCGTATCAACCTATACATCGAATAACCCATATTTGCATGGCTTTTGGAGATAATAAATAATAATTTTACGGTTGATAACGAATAAGGAGATAAAACAAGGTAAGACTGCCCATTTGAAGGGTATTTTTATTTTTTTCCGGAGAAAGCTCACGAAGAAGGAACAAAATACTCTGAAAAGCTAGAATTTTCAGATAAGAATGGCAGTGAAGTCATGAGGAATCCACGGGAAAAGAGAAGGACATCGGTAATAACAGAAACTTCCGATGAAAGTGATAACGAGGTGGTTCAAAAGAAAAAGAAGACAGCAATAATAGAAGAAACGCCTGACACCAATGTAAGAATCAAAATAGATTTTTATACTGATCAGGAATATGACATTGAAATTGAAAAATAAAATTATACTATCAAGTAAATAAAGTATGGAATTTTTTTTAATTGCCTCCCAAACTTAAGTAAGTTATGAAATTTTAGAAAAGGACCAAAATTTTAGTCGACTAAAATTTTGTCCGACTAAGTTTTGTCCGATAAGGTAGAAGATAATCGTCTTAAGGAGATTCCTGGAACTAAGATTTGTAATATGGAGCCATGAATTCTAAGTGATGGGGTTAACAAGAAAGAAAGAAACAGTTATGAATGTGGAATAATTCTAACATTAATTCACATCTCATATATTTTACAAATTCTTTACTTAATCCACACTATCGTTAGTAATGCAGAAGCATCCTGGATAAAAAACCTCTGTGTTAGAGGGACATGACTAAGTATGCTCGCACCAAGTTTGGTTCAAAATGGTAGCCTACTTCCGGTTTTAAAAATTTTTGGCAATAATATTTAATTTCCTTCAGTACGTTCGTTCTCAAAAAGTAAAAGGGTTATGTACTTTATATTACCTCCATAGCATGCTGACATTGTTAGGTCCATCTGCACCAAGTTTCATTCAAAATGGTAGCTTATTTGACCGTTTTTGAAATGTTGACATTAATGTTTTAAACGCTCATTCTGCAAAACTAAGAATGCTATGTGCCTGATATTGCGACAAATGGTAGCTAACCTCATCCGGTATGGTCACGCTGAGGCTCTTTCAAAATGGCGGACTATTTCCGGTTTCCAAAATTTTTGTCAATATCATTTGAAACGTTCGTTCTCCAAAAGTATAAGGGCCATCTGCTTTATATTAGACGGTGACAATTTCGAATTTGACACTCATTGTGTCATGAATGACCAAAATTCGTCAATGTGGGCTAAATTTATTTTTCCTGCCAAAAATGCGCCATTTTGAAAATCATACAGAATCAGTTGCAAATTCCTCACAGAAAGTCTGTGTGAAATATTTAGCGATGGAATGGAAAGTTAAGTTAGTTATGGCGAAAAAACTGAAAAATTGTTCAATTTGGGTCAAACCCTTACTCACCAAATTTCTCAAAAACGCAGAAGGCCATGTGCCTGATATTGTGACAATTGGTAGCTCACATCATAAAGCCCAGACCGAGGGTCTTTCAAAATGGCGGACTATTTCCGGTTTTCAAAATTTTTGAAAATATCATTTGCAACGTTCGTTCTCAAAAAGTATAAAAGCTACGTGGTTCATATGACATTCACAGATTGCCAATATGACTAAGTATGCTCACACCAAGTTTGGTTCAAAATGGTAGCCTACTTCTGGTTTTACAAATTTTTGGCAATAATATTTAATTCCCTTCAGTACGTTCGTTCTCAAAAAGTAAAAGGGCTATGTACTTTATATTACCTCCATAGCATGCTGACATTGTTAGGTCCATCTGCACCAAGTTTCATTCAAAATGGTAGCTTATTTGACCGTTTTTGAAATTTTGACATTAATGTTTTAAACGCTCATTCTGCAAAACTAAGAATGCTATGTGCCTGATATTGCGACAAATGGTAGCTAACCTCATCCGGTATGGTCATGCTGAGGCTCTTTCAAAATGGCGGACTATTTCCGGTTTCCAAAATTTTTGTCAATATCATTTGAAACGTTCGTTCTCCAAAAGTATAAGGGCCATCTGCTTTATATTAGACGGTGACAATTTCGAATTTGACACTCATTGTGTCATGAATGACCAAAATTCGTCAATGTGGGCTAAATTTATTTTTCCTGCCAAAAATGCGCCATTTTGAAAATCATACAGAATCAGTTGCAAATTCCTCACAGAAAGTCTGTGTGAAATATTTAGCGATGGAATGGAAAGATAAGTTAGTTATGGCGAAAAAACTGAAAAATTGTTCAATTTGGGTCAAACCCTTACTCACCAAATTTCAAAAGTTCTTCAATTCACACAAAAATTGGCACAAATGACAATTAGAGGGTAGCCAGTTCGAATTTGAAATAAAAAAATTTTCCCGCCAAAATTCCGCCATTTTCAAAATCATGCAGAATCAGTCGCAAATTCCCCACAGAAAGTCTGTGTGAAATATTTAGCGATGGAATGGAAAAAGTAAGTCCTTATGGCGAAAAAATTGAAAAAATGGCAAATTAGAGTCAAATGCTTATTCACCAAATTTCAAAAGTTCTTCAATACACACAAAAATTGGCACAAATGACAATTAGAGGGTAGCCAGTTCGAATTTGAAATAAAAAAATTTTCCCGCCAAAATTCCGCCATTTTCAAAATCATGCAGAATCAGTCGCAAATTCCCCACAGAAAGTCTGTGTGAAATATTTAGCGATGGAATGGAAAAAGTAAGTCCTTATGGTGAAAAAATTGAAAAAATGGCAAATTAGGGTCAAACGCTTACTCACCAAATTTCAAAAGTTCTTCAATACACACAAAAATTGGCACAAATGACAATTAGAGGGTAGCCAGTTCGAATTTGAAATAAAAAAATTTTCCTGCCAAAAATCCGCCATTTTGAAAATCATGCAGAATCAGTCGCAAATTCGTCAAAGAAAGTCTGTGTGACGTTGATAAGCCTCAGTTATTTAAAAAAATGCGATTTTTAGTGTTTTTGGATCGAACAAAATAGAGATTTGTCTCGCTGATTTTGCCTCTCTTAGACCGATTTGGCAGCTTATCTTCACTGAAGTTGTAGTATGCCACAGTGGCTACTTATACTTAAAAAATAGATATCTGTTTATGTTACCCTCTAGAAACTATTCACTGCCAAACTTCGCTTTCAGAACGATTTGGAAAAAGTGTAAAAAAACGACTAAGTGCCCATTTCGGTTTCTGTTTTTTCTCAATAACTCAGCCATTTCTTTGGTTAACTTAATAAATGACCCCATTTTAGAATTCACAAACTTAAGCGCATCATTTGACGGTATTATCTAGTCGGGTGGCAATTACTAAAATACCGCCCCTGCCAAAAAACGCCAAATTTTGTATATATTTTGTAATAGACTTTACGACGAAAGCACAGAATCTTGTGAAATGGCACTTTGCACAATTATCGAGTTTGTAGCGATAATACTTTGTGCAAAATTTCAAGTCCAATGCCAGCCTCGTTCTGATGTAAGCACTGATTTAGTACGAAAACGGATTTGTTCAAAGAAACACCCATAAAGGCGGAAATACAATGAGAATGGGACCTTAAAGCGTAATGTTCCATAGTAATTGCAATTAGTTGGCCGAAAATCATGTAAAAAGATCAATAACTTTTTTGCAAAATCATCAATTTTGTCGTCAAAACAGCTCAATTTATGGTATTAAAATGCGTTCTGAAAGGCTAGAATGAGAGTTGAATGCCATCTTCATTCACCAATGACTTTATGTGGAGATTTTCGTATCAAATGAACATATTTAAAGTGACTTTTAGTCTAGGTGGGCAGAAATTACTAAATTACCGCCCCTGCCAAAAAAACGCCAAATTTTGGGTATTTCTTCTTATAGATTTTACGACAAAACTACAAACTCTTGTTAATTGAAACTTGGCACAATTATAGAGTTCGTAGCGATAATACTTTATGCAAAATTTTAAGTCAAATACCAGCCTCGTTCTGATGTAAACACTGATTAGGTCCGAAAACGAATTTATTGATATTTTCCTTAATTTTTCACTAGTTTGGATAAGTGAGACATTTTTGGAAAGCCAAGACAAAGGTCTTTATAATCATTTGTAAATAGAATTTGTCAACACCTGTTAAAACTATGTTTGTACCAAAAATGTGCTTTTTTAGAAAAAACATCAAAAATCTCGATAAGTCAGGTTAATTACAGTCTCAGTTACCCAATCTTCGCCAAATAGCAGGTCCACTATTTGGCGAAGTTTGGGTAACAGAGACTGTAATTAACCTAATTAATGATTCATTCACATGCCAAATTTGACAGGTAACGATAGCCTCATTCTGATGTTTTTGGTGATTGCAGTTTTTAGGACCACCCTCTGGGTTAAGGAACCTGGGCCCTAAAAAGTGGTCGGAGTGGCGGGTTTAGACAGATCTTAAGCAGTTCTCTTCGGTTCATCAATTGATTTTAGATAAGTAATCCTCAAACTGAAAATATAAGACTTTACATGGGGGCGCCTATAGTACCTCTGTCAGACCAACAGGATAGTCTTAAATTTATATTGACGCTTTTACCGCTTGAGAAAATCTTTATTAGCGCGTGTTATTAAACTTTTAAAATTTTTAAGGGCGCGGAATGATTATTACCCCCTGAAACACCTTTAACTTCCGGTTTAAGGTATGAAACTTGGTACAGGTCTTCAAGACATTGCCATTGACAATCGTACCAAATTTCAAATGAAAATACCCAGTAGAACAGGAGTTATTAACATTCATGTGTTAAAACAACAAGGCATAGGAAGGTGTCGTGAATGTTCGCACTACTACGGCACCTTCAGCAGAATTAGAAAATTAACGCTAACCCGGACTCCGATTGAATTGAAACTTGGCAGGCAGGTGGGTTAGGGCCTAAGGTACCCAAATGTGGAAAAATTTTTGACTCAGAACCAGGGGAACGGAAATTAGAGCCTTAAACCTGAGGGCGCCTCCTGCCATTGGCCTTAACCTGGACCCTCCCAAAAACCACTAAAATGACGTTCTAGGGCCGGGAAAAGGGGTAGCGAGTAAAATTAACGGTACGGACTGCCCATTCCGACAATTGCGACCCCTAACCCACCACTATTCCGGAAATTATAGCCTAACCTGTTTGTGACCGGTTTAGCGACATTTTCGAGGGTAAGGTTCAACTCAGGAAGATAATTAGGGTTAGGGTTAGGGTTAGGGTTGCATATAATCCAACGGGAAATCACGAATCATATGAATTCCTAATTCACACAAACTTGACACAACTAACTGATGACACTTTTAATAGCATATGCATTATTAGTAAAATCATTATTTGTCCGATCTAAAATTTTTATTTCATGATTTCCATAAACAATTCGGCTTCCAAGACTGACACCTTTTTTGGTACATCTTTCGCAAGCATAGTAGCCAGTATGCTGAATGATACCTTTAAGTAAGGCTCTAGCTGGTGCATCACAAGTCAACGCTCTGTCCTCAGGGGCATTGAGCACTCTGGTGACATGTGAAGCACGATCAAACCGTGGCCTAGTTGGTGTAATGGGTACAACATCAACCTTGGAATCGCAAGGTTCCAGGTTCAAACCCGACACTAGCCCAGCTGATGAGCCGTGATACGGCGAAACAAGCTTGTCCTGGGATGTGTATAATTACGCTCTCCTACTTTGTGGGATTGAGCACTCTGTATCGTCAGCATGAGTGTTCGCTAAGAACACGTTCACTACTTCGCACTATGCAACGCTCTGTCCTCAGGGGCATTGAGCACTCTGGTGACATGTGAAGCACGATCAAACCGTGGCCTAGTTGGTGTAATGGGTACAACATCAACCTTGGAATCGCAAGGTTCCAGCTTCAAACCCGACACTAGCCCAGCTGATGAGCCGTGATACGGCGAAACAAGCTTGTCCTGGGATGTGTATATATATATATATATATAATAGAATATATAGAAAAGGAGTTACACAAGAATGAAACTTTATGATGTGTATGAACCAAAGGTGAGAGTAGGTGAATAAAAATTATATTAGAAGAGGAAAAATTTCATGAATAACAGAGAAATAAACTTATTGTAGATAAAATCAATATAAATCAATATAAAATCAATATATATATATATATAATAGAATATATAGAAAAGGAGTTACACAAGAATGAAACTTTATGATGTGTATGAACCAAAGGTGAGAGTAGGTGAATAAAAATTATATTAGAAGAGGAAAAATTTCATGAATAACAGAGAAATAAACTTATTGTAGATAAAATCAATATAAAACATTATACCTCTCATTATCAGCAGCAGCAGCACTAGCACATCTTGAACGTTTACCCATGGTGAAAGATTATTGTTTAAACAAATTGTTGATTTGAAGTTAAAAGTTCTGAAAAGAACTGTTTTTAAAATGAAAGAATATATATACCGGGTGAGTCAAAAAAAAGTACCGTTGTTTCACAAAACGTATCTTTCGATTGACTAATTATGAAAGCTAGTGTTTTTTATTTCTGAATAGAGGAATCCTTTACCTACATTTTGGTGTATCATTTGTCAAATTTGGTTGAGTAGAAAAGAAGTTATGGGAGGTGGTCCTTGTAAAAATTCTCGAAAAATGACAAAAAAAGCTGAACAAAACTTCTCGAAACTGAAAAAATTTGAAAATGTATCGAGAATTAAAATATAGCGTTGATGAAATCAAAAATGGTTTGTTTAACAATCACAAGAAATCACAACATCTTGCAAATTTAAAATAAAACGATCAGATTGGTCCAGAATGTCACGGCTCTTCTCCTTTGAGGTAAAGTTCACACTCCATCTTGTTTGTCGAAACGAGTTCTCGTTTCATGTTGTACTCAAATAATTTTGAAGTATTATAAAACTGCCTGTTTTTAAAATGCACTGCTGTTCGATTTGTAAGATGGTGATAGAAAATGTAAGAGAACACGTGAGAGTTTATCATAATTCGAACGAGTCTTGTAATTTGTGTGGTAAAGAATATAAAAGGTATGAGTTAAAGCTGCGTGAAGAAATTCAACACAGTGAAAAGAAGTATACTTGCGAAATTCCTGGTTGTCGTAGAAACTTTAAAAGTGGTAATGGTCTTATTTCCCATAATCTCAATGTTCATCAAAAGGAAACTCGTGGATTTATTCTAAAGTATTTCTGCAGTGACTGTAATAAGAAATTTGTGTATAAAAACTGTTAAGAAGACCATCTAAGAGTTATACATGATGCACCAAAATTGAGGTGTAAAGACTACTGTATGGAGTTTTCGTACTGGAGTAATTTTCTACGACATTGTAGTAAAAGTTCATACTTATCAGAGAAAGAAACTCTTAAAGTTTTTGTTTGCAGTCATTGCCCAAAGAGATTCACTAACACGTTACATCAAAGCCCATGTTAAAAACACTCACAATGTATCTGAAGAAGTTCTTGAATGTTCCCATTGTGCCTTAACTTTAAAAAATCGGAATGCTGCTAGATACCTCCACAAAAATTGTTTGTCGAAACATTGATAAGGAACTCAGAAGTCTTTTGTCATAGCGAACGTTTGTTACTTTGCTATTATATATTGCTAAATATTGCTATTATATTAACAAGCAATTTAGAAAATTGGATTACTTTTTTACATGATATACCGGGTGGTCCAAAAAAAACATGTCCAAAATTTAATCCTTAATTTCTCCAAAATTATCAATGCATTTTAGCTTAACTTTTGTACAAAAATTATTTCGTATGTTTACAAACGAAATCCAAAATATCTTGCATATTGGACCATTTGCTATAAAGTTATGAACTTTTGAAGTTGGCATATAATTTTTGAGTTGTATGAAAATTGACGTCAAAAAGGGTGTTCTTTCTCTTGCTAAACTTTTGCAGATATCCGACAGTAATATCCTACGAGCATGTCGCATAATTTTTGTCAATACAACGTTTTCTTTTTCAAAAGATGCTATTCCATTGTAGTCTGACGGTTTCGCATATTCACTTTTTCATCTTGGACGAAGCCGGTTCTCTTTTGCGTTAAAAATGGTTTTTTCTGCCGAAGACAAAGCTGTGATAAAAAATGATTACGTGGAAAAACAATGGACCGCATATCGAATTTGTCAGGAGCATCCATCAAAGAAGTGGCACAAAAACTCCGTACAAAATTTGATAAATCGTTTCAAAGTTTTTGGATCAATGGATAGAAAACCGGGATCAGGGAGAAAAAGAACTGTAACAACGCCGGAGAATGAGAAGATTGTGAACGAGCTTATTTGCTCGCAGGAGGACAATCCTGGATCCCATTTGTCACCTCGGGAGATAGAAAAGCACACAGGAATCAAAAGATCGTCCGTAGTGAGAATGGTAAAGCGTAACGGTTGGAAGAATTACAAAAGAGTCAAAACGCCACGAATGAGTGAAGCCACGAAGCAAAGACGCACAGAAAGAGCTGCAGCGCTTGCAGAGAGGTTTGGAAAAAGCAAAAGGAGCATCGAACGTTGTGTGTGGCAAGATGAGAAGGATTTTACTCTAGAGGTACCAATGAACAATCAGAACAGTAGAGTGTATGGTAAGGAGAAGAAAGCTGATGTTCCTGACGGTAGTCTGTTTCATGAAAAGAACAAACAGAGTAAGAAAGTCATGGTTTCCGCTTGTGTTTCATGGTATGGTGCAACCAAGCCTTTCTTCGTCAACAACAATGGTATCAAAGTAAATGCTAAATCGTACCACAGACACCTAAACAAACAACTTATTCCCGAAATTGATGAACTCGTTAAACGAAAGGATTGGGTGTACATCCAGGATAGCGCGCCATCCCATTGGTCGAATCTGGTACAAGATTATCTTAAGGAGAGATTGAAGAAACGGTTTGTGAAATCAACTGAATGGCCCCCTTCGTCCCCAGACTGCAATCCCCTTGACTATCACTTCTGGGATAAAATAAAGTTAAAAGTGTATGAAAACCGATTTAACCAACCATTCGATAATGAGGATCAATTGAAAAGAAGAATAAGAAGAGTCTGGTCAGAAGTAGCGCAAGATGTGGTCGAGATACGCAAAGCTCTCAAACAGTTTGTTCCTCGTTTAGAAACTGTTGCTGAAAAACAAGGCAATTGCATTAAAATGAAATTCAAATGAAAACTTTGAAAACTGTATTCTTTGTCTATCAATGCAACTTTTGCATCGTGAAAATTATTGATAGTTTGAATTTTGATTGTTTTAAACTCGGCTTGTCAAATTTCATTTCACCTTTTTGACGTCAATCTTTTACGATTTTCCTGCAATAAAAAATAAGTGGTATCTAGAAAAAATATCATAGTTGTCCCTAAATCCATTCGTTTGAGTCCGGTTTCCGTTTTTGAGCCCAAAAGTACTTATAGTTTTCCGGTGCGAATTTCTGCGACTCTAGGTAAAAGACACTAAGCTTTATAAATAAAATAAATTTGGACACGTTTTTTTTGGACCACCCGGTATACAGTTCTTGAAGTGAAAAAAGATGGAGATGCAGATTAAGTAGTCCCAGTACATGTTTTTTATAAAGCAGTTTTCATAATTTAATGTATAAACAGCAATATCTCCATACTAACGTAGCCATCTACTGCAAATGAACAACCCGTCAATACATTTCACTGTCAAATTTCATATGACAGTACTGTTGTTAAGTGTAGGCTTAGAGTAGACATATATTTATGTGTTTTTTCATGTTGACACAGTATTTTGTATCTTTTACTTTTATATACTTCTTACTTGGATGTGATAATTTGTTTTTCTTGGGCTAGATTTGCATCTTCAAGACCAGTTCAGACTTGTGATGTGATATTTACAGGGTTCAACTTTTGTGTTGAGATGCCAAAATCTCTGATTTGAATGTTTCAATCATTGTCCGTAAATTCAAATTTGTCAATATAATGTCTTACCTTTCACATTATTATTATTATTATTATCAATAATGTTTTAACAGGATATTTACACTTCAGTTAAAATTAATTACTGCTTTCAATGTGTGTCCTGCATAAAATAAAATCTAAGAAAAATTAAAGGCTAAAAATTATTTTACATGTATATACATTTTACATCTATACAATAAAATGAATAAAAATACAACAGGTTTCAAACATAAAGAAAATGTACCCATCTGCCAAGCACTTCATCACTCGCAGAAATAGGCATTTATCTTATCCTCGAATTCTGTTAAGCTATCGCTGTTCCTTATTCCAAGCGGTAAATCATTATATATCTTAGCACCCTGATATTTGAATGCCTTTTTACCATACTCTAACTTAATCTTAGGTAGTTTGAGTAACATATTTCTGTTTCTAGTTCTCAGTTCATGTCTGTTAATTTCAAAATATTCATTAAACGGATTAGTCGAGTTTCCACTCAAACAGTTTTTCACAAGCAAAGTAGCTTTTGTTTTCATTCGACTTTCAATACTCTTGATCTTGATATCACCACCAACAATTCGTCTAGCTCTGCTATCCAGTGACCTCAATTTTGTTTGCTGTGTAGGTGTAAGATGCAAACTGATCAAGCTACTGTACATGATGATGGGTACAATAACCATTTCATACACTTTTAAGGCCGCTTCTGTACTTAAAAATGATCTAAGCTTTTTCAGTAGACGTAATCTTCCAGCAGCCTTTTTATATTGTTTTTCGAAATTTCCAAGTAATATTAACTTTGAGTCTAACTGATTTCCTAAGTACGTATACGAGGTTGCATGCTGAATAGGAACACCATCCAGGGTTATCGTTAAGAAATCTTTCATTTGGCTTGCTAATCACCTTGCTGTCCCAAATAGTACTGTCTCCGTCTTCCCTCTTTTTAAGTTAGGTATCAGTTCATTTTCAGTGAAATAACTATGAAGCGTAGTTAATTCATCGTTTAGGATATTTTCAATTACTGACACGTTCTTGTGTGCAGCGAACACAACGGTATCATCATCATATTGGATGCTGTGGGCTCTCAACAGTTGCACGTTAAAATCATCGGAGAACACCACGAAAAGCAGGGGTCCTAAAATTAAACCTTGTGGTACACCACTTGTAAGATGGAACAGTGATGACCTTTGATGTCCTATTTCTATTTGTTGAGATCTGCTGAACAAATAGTCAGTGAACCACTCTATCTCGACCGAGGTCACTCCATATCTGCGTAGCTTTTTCAAAATAACGTCATGGCTTATGGTGTCGAATGCTTTTCTTAGGTCTAAGAATACGGCACCTACCATTTGTCTGTTTTCAGGTGCCTCTCGAATTGTGTCCACAAAAAGCGTTGTGGCAAGCTGTGTTGACCGTTTTGTCCGGTACCCAAATTGTGAATCACACAGAAGATTGTTTATCTCCAGATATTCCAGTAACTGTGAATGGACTGATTTTTCGAGCAATTTTGATAAAACAGGTAACACGGAGATTGGCCTATAGTTCTCAGCCAGGTCTCGATTTCCTGATTTAAAAATTGGTACTATTTTTGCTTGTTTCCAAGCTATAGGTACAGTACTTGATCGAAGTGAAAGGTTAATAATATGATGAAGTGGGTCAACAAGGTGTTCTCTGCAATCTTTCAGCATTCCTGGTGGTAACTCGTCCAATCCGGTGGCCTTCTTTCTTTTCAGCCCTTTCAGAAAGTCTATATATTAATAGCCGATTCTCCGTCTGTCTGTTTGTTTGTTTGTTTGTAAGTCACGCAAAATGGTAGATTGAGTTGTGAGCGAAATTATTTCTTTTTTTGTGTGCGACGTGAGTTCGAAGCAAATACATTGCAACCCCAATCGAACGTGACTTTTTTTGGCTGATGAACTAATAGGAATAACGTTTTGTTTTTATCATTATTTTTAGTTTTATATTCCACGTTGACTTGGCTTTGAAAACAGTACATCAACTAAATACAAAGAAACTAACTGATTAAACATTTTGGACAAAAAGCAACAGTGGCAGAACGTGGCAGCATATGTTCGGTTTGCCACTAACTCTTGCCTGACTGTCTGAGACGGGTGAACTTTTTTTTTGAGCAATCAAAATGTTTAAAAACCGATAGGTAAAAAAAGAGTATCATATCAAAACAATGTTTGGTTTTTTTTTTTTTTTTCTTTTCTTTTAATAAATTATTAATTTCTTTTTTTAATTGTTAAGCGTTCTGATCGAACGTTTTTTATTCTATTTATTCATTTAGCACGTGCCTTTTTTCTCTCCTCCGTGTGATCTTTTTAAGAAGAGAAACCATTTTCCCCCTGTTTGATAGCACCCATGTTAGAGCGTGTAACTTTTTTAAAACAAAAGCTAATAAAAAGTTGAAGTTTTCTCTCTCTACGTTTTGAGTGTATTGTTACACTGATAAAAGATTGGTTTTACCAGAGGTTGTGACTTCGAATCTGCTTCTGGTTGAGCACAAGTTGTACGAGCCGTTTATAAGGAAATTTGACGTTTATTGATAGGGTGATACAGAGCAGGTGGATATGGGCGGCGAGCGACGCCGCCTTGGCGGCTAGTGTTTAATAAATACCTTAGACACGTACTGGAACTTAAATCTCTTGTTAGTCCGAATTGCTATCTTCTCGAGACGTTTCCAGACAGAAACTATCATTTTCAGCGCTTTGAATTTGAAAGAAGAAAGAAATTATATACATAAAGAAAGAAATTACAAAGAAATTATAAATTATAAAAGAAGTTATATACATAAAAACAATACCAGAAAGCTTATCTAAATGGTGTTGTATTTTCCTGTTGAGTTATACACACGTAAATAAAAACTAAGTTGAAACTTTGGTGAAATAGCATTCAAATCATCGGTTTTCCTTTTTTTGGTGATGACAGACGTTTGGTAAAATCTGAAATTTTGTGTTCATATAAAGAAGCTTATAACTGTTGGGTTATACTTTTAATTTTGTGGTAAAATTATACATATATGATTCCATTTTAATCATTATTGTACTTACTAATACTTTATCGTTCTTGTATTTAGTTACATTGTTATTGCTTTGTACAGATAGCTAAAAGAACTATTAATAAAAATATCAGCCAAGTTACATTTATTTTTTTAAAAAAAATGTTACTACTGCCCACAAACAAATACATTCTGCCAGAAAATATCCCTTAGTTTACGTACTTTCGATTCATTTCGCGTTTTCCCTGACAAATAATCGCGTCCTTATCATTTCCCGCTTCATTTTAGCTAGTCAACATCATTTCACGCTAGTCAACATCATTTCACGCTTGTCAATATCATTTCACGCTTGTTGACAGACGTCCAAAAATTTGAGGGACGGACGACTCATGCCCACTTGGGTAACAACAATTGTTTTCACATCTGCTTTCATTGAAAGGGATAGGAACCCATTTAGGGTGTTCGTCTATCCAAGCTGGTCCTTTGTATCCAGGAAAATGTACAACAACAGCTTCAGGAAACTCAGGTTTTTCATTTTTTACATATAGAATGCTTACAATTTTACCTATTGCTCCATTGTTTAGACCTAAAGATGTTAATCCTATTTGATTTTTAATCAAGATTACTGTGGATCCAACAACAAGTAATGCTTTATGAACAATTTGTCCACACTGTTTTTCAATTGTACTGTGATGTTTCCCACTTCCAGTCGAAGGAACAACAGCAGAATGCCAATTCCTAAGTCCCTCAACTTCCTTTTGTTCTCTTCATTTACCTCAGCCCAAGTTTCTATCAACGTTATTACTTTATCATGAGAAAACAGCCTCTGCTTGTGTATAGGTAAATCTTGTTGGGTAACAGCTCCATTTCTAATTCTCAAAAGCCGTTTTAACAGATTAATTTCATCAGGGCCTTGGCGCATTGTTTCATTTAATACAATACATTCATTAAAGGATCGATATAATGTATAACCAGCAAATGTGTCAGGACCGTCAGAGTTTTTAGGAGGGACATGTAAATCCGTTGAGTTAATAGGTCCCAACAACAGGAATATTTCAAAAGGCACAATTTTTTGCACCAGTAGCTTCATTAAAGCGATGACTACACCGTGCTACAATTCTTTTATCACGATGCCTCCTTTCATCAATGCTAAGTAACAGGGTATTCAAAGGATTATCTGTTTCATTATGTGTATCTGTGAATTTTCATAGTTTACTCAGTGCTTTATTGTTCATTGGATAATCAGTCATTTGAGCAGACTTTGATTCTTTTGTGTTTCTAGGAATAGGAGTCGTAGAGTGGATTGTTATACCATTCGGAATCAAAACTGCAACTGCTCCAGTAGGGGCTAAGTTCATAACAGCACCATTAGCTTTTTATAACCTTCTTGCTATATAAGTAATGGCATTTAACACATGTCTTGCCGGTACCTGCAGTTCCCTGTATTAACAATCGGACCTGTTCAAGTTTTCCAGTATTTCTTTTAATTTCCAAGAGTCGTTTTAACACTATAACAATGGCAACTCTTGGAGGGAATTAGCAAGTCTTAAATTACAAATAGGCAAATTTAAAAGAGTTGCATAGTTCCTTGTTGTGTTCCTTCCGGAGCTACCCATTTATTTTTGTTGGGAGCCCATTCTTTGTTACCGCTTTCATAATATTTTACTTCTCCACCGGCAGGAGGCATGGATACAAAACCAGGAGAATATATACCAGCTTCAACATCATTAGAAGTATTTGTCTGAAGCCAATTTCTTAGTTCTTCTGCAGGTTCATCAGAATGGCTTAATATAGATCTTACTTTCTGATCATGCTTCTTGCTGAAAACAATAGCACGGCTATGAATTTCACCACGGCTTTTAGCAAATTCGTATCGCCACCAGACATCAGAGTACTGCAAGACTTCTTTCATTACGGTTGAATAGTAGTTAATGCAGCGCTTATCAAAATAATTGGTTACAATGTGGAGATTTTCAAATACAAGTTTACGTCTAAAAGCGTGATCATCTTTAACTAATTCCTTTACATGTGTTTCATCTTGATTATTGATTAGAGCATAGTATTCCGCAAGTAATTTCAAGAGAGGAACACAATGATATTCAGCACAACTCATTGTATCAAAATATGCAGGCATGTCACCAAACTCTTTTAGCTTAAAAAATGCTAGATCATCAAGCTCTCGTTTCCGTAAATTTGAAAAAAAACCCACCACTCTCTAAGTTAAATGTGTTACACACGATTGCGGATTATTATAAGTAGATAGTATCACGGGTAAAACCTTTTTACCAAACTTAACTTCGAAAAGGATGGGTCAAAATTGCCATTTCCGTTAACGATCCGCGTGATGAAACGGAAAATGTAACCATGTTGTAGAGCTTGAAAAACTGATTGAAAAAATGTATGGGATCGTTTTGTCGATCAAAGATTGTGATGACGTCATATCCGAAGTACCAAATAAAATTTAGGCCCAAATGTTGCGTCACCCCGTCACTCGTATCGCAGACCCTAAAAAGCGTCAGTTTTCCCTATTGGTTCTCGAGATATTTCCCCTAATTGTTGCGTTTGATTGGGGATGCAATGTAATGATTCCCCCGTGATCATAAAAAAACTCACGTCAAATAATGCCACGTGCTTTTGGAATGATCGTGAAAAAAGTCTCTGTCGCTCTACGTGGTTTTACGCGCACATAAGAGGACGATGACCGTAAATTAAAACTAAATATATCACTCTCTAAAATAAAAGTGTGACACACAGCGCAGATTATTATAATAAGATTTGACGTTTATTGATACAGTGATACAGAGCAGGTGGACATGGATGATGAGCAACGCCGCCTTGGCTGCTAGTTGTTTTTGATTCAGTGACATCCCCCACCCTTTTTTTGAAAGTTACCATTTCTTCCAAGTCCCAATGAGCAATGTTTATTTTACCCATCCATACGGTTTCTTCTGGAAGAATAGACTTAGTCAATCCCCTTTGACTTGGGATAACCAAGTTTTTCCCCTGGAGTCTGTATAATAATCACATGGGTTTCATATATTCTCGAGAAAAACTAACTTAAGAACATGCTTATAAGAAGTAACTTTGTTCCACAGTTTTTCTCTATAAAAGTGTTCAAAGTGATTTCATATTTATCTGATTATACATTGTAAATATATATTGAGAATATAACTTGAACTATTGTCCAATATTTTCTCGTTTATAGACTAAATTAGCATTAAACGTATTGGCCGTTAGATGTTGCTTTTCTGTATCTAACTCATGTTGTCATATGGACTATTGTACCTTTAACACCTAGAATACTTTTAGTCACCGTTGTATTATCACATGTTAATGACATAGTGACTGCATGTCCAAGAAAGAAAACGGAAATGTTTACCCGGGAGTCGGTATAATAATTTCATACATTCGAACTTAAGAACATGCAAATAAGAGGAGTTAATCTCTATAAAAGTGTTAAAAATGATTTCATATTACTGACTATACAATTCCTTAATTCCATTTTTGTGAACTCTTTGGGAGGTGACACAACGCATCCTAAACATGCGCGGCGAGCGACGCCGCCTTGGCGGCTAGTACAATTTCTATTTCAGAGCGCCAAACGTTTAGATATACCGGTCAATAAACTAAAGTCTGTGTAAAAATAGTGTGCACACTTTTAAGATTTGCTTGCCATTTGCTCAATACTGAATCAATTTTAACAAATTTGGTATCGTTGGATAGACATTAAAAAGCACAATATTCTACAGAAATAAAACAACCCAAAAAAGAAAAAGAAAATGAAGAAAACAGAAGATGAAAAAAACAAACTTTTTATACAAAAGTCATATATATTTGATTTTTATATCATTGGAAACCTTATTCTTTTGCGATTTCAAAAATATATATGTTTAATGGAAAATTTTCATTAGTTTTTGTTTATTATGATACATTTGAGGGTATATTGAAATTTTGGCAGTTTTGTTGATTTTTGAAAGACGGGGGAAATATCTGAAAACACAGTAATTGTACTTGTACTTAAGCAAGAACATTAACACATTTTTTATGGTGTGAAAGTAATAAACAAATCACATCAATCAAATCAAAGTCTAGATTACACTATTATTCCATCTTTGTATTATTAAATATGTAATTGTTTTGAATAATGTATAACTAAATGCACTATAAAATTATTTATAAAGTAACCCCCGGTTTTTTAAAAATTGCAAATGGTTGAAAAGTCTAAAATGTTCTAAGTAATAGCATCGTTGCTGCAATATTCCAAAAACTAATGAAAATTTTCCATTAAACATATATATTTTTGAAATCGCAAAAGAATAAGGTTTCCAATGATATAAAAATCAAATATATATGACTTTTGTATAAAAACTTTGTTTTTTTCATCTTCTGTTTTCTGCATTTTCTTTTTCTTTTTTGGTTTTTTTTATTTTTGTAGAATATTGTGCTTTTTAATATCTATCCAACGATACCAAATTTGTTAAAATTGATTCAGTATTGAGCAAATGGCAAGCAAATCTTAAAAGTGTGCACACTATTTTTACACAGACTTTAGTAGTAGGTAGGGTTAAAGAACGTAGCAACTGCCTATGTAGCTGAGCACCCGAAATGTAGCCAGCGAAGATACTAAATTCGTGAAAGCCAGATACAGTCAACTCTCACTAAATTCGAACATTCAGGGTGGATTTAAAATTTCTTCGAATTACAGATAGTTCAAATTATACAAGTTCACACCAAAACTTTATATTTGCCTAATGTTCACAAGTTAGGACGTTTTCTATGAGATATATTGTATTTATCTGGTAGGAAAATAGGTTGGAGGAAAGAAAACGTGGATTGGTTGAATTTGGCGAAATCTGCACCGTAGTAGTTGTTAACTTTGTATTTATTTGCCTTTTAGCTTTTACTGAAAGAGGTAGATCCAAGAAAGTAGAACTTATAACATATCAAGAAAGACAGAAATGAAAATTGTGCCATCTACATGTCGAGAACAGAGACTAAACGGACAAATATCCCAAGTTTAGACATCGAATAAAAAAAAAGAATAGGAACGAAGAAAAGAAACGTTACTCGTTTTAAACATCATTCAAGTCTATGAAGAATTGTGAATAGAAAACAAACATAAAACTTTTGATAAGTTATATTGTATTGAAAATTTTTTTTATCATATTCAGCCTCGTTTTCACAATGGTTGACATGGTAACAGAATGTCACGGGAATCATTTCGGTAGTGTGCAATTACTGTAATAAGTAATAGTTACTGTTATGATTGAGCACAGAAGATTTGGATGTCCTGGTATAAAATATTGAAAACGAGGCAGAATACGATAAAAAATGATCTTTGTATAGTTCAGAAATATTTACATCGGAATATTAACATACTGCCATGGATAAAATAAATAAATAAAGTAAAGTTGTATCAACTAGAAGAAATGTTTTTTCTTTGTAATTGGTTTACGAATAGTTATGTTGAATCCTTGTAAGAAGACAGAGCTAAAGAGATTTTTATAGCACCAGGATATTATTGAAAAGTGAAAGGTTTAACATGAAGTATTAAAATATACTTGATATCATCCATCATTTCAGACACTAACTTAAAGGGTGTGAAGGGTGTAATGTTTGTTTTTTCAAGAATTGTTTTCTGACTTTGACAATTATGGGGACAACGTAATTTAATGCTCCAATTAATGATGTATATTTAACTTACTATAAAGAAAAAAAAGACAACTTGTTGCAAATTCATTGAACATAAATTCATAAATTAAAGTGTCCTTCCAACCATGAATACTTAAGTTCACTTGGATAACTCACGAACCACAACATATTTTCGTCGACACAGGTTATCAACGGATCGCTAATTTGATCATCCAGAGGTATCGTTGTAGGCTCATTTTCATGTTTACCATCTGAAAAATAAAGATGACCTTCGTCATCTTGCTTCACATCTTTATACAGTTTGACATCAATCCATCTTTCGTCGTTTACCATAAATAGGCAAATAATTTCGCCAAATCCTCATAATCTTCCTACATAAATGATATCACCAATTCGATACACCACATCATCACACATCAATCTTACCGGGCTATCAAGGCAATCATATTTTGTTGCCTCTGATGCTGCAAACCCAATCTGTTGTTGTTGTCTTTCGTTAAGGGTCAAATGACTTTCTTTATGATCTTTAGACACTACCCCATCACGTTCAAATGCACGATTAATTGTTTCTGTTAAACTGTTGTCTAAGTCTCAAAGATGATCAAATTTATTAATAAATTGGGAATATAGAATCCAGTCTAAAATCTTAGAAGATCATAAGAGTTAAAGGAATTATAGTACATTGCTTCCATTGGAGGATAACTCAGTCATAAGAAAAGACTTACCTGAACAGTCTCCATTATGCACTCCTCTGTTTTACTTTGGTTCATTGCGCGCTGTGTTATCCAAGAATTTAGTCGTTCAAAAGGAAACATCCAGCTACTGTACAATGGACCATAATCTTTTCCACAATGTGATGCAAAATGTGGGTAGTTACATTTGACAGATACAGTGTGCAGTCGCGCTCCAATAACTTCAAAGCCACGGGCAAATCATATTCCAAATTTTCTAACACGTCGTTTGAAAATTTTTTTTGGTACAGCGTTTGAAGAATGTCAAAGAAATACGCTAGAGTTCTTCTTTGCTTTAGCTGCAAACAATCTTACTTTCGTTAATTGGTTTTATTTTTATTTTTATTTTTCAAGCATTGGGCTGATCATGCAGTGAAAACATTTCAGTTGCTCGATAAAGAGCTAAAGAAAACCAGCCCGTACAACATTGGTAACGCGAATAACTTTGTAAGTTATTCATTTTCTTCATATTTTTGTTAAAGAGGTATCTTCTCTCAAGTTAGCCTTAAATATTTTTTAAATGTAGATACTTTCAAAGCTCGACATTCCTTCCAACACAAAATACTTGAAGGAGTACGACAAAAAATTGAGAAGATATGTCAACACTAAACGTTATTCCCAGAAAATGAAGTAAGTTAATGTTGATGATGTGTATATTAATACTATAGTCATATTAGCCTAAATTAATTTGAGCAAATAATTTCATATTCTCAGGGAGAAAGCAGAACTTCTACAAACCATGTACGAAGACATTAGGAAAAATTACTCGAAAGAAAGGAACGGAACTGAAATGGCCGAAGGAATAAATTTTGATATTGACTTGCCCCAAGAAGATAAAGAAAGTGAAGAAGATGACGAAATATACCCACCCAATGTTCAATCAGGATCGCTCGTGGCCATTGCTTGGAACAAGCTTTTTTCAATTAGAATAGTCCAAGAAGAGCTACAAAGGGGGGAGGTTCAAGAAATCGAAGTGGAGGAGCTCCGACTTATTAAGGAAAGCGGCGTTTGTAAAGAACGCGTTAAGTGTTAGCATGCAGCGAATTCATTTTTGCGGTACCATGCTCTGAAAGAATTGACAAAACGTCAATCAAAATCACAAACATTGACGAAATCTCGAAACTATACAGCGAATATAAAAAAAGTATTTTTCTTAAGTATTTTGACTATATATTATTTATCTATTTATTTATAAATCCTATCTTCCAGCAGTACAGTGATGATTAAAAACAGAAGCATTTTCCCAAAAAAATAATTACTGTGGCTAAGTATTACACTAAATCTAAAAGCGTGTAGCTTACTTATGAAAACTTCCAATCTAGCGTTATTAAATTGTAATTATGCAAATTATGAATTATTTCTATCTTATTTATTTATTCCATCCACCATTGATATTGACGAAATCCTACAGTGATAACAAACAAAGAATTTTCGTAAGAAGTAGTTTATGTGTAACAAATAGTCTCATCACGGATTTTTGAAATTCTAATCTATTTCTAATTTATTCAGTAATTAATTTATTTATTCTATGTTGATATTGACAAAATCTTCAAACAGTACGGCGATGATTATAAGTAAAGGTATTTTTCGGCTGCCTAACTTTTGCAATAAATCTAAGAACCTGTACTTACGAAAACTTCCAAATTTTCAAACAGTAACGTCTAATCACAGATTTTCGAGATTCGAAACATATTAGTCCAGCCTTATTAAATTGTGATAAGCAAATTATGAATCATTCTTAATTTATTTATTTATTCCATCCATCGATATCCAATGTAAATATTTCTGAACTACAATTCGTAATTTTTCAATACAATATAACTTATCAAAAGTTTTATGTTGGTTTTCTATTCACAATTCTTCATAGACTTGAATGATGTTTAAAACGAGTAACGTGTATGTTTCATTTCTTTTTTTCATTCCTATTCTATTTTTCATTTGATGTATAAACTTCGGATATTTGTCCGTTTAGTCTCTGTTCTCGACATGTAGATGGCACCATTTTCGTTTCTGTCTTTCTTGATATGCTATAACTTCTACTTTCTTGGATCTACTTCTTTCAGTAAAAGCTAAAAGGCAAATAAATACATAGTTTACAACTACTACGGTGGAAACTTCGCCAAATTCAACCAATACCATGATTTACAAGTTTTGTTTTAATCTAATTCGTACGGATGAGTTTCTAGCAGACACAATATCACCGTGAACACAGAAAATCACTTTATACAGGATTCTTGAATTCGTTATTTCATGATGCTGTATCGTGGCTTAAATGTCCATACGGGTCTCCTTTCGATGTGTTCTTGTGTTATCTGGCAATTATCAAGTTATAGATTTTGCTCCTTTGTAAGCGGCAGTGGGAAATTTTGCAGTAAGCACAGAGACAAGGTCCGTATGAATACAATAATAAAAACAATATTAGAAACAATAATATATATTAATAGTCAGGGCGCTATGGGCAAAAAAATGCGCCAGCAAGATGGACATTCCAAAACCTACTTTGACGGCTTCCTATGCATCTGAAGATCTAAAAAAATTTTACTGGCCATTGTGAAAGTGCTTATTGCGCCCACCCAGGAGGATTAAAGATAAACGCCCATATTGTGACGTCATAAGAGGGTGTTGAAATTTAAGAGTCACTCATAAATCGAAAAAAAATGATTTAATCGATAGATCTTAGAAAAGTAAGATGAGAATGTTTACTTTATTTCATATAATTACAAAAGACAAGAATGTTATTGTGATTTGAGCGTTTCTATTTTACGCCCTTTGTATTCATTATTGTACTATATATGACTTAAAATTAATATAGATTGTCATTATCAGTTTCAAATTCATTTTCATCTTCGTCTAATTCTTTTTGTTCTTGTTTTTTTTCTTCTTCTTGTTCTTGTTCTTCTTCTTCATCACCATCATCATCATCGTCGCCTTCTTCTTCATCAGAACTGTCATCATTATCCTTTACACATCTACCATTTTCACAAGCATCACAGCCGCATAAGTCGGTGCATTTCAGTCCATGATTTTTACATAGACACCCTTGGTTGTTACACGAAGATTTCTTGCAATTGCAAAACACTAGTTCCAATAACTCTGGAGGGGCTGGTTTTCTCAGCATCCACTGAATATCCAAACCTCCGTCCGATTTTAAACTCCAGCCATAACCATCAGGAGTTGGCGTATCAGGGAAACACACCAAAGCCCTCTTCACAACAGCAGTAGTGTACGAAACACGTTTGCAGTGGCATAAAAGTGCGTCTCTCGTCGGTGGAAGTTGCTGAGGATCAGGTGTTTTCCCTTTTGAGCAAAACTTCATGTATCTGGCTTCATTTACATTTGAACACTTTTGACCGTATAGTTTACAAAAGAATTCTTCAAGTACAGGAAAAAGTTGTACGTCAAATGTAAATGAATCACCGAACTTTGAAAATGCTTCCATGAACGCATCTGTTTTTCTTAGAAGTTTGAATGCCTTCACCTTTCCGATTCCAAGGAATGCACTCGTGTAGTCATTCCCGGTGAAGGCATGCAATGATGGTAATGCATGACAACATTGTAATCCGAGTTCAGATGCCATGTTCTCGATATCTAAGATGCGAACTCGATTTCCGGAGCCAATTTTCACGTACAAATGAGCATCGATTTTGTCGTTGAAGTGTAGTGCATAGATTGGTATGTCACTATCTACAGTACAAATGCAAACATTCTCTGCTCCTTGTGAGGCTGCATGCTGCGCACAAAGGAATACCTTTGTATCTGCTTCTTCCTGATTTGTTTGCAAACAGTTAACCTCGTTCTTACATACCTGAATAAAAAAAGCAATAATTTAACTATGTGCTCTATTGACTGAATTATCTTAACAAAAGGTTGCTAGGGAATGTTTTCAGAATGAAAATTATAAAAAATATAAAAATATAATATAAACTTTCGAATTTCTTGATAATTGCATGAAAATAAAACAATTTGGTCTACAATTTAGTTGGATAAAGAAAATTAATGTTCTCGGAATTAATGTCTTTAAGGTAAACATCAGAGTTTCTAAAAGATAAAAGTGTTGATTTATACCTTCATATTCTCATCGACGTGTAATTGGTAGAAATTAGAGCCAACATTCACATATAACCGTTTTGATATCATCATTTGGCTAAATCTATTTTCATGTGCCCAGTCACCTAACAAAAACTCAACTCATTTTCTGTAAATTTACGTAGACGATCTTTGAGTTTGCAACGAAATATACAAATACTTGAATCAACCTTTTTTGGAGAAAAGCAAAGTTTCAATCGCTTTCGTTTCTCCATTTTTGCATTTCGAACTTTCCCGCTTTTCAGTTTGTTTACATTTAACAACGCGCTCCATCGTAGAAATAATTTCTGAATCAGGGGGTGTTTAATTTTTCATGTAATATTTTCTAACTATCATTATAGAATAGTTAAAAGAAATTAAAAAATAAAACAAATTATCTTAAAGATATAATACTTTTTATAAGACTGATCTGCGAAAAGAATTTAGTGTTGGTTTTAATTTACTCCGATTTACTTTTTATTTTACCCCCCGACAAAAATAAGGTGCTCTTTCGCAGTCGTTTATAAAAACAGGGACGAAAGAAAACATGGCAGTGCTGAGACAGAAAATTTGTTATGATTTTATTGAGTTGTTTTTTCAACTATACTTCATGAATAAGCACTTTTAAGAAGGCCAGTAAAGAAATTTTGTTTCCTGAGAGGATTCTGTAACTCACTGTATGTAAGTTATAACGTCCCCCGAAATGTGAAATAACGACTTTTTTTTGCCCATGGCTCCCTGACTATAAGTCATTGGAACATAAGTGAAACTAAACATTTGTCTGAAGGCACACTGATTGTCAACATTTTTCTTTGACGAACAATTTTATCATACTGATCGTCAATTTTTTTGTTGACAATCAATTTTACCGCACTGATCGTTAAATCTTTGCTTGACGATCAATTCGACCTTATTGATGATCAATTTTTGAATTGACAGTAAGATCTAGCTATTGACCGTTAATTTTTCTATTTTGTTTATAAACATGTTATTGATGTTCAATCGATATAATGACCAATTGATAAAAAACATTGATGGTCAATGTATCGTATTGACAGCAACGGAAACGATTGATGTTGACCGATTTCAATGTTTTTGGACTTGGTAGTGTTTAGCTTCAGGAGTGTTTTCTTTCGATATTAATTTATAGACAGTTCTGTTTTGAGGTTGAGTAAGCACTACTGTCCCTAATTTTACAACTACGATGGAAAATAGCTTCCAATATCCTCGAACTGGTCTGACCGCTACTTTATGGGGAGAAACTTTCCCAGGGAGAAACTTTCGCTGGGAAAAAACCCCAAAATTTTTAGGGATTTATTTTTCGTGAATGAGGAATTAATTATATTTCACTTGAAATAAACTTTCGCGTTTAACTGGAAAAGTAAATTTTGCGTCAGAAAACTTTTGCGTTTTTTGGTTTTAGTGTAGTTTTTTCTCTCTTTCAATATTGGGATTTTGACAAAGAAAAAGAGGATTATTTACCGTACATGATACATAATTTCTTTCCAAGCAATTTAATCAGAACTAGCCACCAAGGGGGCCTGGCTTACCGGCCATGTTCAGCCTGCGTTGTATCACCACCTGCTCCAAATTATTGCACTTAAAACCAGCGATAAGACTTCCTTTGCTGCTGGCTTTATCGCTAAATAAAGCTCGTTTGCACGTGAACAGGAATACGTTCCTGGTGTTTCAAATCTTGCATGTTCTTGACTAAGACGTTTATTGTTGCGGTCGCATTTAAAATGTCAGCAGACTTTCTTGCTTTACACAGTGCATTCCGAACAGGAACTTCACATGGTTCTTCTTTACGATTTTAAACCAATCAAATATCAGTTAAACAATACACTCAAAACGCAGAGAGGAAAATCTTTTCAACTTATTATTAGCTTCTGTTTTACGCACTCTAACATAGGTGCTGTCAGAAGTAGGTGAAAAAATGGTTTCTCTTAAAAAGCACGGTGGGCTATTCTGGACCTCAAAATGCGCAACTTGCGGAGTATATGGAAACATCGAGCGGTCCTTGAGACACCGATCAATTTTTGAAAATAAAGATGGCTGAGAAAATCGAGTCGAAGTGAAAACTTGATGTCGATTGATGAGGCTCCTTGATATGGCTAGCACAGCTGTGGCTCCAAGGCCTACATATTTCATTGTATTGCCATCGAAAATAATTTCATAATATGTAATTTCTTACTCACACAGGCTGTATATACTTATTGCTTTTCTTTTTTAGCAATTTGTAACCAAGCACGAATTAGAGAGGTGTGCTGACTTGTGTGGAATAGATAGCTATAGTTTTTGTATACATTTTAAGCAATCACTTTTCATGAAGAGAGATACCTTAAGTGGATAAATTAGGCATTTTTCATAACACTTGATTCCTGCAAAATTATTTCAAAAATGTTTACCACAAATTTAATCCAAATGGAAAGTTATGAACACTGAAACTGACTAAGGGCACAAACTTCCAACAGTGATATCAGTGATTCTCCAGAAAAACTTAATGAGAACATTATTATTATACTAGTATCCCGGGTAAAACCTTTTTACCAAACTTAACTTCAAAAACATTTGGTCAAATCAACCATTCCCGTGTACGTACCCCGTGACGAAAAAATAAATCATAGAATCGCAACTCAAAAGTGTAATCATGTTGTAGAGCTCGAAAGACTGATCCAAAAAATGTATGGGATCGTTTTGCTACAACCAACCGTTGCAGAGATATCGTCGATCAAAGATTTTGATGACGTCATAGCCACAGTACCAAATAAAATTTGGGCCCAAATGTTGCGTCTCCCGTTCACCCGTATCGCGGACCCCAAAAAACGTCAGTTATCCCTATTGGTTGTCGAGATATTTCCCCAAAAACGTTGCGTTCGATTAGGGATGCAATGCAATGATTCCCCCGTGATAGATTAAGGGGCTGTTTACATGAAAGCCGTACTCAACTCAGGCCGGTCTGAGATTTCAGTACGGTACGAAATATTTCCCGTTCACATGAGATCAATTTCAGGACGGGCTCGATGAACGGCCCGCATTGAGAAAAAAAAAGTCAAGAGCATGCGCAGTTATTAGAAAACTAGGATATAACATAAACAACATGGCGCGAACTAGCAATAGCATGCAGCCTGCGAAGAAAGGAAATAATGAAGTGCTTCTGGTGGTTGTATCCTTCATTATGTCAAGTTTAAATGCTTTGCTTCATCCAAGGCAAAGTCTTGCTGGTGTTATTCAGAATTCTTCGAAGACAGCGAGAAATGCTTCATTCTGCAAGAGAAGAACGTAACGTAGCACTCAAAATGTTTCACGATCAGAGGAGAAAGTGTGTCAGGAAAAGGTGAATAGAAACTTGCATTGTACAAAATAGTGTGTTTATCTTGAATATACGATTTATATTGAAGAAAAAACCTTCTCATACTGTCATTTTTTATTATTCAGGAATGCAGGCATAAGAAGAAGAACATGGAAGATGCCAGGTAGAGTTGATGTTTGGTAGACAAATTTGGTTTCTGGGGTGTTTCCTGAACAAGAATGGTGCAAGAACTTGAGAATGAATTGTGATGTATTCAATAAGCTTGTGGATATAATTGGTCACAAATTTGAGCCACACTCACAGTCTTTTCGCAAAGACACTATACCTGCAAATAAGAGAATAGCTATGGTGTTGTATTATCTCAAAGACCAAGGGTCATATCGAATGACAGCAACTTTTCACGTGAGAGGGAGGATTCTGAAAATGGTTATTGCTGATGATAAAGAATAAAATTTTTTAACTCTATAACAACTTGTGTTTATATATACATCAAAGGTATTTTTACATTTGGCACTCCATAGAAATGTAGTTTTAAAACAAAACAGCTTAAGTGAACATCAGGACTTGTTTATAAATATTAAATTCATTGTCCATGAGGTGGGGATTGATATGTAGCAGGTGACCTCATTCCATAAATATTATAAGGAGGAAACACTTGTGGCTGGTTTGACTGGACGAATGCATTAGCTAATAATGCCAAGCCTTCTTTTATACCATCTCCAATCGACTTCATTGACTCTGCCATATGTTTTATCACTTCATCTGTTTGTTCAACAGAGCGCTTCATTATTGCTAATTGCTCATTTTTAACTTTTAGTTCATCCTTGGCTAAGTCAATGAAAAGCATGTCACGCTGATGGGATGAAATTTTTTTTGCCAGCTTTGTACGTTTATTTGCCTCTTCTTTATCAGATGAGTTTTGAAGTGCTTGAGATTGTTCTCTGCCATCATTAACAGGAGAATCATCTTCCTCACTTGAAAACCCTTCTTGCTCATCATCGTTATCATTCATAGATGACCTTTGGTTTTCAATAGCATTTACAGCAGGGCAGCCATGCCATATTTCCTTGAGAGTGTCAAAGTTCTCTTGTATCAGTCTTTCAGATCCGGATCTGGTGCCTGCATCGACAGTTTTTTTTAAATTCAGATCTAATCTTTCTTATCTTATTCTTGACCCTTGCATATCCTTCTTTCTTTAATTGCTCAAGGTCTTTTACCTCTTGTTTGTACTTACTCAATTGTTGTGGTGTCATATTTTCTATATCAGAAACATGAATCGACACGGGGCCAAAATCACATGGTGGGTACATCTCGGCCATCATTTTTCGAATGTCGCCATACATTTGGACCAGATCTGATTCAAAATCTTCACCCTCAAAAGTTTTTAAATTTTTGTAGGCTAAAATATTGTGTATCAGTGCATCAGTCATTGCCTGGTCCCACTTCCAACGCTTTGCTGATTTGGTCTCTTTATTATTTCGGGGTGGCTGCAAGGGTAGTGAAACAGATTTGTTTGTGACACAACTTGATTGTGTTATGACACTGCTCGTGCTTGCACTATCAGCATCATTGAATATTCCCTCATGTAATTCATTAAGATTAATGGTTTCCAGTTGGTCTTGCTGATGTTCATAAAATTGCTGTATGTTAACATAATTGTCAGTAGTGTTATTTTCATTTACTGCATTATTTTCGGTTGCTTCCTGCTCACCTTCACTCTCAGGGTCACACCATTTGCTGAGCTCTCTCAATAATTTCCGGGTGCTTGCAGGTGTCAATCGTGTCTTTTTCTTCTCTGTGTTTAGATCATTAGATCTAAAAAATAATAACATAAACCATTATGAGTCATTCTGACTAGCAAACAACAGCACCACGTGTCCTTCATACATTCATAGCTGTTTAAATAAAAAAATATTTTTTAAACATTTTCTTTGCTTTGGAGGCTTACACTTTGTCCAAGAGCAACGAAAATTTCATGCTTCCCTATCCTTGTATCAAGGAAAAAGTCATGAACGTCAAAAAGCTAAGCAGATGCTCTCTGGAGAACACTTTCATCGTAATGCACGAAAAAACTTACTTCATCCCCAACCTCTTTCTATTTTTAAATCTGTTGACAGGATCCAACGTATTATTGCTGCTTTTCTGAATTTCCATCTCTCTTTTATATCAATCACCAATCAACACAATTAATTCAACTCGACTTGGCAATGCACATCTGCTCCTCGTGTTTACCTTCACTGCTGTCGTCGTCGGCAATGTTTACAACTCTTTGCGCATGACGCATAGGAGCAAACGCTGATGCGCATGCTCACAACGAATGTTCGGTCCGGCCTGAGATTTCGATCCTGTGCTGGAGACAGGACTGAACTCAGACCGGTCAGAGATTTCAGTACGGTCACACAATGTGAACGGATCTGAAATTTCGACCAACGACAGGTCCGAGTTTTTGCGGAGTGTAGCTTTTAGCGGAACGGAGCTCATTTGGCAAGATCAAATATTGTCATCAAACACTAACAGAGAGATGCATTTCGGCTGCCGTAACTGAATGCAACCTCCTACAGGGTCATACAAAAAGTGCGATTTGGCTCACTTACCTTTAATTTTCGGAAATTTTGAGGCAGGTAATAATTTGGATGATCAAGCTTACAAGTGTTCAGGGTATAGCGTTTAGGCAAAATTGTCGATCTGTACGGTGGCGGTCAAAACAAAGTGGTTGCTTTTTGAGTTAAGTAGACATTTTCCCCCGAGAAATCTCCGAATGCTCCGAGGTTTGTTATGAACTTCCAACTGGGAAACCAGGAATACCTCTTATCCTTTACGATAATATTGTAAGCTAATGAGAATATTGCTTGTTGATACTTTTGAAAATTTAAATCAAAGCTTCTGAAAGTGCATCTATGGATTCTCACAAGCTGTGTATCTGTGAGGAATAAAAGATAAAGCTGTTATTTCTTCTCCATATGCTATATCTTTAAGCCATGTTTATTCAACTACTTCGTGTTGTATTTTGATCCACCTAACTGTTTTTATTTCCACACACAACACAAAACAAGACATAAAAGTCCAATGATGATGATAAAATCTAATGTAAATGTTTATGTTTATCAGGTGTGTTGCAGCAGACACACACCACTATGCCCCGCATAAAGTTTTATTCATAATATAGGTCCTTTTAGAGATTTATATATACTTTTTGAATTCTTAATTGCAAGCTTATTATTGTTCATGGGAAATGATTTGCATGTTTCGTATATGATAAACTTTATGCTGACGACAGGTTAGGGAGAATATGTGTATGTGCAGAAAAAAATGGCTTTGATATTTTCTATGTCTAAATCACTGAGACATCAAAACAGTATACAGTACATCACCATTCATGGAATTTGTCTATTTAAAAGAGTACAATCGTAGTCACATTTTATGACCAAATTGGACTGCTTAACAACAAAAAATGTAAACAATATTTTATCCATCATATATATATATATTGTAAAATATTCTCTGATTTGGAATTCAATTAGTCAACTCCATTGTAGTATTTAATACATGTGTTTGGGTGAAATTTTATAAATTCTAGAGAAATAACTGAAGTTGAAATAGCTACAGCTTACAAATTCTTTAATTGGATAAGATAATTAAAAGAAAACAACAATGAAGAGCAAAAGAAACAAATCAGTTAATTTGTTTTTGTGTAATTGTTATTACTTTACATAATACTACTTGAATTATTTCTAAAATTACAGTTACGTAATTAATATATGTATATACTGTATATAATTATAATTATATACATAAAATATATATATATAATTATGTTAAATAAATAAACAGATGTCCTGTGCATATGTTGTGTTGTGAATTATGTATACACAAGCGAACGAAATAAAACACATAATTATGTTAAATAATTTTGTTAAATATATAATGATTTTGGTTAGTATCGTGAATGGGAATTTATGCTCTTAATAATTTGTCTGTTGGTTTTACTATTTCAGGTGTATAAGGCATTATCAAGAGTCATTGATATCAATTTATGAATCACTATAGTCGTGGAATATCTGGTGTACTTGAAACAATGGAACTGCTGAACCAAGACAGGAGTAACAGATGTGACGTGTTGGGCATTTCCAGCATATATGTGGTCAGGAAACTTTGATTCAAATTGGTTATCGTTCATTTGAAAGGAACATGTGACCAATTCAAGAATGTTTTATGTATACAAATTGAATTTTGTCGATTGACATTTAAAGTTGCAACATAAAACTGGATGTTGTTCATTATATCTGGGTTAAGTTACGTGAACATTTTGGCAAAGTTTAAAAGATGTCTGTTATGTATTTCTTGTTGGTTTTACTTCCTAGTGTTTCTTTATGCATTCGAAAAAGCTATTTTTTTATAATAGATCATTTTTATATGCTCTTTTTGCCACTATGAGTGTCAGAATTTTTTTGACTCTGTACTTTATGCATAAAAGAACTGGAAATTATTGATTCATAAAGCATTTTGTTTTCTTTCTCTTTTCTATCTCCATCCCACATTCACAAAATCAAATCCTTGAATGCACGTTATCAGACTATCAAACCTGACCTTGTTTTGATTTTTTATATTGTGACATTACTTGATATTAATTTCTTCATAACAGAAATTTGCTATGGGCCAATTTCTGATCATCAAATTACCACATCAAAACGAGGCAAGGGAGCACAGTTTGGTATTTCGACATTTGAAGTAATAAGGTCTAATTGCAATATAACTAAAGTACATTACATTGATAGGATACATTTCAAGAAAACTAAAAAAAATTACATATATTCTTTCAGTGGTGCTATTTCGTTTTCGCACTTCCCACTTTCCGTCCAGGATGTTTTAGGGTCAGGATTAAGGGTTAGGATTAGGGTTAATTTTTATCTCCTCCGTGATGAAGAGCCAATAGTAAAAAAATATGATGGCAGCTACATTTGGGGGGTGCGAAAAGGAAATTATTATTCAATTTGAATCGCAATTATAACTAAAATGTATATGATAGGATACATTGCATTAGTTTCAAGAAAACTAACAAAAATTACAGATATTCTTTCAGTTATGGATGCGTATTCAACATGCATTCAACTCGCTCGTCGGAAGTTGTTGAATGAATATCCGGCTTTCACGCATTCCATATTTTCGCTGGCGAACGGGTGATTCCACGCACCCACTCCGCAAACCTTATATATTGATCCAACCGTACTGAATTCTCAGACCGGTCTGAGTTCAGTACGGCTTTCATGTAAACAGCCCCTAAAAAACTGGCGTCACAGCACTTGCTACTATATAATAATCGTAAAAAAACGCATGGCCTAACGAAAAATATGACCACGATTAAGAAGATTTTGACCTTAAAATTCAACAAAATTTATCACTCTCTAAAATAAAAGTGTGACAGACACTCGCTATTATATATAAGACTAGCCGCCAAGGCGGCGTCGCTCGCCGCCCATGTTCAGCCTGCGTTGTGTCCCCACCTGCTCCAAACTATTGCACTTAGAACCAGCGATAAGACTTCCTTTGCTGTTGGCTTTATCGCTTAATAAATTTTGTTTGCACGTCAAGAGAAATACGTTCTTGGTGTTTCAAATCTTGCATATTCTTAACACAAATGTTCATTGTCGCGGTCGCATTTAAAATGTCAGCAGACTTTCTTGCTTTACACAATGCATTCCGAACGTGAACTTCACGTGGTTTTTATTTACGACTTTAAACCAATCAAATATCAGTTTAACAATACACTCAAAACGCAGAGAGAAAAAACTTTTCAACTTATTATTACCTTTTGTTTTACGCGCTCTACCATGGGTGCTGTCAGAAGTAGATGAAAAAATGGTTTCTCTCAAAAAGATCACACGGGAGGAGAAACAAATGCACGTGCTAAATGAATGAAGTGAATAAAAAACGTTCGATCAGATTAAAATAGATTAAAAGAAATCGATTAAAAGAAATTAAGACAAAAGCAAAAAAATATTTTTGTTTCATGATACACTTTTTTTATCTATCGGTTTTTAAACATTTTTATTACTCCAAAAAAAGTTCGCCCGTCTCAGACAGTCAGGCAAGCGTTAGAATACACTGGCAAACCGCACATGCTGCCATGTTCTGCCACTGCTGCTTTTTGTCCAAAATGTTTAATCCGTTAGTTTCATTGTATTTAGTTGATGTATTGTTTTCAAAACCAAGTCAACGGTGGTCCTTGGAATATAAAACTAACAATAATAATAAAAACAAAACGTTATTCCTATTATTTCATCAGCCAAAAAAAGTCACGTTCGATTGGGGTTGCAATGTATTTGCTTCGAACTCACGTCGCACACAAAAAAATAAATAATTTCGCTCACAACTCAATCTACCATTTTGCGTGACTTACAAACAAACAAACAGACAGACGGAGAATCGGCTATTAATATATAGACTAGCCGCCAAGACGGCGTCGCTCGCCGCCCATGTTCAGCATGCGTTGACTTCACGCAAAATCAATTTAAAGAATTGGCAACCGAAAGTGTTACCATGTTGTAGAGCTCGAAAAACTGATTAAAAAAATGTATGGGATCGTTCCGCTACGATCGATCGTTACAGAGATATCATTCTTCAAAGATTTTGATGACGTCACAGACCCCTCCCCAAAAAAATTAGACCCAAATTTTTGTCACCCCATCGCCTGTATCGCGGACCCGAAAAAACGTCAGTTATCCTAGAGGCAGATTCGAAATCAAATATCAAATATCAGTTTAAACAATGGTTCCAAAAAAAATCAAATTTCATGTGTTATTTATTTTTTAAAACAATCGTTGATCAGTACAACAATGCACTCAAAACGTAGAGAGAAAAAAACTTTTTATTAGCTTTTGTTTTAAAAACGTTACGCGCTCTAACATGGGTGCTATCAAACAGGGGGAAAATGGTTTCTCTTCTTAAAAAGTTCACACGGAGGAGAGAAAAAAGGCACGTGCTAAATGAATAAATAGAATAAAAAAACGTTCAACCAGAACGCTTAACAATTAAAAGAAGAAATGAATTTATTAAAAGAAAAGCAAAAAAAAAAAAAAAACATTTTGTTTTGATATGATACTCTTTTTTTACCTATTGGTTTTTAAACATTTTGATTGCTCAAAAAAAAAGTTCACCCGTCTCAGACAGTCAGGCAAGAGTTAGTGGCAAACCGAACATATGCTGCCACGTTCTGCCACTGCTGCTTTTTGTCCAAAATATTTAATCAGTTAGTGACTTTGTATTTAGTTGATGTACTGTTTTCAAAGCCAAGTCAATGTGGAATATAAAACTAACAATAATGATAAAAACAAAACGTTATTCATATTAGTTCATCAGCCAAAAAAGTCACGTTCGATTGGGGTTGCAATGTATTTGCTTCGAACTCACGTCGCACACAAAAAAAGAAATAATTTTGCTCACAACTTAATCTACCATTTTGCGTGACTTACAAACAAACAGACAGACAGACAGAGAATCGGCTATTAATATATAGACTAGTATCTCACGTAAAAGTTTTTTACGGCTTTAATTTCGAAAATAATGTGACGAAAACAGGTGACGAAAAATTAAATCACCGAATCTCAAAAAGAGACCGTTTCCATTATTCCGTTATTGATGACGTCATAGCCGCGGTACCAAAAAAAATTTGGGCCCAAATGTTGCGTCACCCGGTCACCTGTATCGCGGACCCTAAAAAACATCAATTATCCCTATTGGTTCTCGAGATATTTCCCCAAAAACGTCGCGTTCGATTGGGGATGCAATGCAATGGTTCCCTGTGATTATAAAAACATCTGACGTCAAATGCTGCGTGCTATTATACTAATCGTGAATGTGTCTTGCGTGATCGAGCTGCCGCTATATGACCACAATTAAGAAGATTTTGACCATTAAAAAACAAAAACAAAACACTCTCTAAGTTAAATGTGTTACACACATTGCGAATTAGTATAAGTAGATCAACACAAACATAAAATTGGGGAAATGCGTATTGTATGACTGGAGGTAAATTTTGAAAAAAAGCATTTTAAGTTTATAAATTTTGTCTTCGACGGTAGACTTCGTCTAGCCTCTTAGTTTGAAACATCAGTAAGTTATAATCTTTCTCTATGTATATCTTTTACACATAACACATAACTACACATAACTTGCACTGATGAGTGCCTAGCAAACAAAAATTAAAACATTTTATCAGCGTCCAACCCTCTAGGGACTAAGCAATTGATTAGCTGTATAAACTAATCAAGTTCGTAAACGTATGAATCTCAAGGGTATTTAACACCCCCATCCTTGAGATATCGTATCTCAACTAAATCTTCGCATCCTTTCGTCAGTGCATCAGAAAACGATAACTTCCAGCCCTTTCATCGGTGCAACAGAAAACGACAGACTTCACACCTTTTCGTCGGTGCAACAGGAAGCAACAACTTCACACCTTTTCGTCGGTGCAGCAGGAAACAACAACTTCACACCTTTTCGTTGGTGCAGTAGGAAACGACAGACCTCACACCTTTTCGTCGGTGCAACAGGAAACAACAACTTCACACCTTTTCGTCGGTGCAGCAGGAAACAACAACTTCACACCTTTTCGTCGGTGCAGTAGGAAACGACAGATTTCACACCTTTTCGTCGGTGCAACAGGAAACAACAACTTCACACCTTTTCGTCGGTGCAGCAGGAAACAACAACTTCACACCTTTTCGTCGGTGCAGTAGGAAACGACAGACTTCACACCTTTTCGTCGGTGCATCAGTAAACAACAACTTCACACCTTTTCGTCGGTGCAATAGGAAACAACAACTTCACACTAACGGTGCACAAATCGTCTACCTCACACCCAGCGGTGCACAAGTCGTCTTCTTTGTATCTTGATAGCGCAAAGTCGTTTCTTCTTGTTTAGGTACGTCTAATTCCAAGATGGCAATTTTCGTCACAGGTCGAAGATAGACGCCATCTTTTGTTTTCACTTCAACCTTCCTGACTTCACCATCATCGCTTTCGTAAATCTTTAATATTCTCCCAAGCGTCCATTGACTACGCACAAGGTTCCTTTCAAGGAGCATAACCAAATCACCTTGTTTTAATCTGGTAGTCGTTCTGAACCACTTCTGCCTTGTTGTCAACATTGCAAGATATTCTTTGGACCATCTATCCCAAAATTGGTTCGTCATCGATTGTACTTGCTTCCATCTTTGTCGAGGTGCCAACTTCGTATCGTATTCACCACTAATAATTAAATTTCTTGAGGGTCGGCCCAAAAGAAAGTGGTTTGGAGTCAGCGGTTCGAGATCGTTGCAGTCATCACTTATGTATGTCAGCGGTCGGCTGTTGAGGATGGCTTCGACTTCTGTAAAGATGGTCTGTAGAACAAAATCGTTCATCACCATGTCTTCTTTCATGATGACCTTCAGTGTAGTTTTGACACTTCTCACCATTCTTTCCCAGACACCACCCATATGTGGTGCCTCTGGTGGGTTGAATTGCCACTCTATTTCCTTTCTTTGTAGCTCTTTACTGATTTTGAGGCTGTCCATTTTTTCGATCTCCTTTCTCAACTCGTTACTAGCTCCCTTGAAGTTGGTTCCACAATCGGAGCGAATCAATTTTGGGTTTCCTCGTCTGTTGATAAACCTCTCTAGTACATTGATAAAGTCGTCTGCTTCAAGTGACGGCGATAATTCGAGGTGAACAGCTCTGGTCACCAAGCATGTAAATAAACAGCCCCATCGTTTGGCCCGACTTCTGAGAATCTTCACTTGTATAGGGCCAAAATAATCAACTCCACAGTGGAAAAATGTAGGTGCTCCGATGGTGATACGATCGGGAGGCAAATTCGCCATCTTAACTTGGATCGGTTTAGCTCTTCGCTTTTGACATGTAATGCATCTTTTGACAACCTTCGTGACGAGAACACGAACATCAATGATCCAAAACTCTTGTCTTAACAAAGATATTAGATGTTCTGTTCCAACGTGTCGATTATAGTCGTGAAAATGACGCACAAGCAATTCAACTGCATAATGTTTTCTTGTTAGGATAATCTGATGTTTAGCAGCATGCGGAATGTCACCGACTTTAAGTCGACCACCAACTCTCATTATTCCTTCATTGTCAATATAAGGATCCAGTTTGCATAGCTTTCCATTCAATGAATCCATTGTTGATTTATCACTGAAGACGTCGTCTTGGATGAGTTTGATCGCTTTCTGCTTGCCAATCTTCTCTTCTTCTAGTGTCAAGTGTCTCTTTGGTGCCATTTTTCCTTTCTTCTGAGTTACCTTTGGACGGAGAAGTACCAACAACCATGCAACCGTGTTGGTGAGTCTCTTCCATGAAGAAAACCTTTCGAAATTTACGACTGGCTTGTGCTTTATAAGTGTGAGGATTGACTTTGGTTTCCTTATTTCTTTGTCGGTCGAAGATAAGGGTGTAAGCTCTGTTGTCGGCCATTCTGACTCTTCGTTCTTTAGAAAATCTGGGCCGTTGAACCAAATATTCTTGAATGCTTCTTCGTCACTCAATTCACCTCGAGTGGCGATGTCCACTGGGTTTATTTTTCCTGGGATGAAGTGCCATTGGTTAGGTTCTGTGTGATTACGAATTTCAGCGACTCTGTTTGCTACAAACACCTTGAATCGTTTGCTTTCATTATTGATGTATTGTAAGTTTAAGATAGAATCGGTCCAGAATTTTATCGATGAAAACTGGATGTCAATTTCACTTACAATGGTTTCCTTCATCCTAACTGCAATAATTGCTCCTTGCAGTTCCAACCTCGGAAGAGTGAGAGTTTTTATTGGTGCAACTCTTGATTTTGACATCAGAAGGTGGCAGGTAGCTTCACTTTTGTCATCAACTCTTACATATGCAACCGCAGCGAATGCCTTTTCGGAGGCATCACAGAAAACGTGCAACTGTACATCTTGATTCCCTTGCAAACCCAGACTGCGTGGTACAGCGACGGTTCTCGAGATTTCAGACAATTTTTTCAACCATGACTCCCACCTTCTCTGAATTTCGTCATTAACTTCTTCATCCCATTCAATTCTTTCTCGCCAAAGTTCCTGTATCAATAGTTTTGCAGCCAGGGTGAAGGGTGTCAACAATCCTAGAGGATCAAATATCGTAGCTGTTTTCTTCAAAATTGATCGTTTTGTGATCTTCGAGTAGTCAGTGTCTGCATTTACACTATACACAAAGCAGTCAGCATGTTTATCCCATTTTACCCCAAGTGCACGTGAAATAGTACTTTCGTCTATAGGTAGGTTTGCACCTGGTGACGCAAGCTTTTCTTGAGGTAAGTCTTCCAGTACCGCAGGAACGTTGCTCTGAAACTTTGTTAAGTTGAAACCTTTATTTTGTAACAGGATGATCAGTTGATGAATCAGATTCTTTGCCTCTTCATCAGTCTCTACTGATTTCAACAGATCGTCCATATAAAAGGCTTTCAGGACTGTCTCGATCATTTCTGGTGGGAATATATCAGCTTGATCAGTTGCTGCTCTCTTAAGGGCGTAAGATGCAGCACATGGGGAGTCAGTGGCCCCAAAAATATGTACGAGCATACGGTATAGATCAGCTGGAGCCTCAGATTCAGGGTTATCCTTCCACAGAAACCGTACAGCATCAGCATCAGTTTCCTTTAAGCGTACTTGATGGAACATGGCCTCAATGTCGGCTACGACTGCAATGTTGTGCTTCCTGAACCTGAGCAATACGCCGAGTAAACTGTTAAGCAGGTCAGGGCCAGTGTACAGATTGGAATTCAAACTCTGGTTGCTTGACTGCGCTGCTGCATCGAAGACCATCCGAACCTTTCCCGGTTTGTTGATGTTTGTAACACCGTGATGCGGAACATACCAAGTCTTTTCAGTAGTTTGCGATACTTGTTCATTGTTTAACTTCTCAGCATAACCGTCCTTCAAATACCCTGTTATATTTTTCTTGTACATGTTGAAGAAGTCAGGGTCAGATTTGAATTTCCTGCTTATTTGGTTCAATCTTCGATTTGCAACTGGGAAGCTTTCTGGAAGTTTGACGTTAGGTTTCCACAACATGGGAACGACATAGTGGCCATCTTTGAATTCGGTTTCTTTGTCCAATATTTCCATATTATGTTGATCCTCTATTGATAGAGACTTCTTGCATTGGATTTCAGTGCCAAAGGCTTCAGTTTCCCAAAACTGCTTGTAATCATCATCTAGGGTCTCACATCCCAAGTTTCGTGTCAGTGCTACTAATCGATTGCTCTCTTCGTTGATACAGCTGTCATAAGCGCCAAACAAAGTCCAGCCAAGAGGGGTCTTTGCTGCATATGGATAGCCTTTTCGATGCTTTCGATATTCACTGCTTATTAATGCTTCGGGAACATCGGCTCCAATAAGCATCTGGATCTGATCACTACTGATGTCTTTGAGGTTAAGGTCTCTTATGTAATCCCATTGGTGGTCTGAGGTTACCGGTACTTCTTGGCCTGGTACAAGGAAGTTCTTGTCATCTATTGAATATACATCCTTTAAAGCTGCTGAATATTTTCCATCCAACGCCGAAATTCTAAGATCGACCAGCTCGGTTGGTAAAACTGTGTGATCTTTGATTGTACCAAATGTAAGCCTTTTTTTGCGCCCTTGCAACTCCAATTCTTTGCATAATGTTTTGGTTATAATGGTGCATTGACTGCCAGTATCTAACAAAGCAAAGGTGTCAACAAATTTTCCTCTGTAGTTTACCACACGTACGGGGACAACTTGCAAATATACGTGACTACCTCCTTTAACTAAGCCAATGGTTTTATCTACTTCTTTTATAACCATTGTCTGTGGTGTTTCCCTCTTAGGTTCTGGTTTCTTTTCCGTTTCTTTGTCAAGTTGTTTTCCCTTTGTGGGGTCACTTTCAAAATTCTGAGTACCAACTTGTCCCTTTTTCCAGGTTAGTGCATTATGTAATGAGGTATGATGTTTTCGTTTGCAATCATCTATGTAGCACCTTCCCTTTGATTGGCATGATTTGACGTGGTGTTTCGGGCTAAGACAATTGAAGCAAAGTTTTTTCATCTTGACAAGTGATAACTTATCAGCGTTTGGTTTCGACTTGTAAATCTTACAACTGAAAAGCCAATGATCTTTATTACATAGCACGCATAATTGTTTGAATCGTTCCTCTAGTTTTGGGGTTTTCGTGTGCATACTGAATCGTTCAGGTTTACATCTTTCTTGGTAGAGGTAAGGGTCTCTCGACGCCATGACTCTATCCTGCAACCATTTTTCAAAGTGTTGCAAATTTGGTTCTTCTTTTCTTCTCAGCAGGAGAGAATATTCTGACCATTTTCTTTGTAAATAGTACGGCAATTTGGACAGAACTTGACGTAGCAAGTCGGTGCTGTATATGTCTCCAACATAATTCATCTTTATTAAAGTATTTAGACAGGATGAGATTTCGTAATAAAAGTTTCCCAATGCCTTGGGATCGTAATTTGAAATTTGTTTGCATTTGGTTATTTTGCGGATTAGAGCTTGGGCAACAAGAACTCGGTTACCAAACATGTATTTGAGTTTCTTTAGTGAATCAGCGTAACCTTGATCGTCATTTGCAAATCCATCGACTGCTTTTAAGGCTTCGCCCTGCAAGTGTTGCGTTAAGTAGGTTCGTTTCTGAAACGAATCGAGGTATGGTTGCTTATGTACAATGTCATAGAACTTCGACACAAACTCGATCCACTTTTCGGCTTCGCCAGCGAAAGTAATTAATTCTTGTCGAGGCAGACGTTGTTGAATTAAGAGTTCCATTTGGACATCACGTGACGGAGAAATGTCTGGAACTGCTAAGTTTGATACATCTAAATCGTCGATCCACTCATCGATTGCTTTAGTCGCACAGGAATCAATGTTCGTTCGGACAATAGAACTTCGATTTTCAAAGTGCCTATTGTTGATTTGGTCAAGCTTTCGAGTATCATTGATACTTTGACGATAGAAAGTTTGTCCGATATTTGGTGTATCGATAATTTGGTTTCTATATGTTGACGGAGTTGTGTATGTGCTGTGGAGATTTGGTGTTTCACTGAACTGAACATTCCTGTAATATTGCGGAAAGGGTTGTTCAATATATGATTTCCTCGAAATCGTTGACGTATTTTGTTTGTTTGGTATAAATTCTCGAACATTTGGATCACTGATCACTAGTCCGAAACGGTGTGTGTTTCCTGAACTTGGTGTTGTTCCGCTAAAATAATCGGTTGACTGGCGGTAAGTTTGTGCAGTATTTTGTAATATGCTTTGTTGTTTTTTCGTGTGTATTTCAGTTATTTCACCGTTGTAGTCGGCCAGATCCCTTTGTTTAACACTTGAATTAACTGCCTGCTCCTTTTCGTATTTGGTAGTTGTTTCAGTATGTGATTTTTCGGATTCCTGAGTAGATTGATTACCCTGTGTGCGCTCTACGTATAATTTAGAAAATGCACCGCATATATCACTGAGAGTTTCCTGCATATTTTCCTGTGTATTTTCGACTGACTGAGATTTAGCAACCTCTTCGCGCCATTTCATTATGCTATTTTGCTTTTCGGTTGAACATGAAGACGGTGGATCATGTTCGCGGTCAATTAAATATCGTTCGATATTTGAAAAACATGTGTTTACTCGGAGAGCTAACTCATCGATCCATTGATCGTTGAATTCTGGATCCTCGTCACTCAACAAGGTCATATATTCTTCATGAAGAACGATAGCATGTTTTAGAGTTGAATCTAACGAAGACCTCAAATACTGCAGTTTTGTGCGACTTCCCCTGCTATTTACGAGCTCTTCGATCTCTGCAGTCATTTTTGTTATGACGAATTTTTTCCCATTCCTCCTACGCTTTGCTTGGGAGACGGACATGGTTGTTTATTTTAAGGTACCTAGATTCGTCAAATTACGAGAGATATCCAGGAAACAGGAAATGATTTGGAAAGTAACACAGGACACGATCTGGAAATTCAAATAATAAACAGGAAATTCCAGGAACTTAAACTGGAATAATTCAGACAGGAAACAATCCAGAGGTTCAAACGGTTATCCGGTAAACAGGAAATGATCCGGAAATTCAAATAATAAACAGGAAATTCCAGGAACTTAAACTGGAATAATACAGACAGGAAGCAATCCAGAGGTTCAAACGGTAATCCGGTAAACAGGAAATGATCCGGAAATTCAAATAATAAACAGGAAATTCCAGGAACTTAAACTGGAATAATACAGACAGGAAGCAATTCGGAGGTTCAAACGGTAATCCGGTAAACAGGAAATGATCCGGAAATTCAAATAATAAACAGGAAAATCGAGGAACTTAAACTGGAATAATTCAGACAGGAAACAATCCAGAGGCTCAAACGGTAATCCGGTAAACAGGAAATGATCCGGAAATTAACACAGGACACGATTTTCTTACCAACTTTTGTTGAATCAAAACATCAAGTCTTTCAACCCCAGCAAGTCTTTCAAGCCACCGCAAGTCCTTCAAGCCACAGCCACAACCATTAAGTAAATAACCCAAAAACAATATTCACTCTTGCAAGTTATTATAAATTTTGTCTTCGACGGTAGACTTCGTCTAGCCTCTTAGTTTGAAACATCAGTAAGTTATAATCTTTCTCTATGTATATCTTTTACACATAACACATAACTACACATAACTTGCACTGATGAGTGCCTAGCAAACAAAAATTAAAACATTTTATCAGCGTCCAACCCTCTAGGGACTAAGCAATTGATTAGCTGTATAAACTAATCAAGTTCGTAAACGTATGAATCTCAAGGGTATTTAACAAAGTTTTACAATTATACAATATAATATAATGTAGGAACACAAACAAAAAGACCTTTTTGGCAATTAAATCACCTCACTTTCAAGCCGTATAATAACAACCTTTGTGTTGTTTTGAGAATAAAGATATTGTTTTACCTTGAAACAATAATGTTACACAAAGTTCTTTTACTATTCTTAAGAATATGCAAGTAATTTAAAAAAAAAGGAACAAGGTGATATATATATACCTGTAGTGACATAATTTCTGAAAAAGTCTTACTTTACGCATACTTTGTATGTATAAATTTCCATGAACTGAATAAATGTTCTAAATACTTCTAAGTTAGAAATTTTCATGAGTCGATCCATTCATGAAATTTTTTGTATTTCGTGGAAATGAATTTTTGCGAATTGACCTTCTTCATGAGGTCACTATCACATATCTTGCAGTCAGTAGACACACCAAGGTTTAATCCACACTTCACACAGTAACGATCTGGAACGTACTTCACTAGACTCTTGTTATACCTTACATTATCATAACCATTTTCTCGTAAATAAATTAATTGTAAATACTCATGCCTGAAGATAAGTGGCCAGCGGTTTTGGAAGGTGGTATTTTTTGCATACTTTGATATTTGCTGATGCTTTTGCTCTCTCCCCTCCATTGTATTGCAACCAAGGCCAAATTTGTACATTGATAAACACTGTTCAGCATGATACGGTGCTACATTACATAATGTCCAAAGACTAGGGCTTATTCTTTGCTCAAACAGACAACATGCCCGGAACAGTGATTTTGCCTCTGTCTTCAGTTTTGAGAACATTTCAGCATTAAAATCTTCAATTCGCACAGCATATGACAACAACTGTCGTAACCTCGGAGACTCAAAGAAAAGTTCATGAAGACAACGTTTAACTTGGTTGTTTGATGTGTTAGCCAAGATCATTTCAATTAATGATGGAAAATTCTTCATATACAAAAAACTTTCTTTACCACGGAAACGAAATGTAAACTCCTTCTCAACTTTCCCACAACTTTCATTAAACCAAGTTGTTGTTTTCTTGGCAAGAAAATTACAACTCATGCTGTGATGAACAAATTCAACAAACTTTGCAAAAAGACAACTTTCAGGAACTTCACGATAGGTCTTTACGTTTTGTAATTTTGAACGTTTAACTTGGTTGTTTGATGTGTTAGCCAAGATCATTTCAATTAATGATGGAAAATTCTTCATATACAAAAAACTTTCTTTACCACGGAAACAAAATGTAAACTCCTTCTCAACTTTCCCACAACTTTCATTAAACCAAGTTGTTGTTTTCTTGGCAAGAAAATTACAACTCATGCTGTGATGAACAAATTCAACAAACTTTGCAAAAAGACAACTTTCAGGAACTTCACGATAGGTCTTTACGTTTTGTAATTTTGATTGTGAAATACATAATTTGAACAATTGCATGAATCGTTCTTTGATTGTGTTGTTTTTGAGGTGTAATGGTTCTGATTTCGCACATTCAACATACGTGTCAACCAAAGGTTTGCTCTCTTTTCTACTTTTCAGATTTTGGGCAATATATGATGTTAACTTTGTTCTTTTGTTAGATTCTTAAATTTTTAGCTTAGCCAACTCACTCTTCTTAGCAGCAACTTTCTCAGCATCAGAAAATTGTTTGCTTACAGGAAATGGCTTCCATTCATTGATATCATCCCCACCGTATGTTTTGTCATTATCATTGCAGTCAGTTTCAGTTACATTTCCAAAGGTAGAAAAATAATGTGCAGAGTGTGATAGCTCACCGGCTAAAAAATACAACATTTTCATATCATTAGGAAGCTCACACAACTTGAATTCTGCCTTGTATTCTACATTGTTGCCATGTATCACAAACGTATTACTTTCAAGATATTTAATGTCAGAAATCAGCTTTAAAATAAAATTTGATACTGACTTGGAACTTTCTCCAACATCTCCACAAAAAAGTAAAAACTGCTCCTCACTGCTGGCTATACCAACATTTAAAACAGACAATAACATAGACATGCCACATATTGGTGCAGAATCACCACCAACTGCCAAAGCGAATAATGAAGACTCATTGTCCCTTTGAACAAAACTTTCAAATTTCTTTAAATTATCCACACGTCCTTCATTTACGATAAAATTAAACTTTGCCAATCTCAAAATAAACTCAGCTGGATTTCGATATACACCTTTTGCATCAGGATCAGTTGCGTCAAGAGTAGATATATCTGTCAAATCTCCAATATCTATTTCATTTATTCTATTTGAAAGCATGTTGTATGAAACATAGTTGGCTATGCGTGTTCCTTTCAAAAAGGCGTTAGAATTAGCTCTTCTAATGCTGAGATATTTGTGTTTCCCTAAAACATTGTGGCTATAATAAGCATTTAATGAACACAACACATTTTCCTCAGATGTATAGTAATTTCTATTAAACGCTTTGATCACATCATCATTTAATGTTTTAACGAGAGAAGGTTTAGAAGTTAAAATCTTTCCACTGACTTTTTTCACACTACACTGACTTGCCAAGTATCTAGCATTCCTTCAATAACAGGATCTACATGCTCTCTTGTTCCGCCAAGTATGGTCATACACGAATTATATGTTTCTTTTCACCTGATGCTCTTTGCCTTATTTTGCAAAAATTTTGAAGTGGGACTACACTTTCTTCTCTTGACTACAGAAGCTGATATCTCTATACCAACTTTACTCTTTTGTCGAACTATGTTATCAAATGTTCTATTAATCTCTCTTTCTGTCTGCTCTAAATTGACTTTCTTATGTTTCAACTTACTTCTTTGGTTATCGATACGATGGGAAATCTCTTTTAATTCTCCATCTAACTGTGTTACCTTATCTAGTTCTTGCTGAATTTCATTCTTCTTTGAGATTTTTTTGTCCATTTCATTATAATTCTTTTGTTACTTTGGAATATTCCCAAATAACTGTTTTTCTTATTTTGTGCTTTACTTCCTTTAGGTGGCATAACAAAAATCCATAGAACAATATGCAGCAAACCAGATGAACTAAATTTAAAAACTTATAATTGTACCATATTCATTACAGTATAATGAATGGTCAAGAACAATGTCCCAGTCTTAACTTTAAATTTCAATGTTGCTTTCTTTTCATCTGTCACTACAACACAGCCATTGTTACCAATTGAATTCGTCTTCTGTAAATAGTGATCAATATGTTTTTCTAACAATTCTTTGAAATGGAATTTGAACACTCCAAAATGATAAAATTCTAAGATGTATTCTTTGGGGAGTCCCCGTGAATCCCATATAACTCGGGCTACAAAACCAATGCGAATTTTATAATCCCGAACAGCTCCGAAAAATTCGTAATATATTGATGGACAGATATATTCAGTAACTTCAATCACCCAAGGAATTCGGTACTTTTGATGGAAAGAAATTTTGCAATGAACTGATTCTAAAATTCTCTGGAAATGGAACTGCAAAATGTTGGAAATCTGCACATTCTTTCTTCTTAACACATCATATGTTTCCAGTGGAGCAAATGACATAACTAGCATGTATTCCTGTAAGTACTAAAAAATGTGAAGGTAAAAGTTCAATCAGTTTTTCAACCACTTTGTGTTTTATAAGCAACCAAGGTCAGACGTTTGTATTATTGTTGCTTAGAAATTGACCATTTTTTTTGCAGTGATGTTACTTAATGTGTTGCTAAGAATTATTCGAAAATACATATATGTGCTGTCTCAAAAACCTTTGTGTACGTATTAGTTATTGAAATAAATTTTAACAAGGTGAATGAAGTGAATAAAAAACGTTCGATCAGATTAAAATAGATTAAAAGAAATCGACTAAAAGAAATTAAGACAACTATTAAGACAAAAAGCAATAAAATATTTTGTTTCATGATACTCTTTTTTTACCTATCGGTTTTTAAACATTTTGATTGCTCGAAAAAAAGTTCACCCGTCTCAGATACACTGGCAAACCCAACATGCTGCCACGTTCTGCAACTGCTGGTTTTTGTCCAAAATGTTAAATCAATTAGTTTCTTTGTATTTAGTTGATGTATTGGTTTCAAAGCAAAGTCAACGTGGAATATAAAACTAACCATAATAATAAAAACAAAACGTTACCTCCATTGGTTCACCAGCAAAAAAAGTCACATTCCATTGGGGTTGCAATGTATTTGTTTCGAACTCACGTCGCACACAAAAAAAGAAATAATTTCGCTCACAACTCAATCTACCATTTTGCGTGACTTACAAACAAACAGACAGACGGAGAATCAGTTATTAATATATAGATGTACATCAAAAGCACTACGCTCTCACCCCATTCCGAATCGTCATCACTCGAGTCCCTTTCGTCACTTTTTAGGCTCTCTCCATTTTACTCAGCTGATATCGCGATCAATGCTAGATTTTCTTGTGCTTCCTTGGCTGAAGGTAGCAAAGGGTCAAGATCATCAATGGATCTATGGAGTTGTTTTCCCATTTAAATCACATCTGCGATACCTGACGCTCTCCATCCAGTCTCAATGTATTTCTTCCATTCATCTGTTATCATTAAATTTTAAAATTCGACCAACCATCCAGCATGTGAAGGTTTCTTAATACACAATCTTCAAAGTTTTGTGAAAATGGCCAAAAAACGCAAAAGTTTCTCCCAGCGAAAGTTTCTCCCCACAGGCTTGTTGTTCTCATTAACCAGGACTGAACCGAATTAAGGTCTCAAAGTCCATAGGGATATTCTATTTTCTCCACCTCCGTGCAGAGTTATGTGGTCATGTTTTGTATCAAAGCTATCTTTAGTATGTCGGCATCCGCTTGGCACTCCAATACAGCACTTTCATGCTGTATGTAGTATGCAACAAACTTCAGCTAAATAACTGTTTCACATATATACAATGTCAGGGTATCCGTCATGACGTCAGTTGGTTGAAATTGTGTGATGAAAATTCAGCTGATGTGTCTGACGATGGTTGCATTTGGAGATATTTTCTGATCTTTTGTCGTGGTAATTGGCCATCAAGAATTTTTCATTAAAGCAAAGTAAACATCTTTTTCGACTCTGGTGTGTATGATTTAGCTTTAGTAATTATTTTACAAGATGTAGTTGGTGTTCCGTTCTTTTCTTTCATATCCTAAACTTCTTTTGAAAGTGTCGTTTTCTTCTGGTATTTTTCCTGGGTGAACGATGTATCGTGTCTGTTAAACCTTTCATTAAAGATGTTTTAAAAAGTCCAATATATTTTTTTTCTTTGTAATTTGGCAAATCAGATTTTTGGTTGCTTCATAAACAATGTTTGACGTAAGGCATTTTTGGTTCAGGGGACATACTTCTTTTTGTATGCAATTGAGGATCTTTCCTTTTCATTCATGTTAGTTGGATGAAGTATCTTCTTGTTATGGGTATCAGTGATCAATTTCACATTTGGCATAGAACTATAGTTAACTTAGATGTTGCTTTTATTAAAAAGTTTGTGAATTTGAGGAAAGTGTTTGTTAATTAGCTTTAGAAAGTATCTGTTGATGTTTGTTTCTAGCTTGTTGTTGTATGGGGGATTAAACTAAATCATCTTCAGTATTGTTGTTGATTTCTTATTAGTGCAAAATTTTATTACAGCGAAAAATATTTAAATATGATATTTGAAAGTTTACCTTTACCAAAAAATAGTACATGTTGACATTTCCAGTGGGCATTCTTTGGGATTAAGGATACATCTACTAAAGCATTCTCAGCTGAACCAAGGAAAACCCTGATCGACCTTAAGTTCTTTTACGGTAGACCAAACATTTTGGTTATGGTAAGCTAATTCTGTCATTCATGGAAGTTTCATATTTTGGCCGCTAAAAATTCACTATAATTCTGTCCTGCAAAACTATAGCCACACCCACTATACAGACTTCTCCATCAAATGAGAAAACCAGCCTTCCCTAAGTTTTTTTACAGCACTTGAAGTACCAAATGTCTTGCAATTGAAGTCAATGTCATTCACAGAACCAACAAATTATCGGTGGGAGGAAATTAAAACAAATTTTCACAATAATTTACCATTAGTTCTGAAACTACTTAGCTTGAATTACAATATTAGCAGTTTAAATACCCTCATCTGAACAATACCCATTAATAAAGAATCCAAAATAAAAGGTTAAAACGTCTGCCAATGGTTCAAATTGAATGGAATTTGATCGATTATCATTCCTTTTAGTGCAGAAAATCTAAAATCATTCCGTGTCCTTGATAGTTTTCATCCAAACGAAGAGGAAATTGTGGGTAAACATAGATTGATGCTTCATTTTCAGGAACCTTCTGGAAGGTCGAAAATTCTTTAATTATTGGGCACTGAATACTAAGTACTGAGCCTATAGGTGCTAATCCAAATCAGGTTTCAGCAGAAGAAACAGATTATAACTCAGCATTGAATACATTAAAAATGGTAAATGTTGATTGCTTTGTGCAAGTTTATCATTAAACTTTAATAACTGACGTATTTTGTTGTCTGACATTCCAAGCATGTGCTTCATACATGGTGGATAATACCTTTCTGCTCTTTTTTAGCATTTCATGTTTTTGTTTACGACTTTAGTCTGGAGAAGCAATATTGAGTTCAGCAACTTTGGACTGAAACATTTGGTCATGACACTGTGTTACCAACCAAACACATGTCTTGAAAAGCACACAATTTCCTCAGGAATTGTAAATTCTTGTCATGAACCCATTTTGCAAATAGCTTCATTAAGGCAAAGGAATGGGAGCAAGCCCCCGGTACACCAGAGCCACACTGACAGTAAGCAAACAGCATGTCAGCAGTCTTCTTAGAAAGTGTTATTGTGGGCCATCTTTTTTCTTTTTTAATACTAGTAGCACAAACTCCTTTCACACAAAATCAGTTTTCGGTTTATTGAGCAAATATGGCAGTTCTTGACAAAAAAGTTTTTCTAAGAAGCTGTGTCCCTCATTCAAAATGCTGTTTCACCACAGTGGATTTATCTTGATTACCTTTGATAACAACTTCATAATATTTATGTATATGCTTGGTTGTAAATATTGACTTGTTCACAAGTGACTTATTCCATCCAACCATTGACTTGATAGCAACAAATTCATTTTTTAAAACATCTGGAACTGCAGGTAAAATGAGAACATTTGGTTTTTGAATTTGAATTCCCAGCAGATTAGCTTATTTTTGAATCCATCTCAAATCAAACACTATCTTATTATACTAATTCGCGATTGTGTGTCACACTTTTATTTTAGAGAGTGACATATTTGTTTTTTTTCACGGTCAAATCCTTCTTATTTTTTCCCTTTTTGTCGTAAAACCACGTAGAGGCGAGAACACTTTTTTGATTTTCCGCGATTAGTATATGCTCCTCCGTTTTGTTAATTTTGGTTTGCGCAGTGGAAATCAGCCGAAAAACGTCTTTGGAGGAGTGCGAGCAATGCAATCTTCTTTGTTCGAAATTTGTCAACGATCATTTCGTGAGCAAGAAACTTCGCGAAGAAGACGTGTTTCTTTTTGTATACGAATATTTTAATTTAAATTTGATTGTTTTAGGCAGCAAATCGACGAAAGAACTGACGAAGAAACACAGGTTTGTATGCACGAAGGTATTGTTATTATTATAAAACGCTTTATTATCGGGTAGCACGTGTAAGTGAGTTAGTTGTTTGTTTACAATGAAAAATCATATTTAGATATACAGAAGAAGTGCAGTGAAGTTTTTAAAAATTAGCTGCAGAAAGATCGAACGAACAAAAGGTATTATTATAAAACTTTTATTTTTGATTAATAAAAGAACAAGTTAGTTACATGTATTTGTATTTAAATGTATTTAAATGTTTGTTTACGTTTTAGTTATCAAATATCGCTATACAGAAGAAAGTGTAGTGAAGAAATGCAGAACAAAATGATGTTTTTTTACACAGTAAGGAATGGTTTAAATTTAGTTTTGGAAGATTAAATACTATAGCTTTGAATAGATATCTTATTATATGAGTTCTTTCGTTTATGTTATACGCTACTGGATGAAAAACGAAGACGAGAGTAATTTATTTTGGTAACGCGCACTATTATTATTTTTATAGTTAGCAAAGAAGATTTGATTTGATTTATTTATTTACAGATCAATTAAAAATGGTCCCACAGCTATGACTGTTTTCCTTTCTCATGGCTGTGGAATTAGGGAACGTGTTATGCTGTCAAATTGTATCTATTGACGATGTTTGATGCTTTGTCTGCATGCCTTTCTGCCAGCCATTTATGCCTTTTGTTTTGGTTTGCTTAAATATGGTTGCAGTAGTAGTAAGTATTGTAGCTGTTCTTTACTGAAATCTTTTTCTTTTAGGTCAGAAAAGAAAAATTGTAGCTATTTATAAACGAAATTTATAAATGTATAAATGAAACACATGGTATGTTGAGAAGGTTATTTAAGAGAAGAATGGATTATGTATTTCATTGCGATTGTACTACAAAAAAGAAGCATTGCTGGGGTATATTTTTCTTCAGTTTATATTTGTTTACGGCATTCATTATTTTGTGTTATGTTTTAATTGCTACATACATACTTGCTAGGTATATAAGTTTGGCATTATGTTTTTATTTGTTGCTTTTAATATCTTCTGGGTATTCAATTATGGTTTTGGTCAAAGTAGGGCATTTTGTTGTTTCAATTATTTTTATTAATTTGATGTTTGGTTGTGTATGCCAGGTAAAAGTCTTTATTCTGTTCAGCTCCAGTGTTGAGTGAACCCGTATTGACTCACAGTATCGGTTGACTTTATAGACCAAATTTTGTTTTTAATTGTTATCTTTAGGATAAATGCGTACTTGAATTTTCTTTTTGTTTTTACTTTCTTTATGTTTTATTTTTTATTTCAATATTGTTATAGCATGATTAGGTTTTCGGTATTACAATTCAAGTATTAATTTTTTAGGTAATAATAAAAAAATCATAAAGAAATGAAACTCATGGTTTTAATCATGACGTTGATGGTTTTGGGAAGAACAGACTACATATCATTTCAAAAATTCATTAATAGTTGCAGTCGAGGAGTAACTTTGGAACAAAAGAAAAAGTTGGAAGGTATCAATTTGTTTTGAATTAACATTTTGTAATGTTTGGTTTCGTATGTCTGGGTAAACAGTTCTGTGTTATATATTGCCATTTTTTTTTACATTAAAGTTACTTCTCTTCTGCGTATAAATATATTATTCTGAGCCATGTTGCTATTTGTTTCTGTTTTTAATCTTCTGAATGTAATAACAAATTAATGCCTGAAAAGAAACTTTTACACGAGTTAAATTCTGTGACACAACGCATACTGAACATGGGTGGCGAGCGACATGTACGTACCACGGGAATGGTGGATTTGAGCTAATGTTTTTGAAGTTAAGTTCGGTAAAAAGTTTTTACCCGGGATACTATCACCTCTATATATTCATGGAAAGTACACGTCAATGGGCTTACATACCCACTTAAAAAAGGTAAAACTAAACTTTTCGCTTCTGCATTAAAATGAGACAACGGTGATTTTGAATAGCGATTCGTCACGTAAGATCACACAACAATCTATTACAGTATCGTTGGCGTGACGTCAGTTACTTTATGATCACTGGGAAATCATTGCATTGCATCCCCAATCGAACGCGACGTTTTTGGGGAAATATCTCAAGAACCAATAGGAATAACTGACGTTTTTTAGGGTCTGCGATACGGATGACGGGGTGACGCAATAATTGGGCCTATATTTTACTTGGTACTGCGGCTATGACGTCTTCAAAATCTTTGATCGACGATATCTCTGCAACGGTTGGTCGTAGCCAAACGATCCCATACACTTTTTTGATCAGCTTTTCGAGCTCTACAATATGGATACACTTTTGAGTTGCGATTCTATGATTTATTTTTTCGTTACGGGGTACGTACACGGGAATGGTGAATTTGACCTAATGTTTTAGAAGTTAAGTTCGGTAAAAAGTTTTTACCCGGGATACTAGTCATATCTATATTTTCAATATATTGCAACACTCTATGATAAAGTTATAACAGTATCATCCGTGTTCATCCAGAAAAAATGTATTTCAAATATATTAAATTCTGATATAATATAGTGTAGTGTTCTTTTTTATATTGTTTTTTTTTATGTTTTGTTAAGAGTTTTTTTTTTGCGTGGATTAATTTTTGCAACTTGTGAATTTTGGCCAAGTTTGCAAAAATAAATCCACCCAAAATTTTATAATTTTTTGGCTCTGTGTACCTTTCGTATACTATTTCATTGTACTTATCAACCACCTATTGGTTTTGCAATGTGGGACGCATGAAATTGGTGATTTTCGCTGCCATTTCAAAGCCATATTATAAAATACACACATTGCACTTTGTGCACATTCCCAAAAATTAATCCATGCAAAACGCTCTCAAATCGTGCCTGGCTAAAATTAGTCCAAGAAAAAATCCACTTAAGATAACACAAAATGTGAGACTGTCACATCAACTATGGCTTGTATAGATTCATCAAATTTGAAAGTAAGAGTAAACTCATCTTGTGACAATCTTTTGGTACCAATTTCGGTCATAGACGGAGGTACAAAGTGATTAAAGCTCCTTGTCCCAGGTACATTTTGACATTTTGTTAACGATTTGCCATAGCAGATCTGTACTTACCAATCACTTGATGGGAGATAAAACTATTGAAATATTGGAATTGATTTCCACTTAACATAAATGAAAGAAATGAACTGGTGTCAGAATCTGATTGTCAATGGGTCCCTGAAGACTGGCTCTTGCAGCAAGCCTTTTGAGAGTACCACCGATCCTGTCACTTGGTGACTTACCATGGCTTGTAGCGAATAAAGACTCAAGTGCAATCAGCATCAAAATCATATTTGTGGTAGCAAAGATTCATAAAGTTTATAGCTTTCGTACTGTGCAGCACAGCCAAATGAAAAGTAATGGACTGTTGATAAATCCGTAACAAGGAAGTTCTTTAATAACTATGTAAACCAAGTCGACATTGTGATTTAAATCATCTGAAATGAAACATGAGTGTGACTTTGTTTCATTGGTTTCACAGTAATAAACTACAACAGAATGAAGTGAGCACTATTGGTTATTACAATGCATGCCTTGGATTTTATCCTGCACAATGAGCGTATAATTTTCCGCAAAATCTTCTAAAACAGTTACCTCATTTTCATTTAGGTTTACCTCATTTTCATTTAGGTTTTCCTTCGAACTTTTCAGATAATTAGCTTGAGCTTTCAGAATGTAGGAATGTTCAAAGGATTTGCTGCGTTGTGGAACCAACAATTCAATATAATACCTGAACGTTTCAGTTCTGGTGTTCAATTCAACTTGCCCTTTGGATATGAGCTGTGAATGGCATTATTTTCGTGTTGTTGAAGGAGCTTTGTAGCTGACCTCTTAAGTCGGCCGCAAATCAAGCAACATTTCGGCCACCATGTTGTCTCGATTTGCTATGGCTGACAACATGTTGGCGGAGGGAAAAAAACATCAAAAATGTTGCCCAACATTTTTAAGTTTCTTATAAATGTTGACCAATATTTTGCGTTAATTCTGCATATCGCCGTGTGTTGCTACGATTTGCTATAGCTAACAACATTGTTGGCAAACAGTTTATGGCAGAGATGGCAGCTATGACAGCGGACATGTTTGTTGTTGCTATTGGCGTGATTTTTTATTCAGCCATTTTCACCTACATAAAACCGATGTTTTTGAAATCAGACGGCATCAGTTGTACTTTACAAGTCGATCAACAATATACAGCAGAAGAGGAATCGTTTACTTACAGTTCACTGTTTGTTTACCGTTCGAAAAGACCTACTGTAAGACTCTGTCGCAAAAGTTTGTAGTTGACATTACTTCTTATTTGTGGAGATATTGAGAGTTGCCCTGGTCCAACAAAAAACATTTTGATGGATTTACCAAAGCAAGAGGCGTAAATATTTTTCATAAAACATCAGAGGTTTGTTTCATAATATGGCAATTTTATTAACAATTTTTGAATCGAATAAAAAAATCGATATTTTTTCTCTCTCCGAGACACATATCACAAATGAACACCCATGAGATGTTGATGACATGTACGAAATACCGGGCTACACATTTGTGAAAAGAAACCGAACAAATGGTTTGGGAGGTGGTGTAGCAATGTACAAATCGACCAGTTTGAAGTTTATCAGGCGCTTTGATCTTAAACACGAGGATATTGAGTGTATTTGGATTGAGATTATTCAAACAAAAGCCAAACATGCGTACGCAAACAAAATCACCAACGACAGAAACCAAAAATACTTTGGTATTTCAGTATCAACTCTCTGGTCATTTTTGCCTTGGTAAACCTCAAACTTATAAAGTTAACCATCCATATCAGCCATTGACCAAAGTTTATAACCTTATAGGTTTCATTGGGTTGTATTGTTTTAGAGAACTTCTACCTTTGAAAAGTATCATACTCTCATCAATACTAACATGATGTGACACACTGTAGAGTTTGGTATAACGGTTATTCAAGCTGTCAATCAATGGTCTCAGTTTGTATAGTTTATCAGTATTATTATCTGGTATTGCCAAGTTGTTGTTGATATGAATATTAGATATTATCTGAAGAAAACGGTTACGAGGTAACACACGGGAGATGAATGGCACTGACAAATCAGGTTCATTGTTTCAATAATTTTTCCAAGAGGTAAGTTCATGGTAAGCCATCACCATATTGATTCCAATAAATCCATAGAGCTCAGTTTTTTTCAATACTGACACTCTTTTTTGTGACTGCTGGATATATCAATTGCTTTGGTAAAGGTTAGAATCCATTATTTCATCATCAAAGAACTTCAAAAAGTAATCAACAGGATTTTCACAATCTGCAAAATGCACAATGACAGGCCCTAAAAATATAATATGACAAATGTTCTAAATAATTGAATTGTGTAGATCAATCAGGCAGATAGATAGGGCATTGTTTGCATAAAATGCATTTTCTAAGAAAGATAAGAGAAAACCATTTTTCAGAATCAACTTATTCTCCGAACGTACGTCTCAGAACGATACAGGTTTCATCGGAAACTTTTAAAGTCTGTATGACTAGTAAAAATGAAAGTCACATTTGTTTTAAGTTAAACTTTATAAAAAAATTTTAATAGATTACTAGTTTAATAGAATAAAAGTAAGTAAAGCTGTTCTTACTGAAAAGAAGAAAGGAGTTTTTTACGTTACGGTTATGCATTGTATAAAACGAATACACAGGTGAATCTATTAGGTCTCTATTCTCTCACCTTTATGATGACCTTGTTTTCAAAACAAAGAAATATTGTTACGTTTTTCACTTCCTGTTGAAAATTCGAAAATTATGATCGCATAAAATCAAGGCCTCTCTTACACGACAGTGATGGAAATATTTTAGCACTTTCGAATTCATCAAAAAGATATTTGAAGATAATTCCGTTTTTATTTCCCCAAGTTCATAAGTTCATAAAGTTCATAAGTTCATAAAATGGGTGTGGTGATGCAAACCACTTGTAAAACTCCACATTAAAATCTTGAAAAGCATTGTGAAAATTTCTAGCGATAGTAGAAAACATTCAAAATGAAATTATTGATATTTTTTCAGAAAACATTAAGAAACAAAGATTCAAAAGACACATTTAAGTAATCACAAGCAGAGGTACAAAAGGAACTTCACAAATGATAAAAAATGATTCCTTGTATAAATCAAAATGTTGCTTAACCCTTTCGAAATCCTCCACCTGAAAATTCATTCCGTCACATCGTAGCCGTACTTTTTGAAGGATGTAGTAGCATTTATCATGGGTTTTCCAGGGTTTCCGCTTTTATATGGTAATAACCCTTGCTTATTGCACAACTTATAATAAGTCATTTCGCAACACAGGTCTCCGTCATTGTCAGCCCTTGGATTGCTCGTCACATAACCAAATTCCAGCTTGTTGAACGCTGTTGCCATGTTACCGCTTTCTTTTAATCCAGCAGGTGGGTATTCCGTGGCATCGAGCTGGGCGTCTCTTTGTATTGGCGGTAATGAACCAGAACGTTCTATGGGCAGCAATGCTCTGGTGACAGCTGTTTCGTCTGCCTTACTTTTTCATGATAGAGCTTCCGTCTCTAAGGTTGTTGGGCGTCAATACTAAGGAAAAATCTGGGTCGATCGTGCGCGTCACTGTTGTTGAAAAGGCTTGTGGTGAATGTGGGACCTTCGACTGTCTACGATTTCGTAGCACTTGGCTATTGATGATTCCATCAATTGTAGCTATGGCACTATAACACAGAAAATAACATAAAAAATAAAAAGTTAAAGTTTTCATGAAAATTTAAGATTGGAATGACTAAGAGGTTAGTACCTTATGTTTTTGTAAAATTGCCCAGAGCTGATCTTCCTAGACAACTGTTTCCGTATTTCATTACGATTGATGCTATTATTTGATGTTTGTAAAGTTCTGACAACCTGAAAAAATCAAAGTATCATTTATAACTGAAAGAATAATGAATAAATCTGGACCCAGAAAAAATTATCAATTTTTACTCACTGATGTAGTAGCTTCTTCTTGCAAACGCTCGGCTGTTTTCCGTGAACATTTCGTTTCCAGCTCCTTTGAATTTGTTTCATCATCTATTGCTGACTAAAAAATTATAAACAAGTTTAATAGCAAATGAAGGCAAATCCTTGTTGCAGATTCTTTCTAAGTTACCATCAAAATTCTATGTGCACCACAGTTTTTTAGAAGAAGTCTGGAGACTTATGTGCACACGTTTGTGCTCGACGTGGCGGGGTGTGTGCAGTGCTTTCCATATGCTTTTTCGTTCGTTTTCAATATAAGGATACAAGAAATTCAAAAATTCTTCCATTACTGATTTTTTGCCAGTGAACTGTCAATTGACTGATTGCATTTTATCCACATATGAAATTTATGGGGTTAGCTGAGCTATTCTTAGATCAGAAATTTCGCATTTTCCCAAGAAAAACTCTGGGAATATGCACTCGATAGCCACCAAAAGTACTAGTTCTTAGTTCCTCGCTTACTAGTTCTTAGTCCCTCTGAGAAGGAAAATCTACAATTTATCCATAACAGGTCGTGGGAATTTCCCAACATTCTAAAAATGACAATGGGAGATTTTTCCACACTTTGTCAACTTTGTCAACAAAAGTTATTTTACTTATAACTCTCTAATTGAATTCAGTCTCAAGTCCACAATGTCTAGTGAAGGTGAAGATGGAAAAGTGAGATGCACTAATCCTGAACATGATAAAAAATTATTCTAGCAATGAAAATAAGTAATTTTTTCGATTCACACTATTCAGACTCCAGAAATAATATCGGAACACATTGCATTGTGCGAGAAGATGATCACTTTCTTCAATAAAAACAATTATTTTTTTCGTAACCACAACTTACATACTCAAACGAACTTTTTCTTGATTTTAAAGATATACTGTCAAATCATTATCTTGCCTATTTCGTAAGTCAATATTAAATGTGACGGTTTGAGGGAAAATCATAACAAGTGATATTACTGATAAATTAATCAGTAATTTATCAGAAATTTATCAGTAATAATCAGTAATACTGATAAATAATCAGTAATTCGTTCGATTTATCAGTAATTTGTTTGATTTATCAGTAATTTGTTCGATGAATCAGTAATTCGTTCGATTTATCAGTAATTCGTTCGATGAATCGGTAATACTGATAAATAATCAGTAATACTAATAAATTACTGATTATTTATCAGTATTTACCGATTATTTTATCGGTAATTACTGATTTATCTAACAAATTACTGATAAATCGAACGAATTACTGATTAAATCTATTGTTTTCTAATCAGTATTTTACTGATAAATTTATCAGAAATTATCACTTGTTATGATTTTCCCTCAAACCGTCACAAATACACAACTGAAAACACACAAATTTTATCTTTTTTTGTAATATGGAAAATGTTGAATAAATTGAAAACAGTCATTAAAGTCTGTTCCAAAAATATGTGGACTAATTTCAGCTTTTATATAAAAACCAGGCTCAAGGGAATTGATGTAATTTGCTAAATCTGGTTTCCACATGGTAACTGAAATTAGTCCACATATTTTAGATTTCTCATATTTCTGAACATTGTAAATTAAAATCACTGATGAATTCCTTATTTCCAAACTCATATAAATATATCAAGTTCTAAACTGACCTACCATCACTTCCTCCTAGTTATTGCTCTGTATTTGTCAAGATCAATCAAAAAGGAGACAAAGATTGTGTTTTATCAATAGAACAGGATTATCAAAATTTTACTTTGCAATTTTCGATTAAAGGTATAGCATACATTGAGGTTCAAATTTTATGACCTACGAGATTACCTCAAAAGTTACAAGAAATAATTTCTGAAATTCAATTTTATGTCTTTCCGGTTAATAAATCGCCTTTGCTAAATGCTCCCAATCTATATATTAATAGCCGATTCTCTGTCTGTCTGTCTGTTTGTTTGTTTGTTTGTTTGTAAGTCACGTAAAATGGTAGATTAAGTTGTGAGCGAAATTATTTCCTTTTTTTGTGTGCGACGTGAGTTCAAAGCAAATACATTGCAACCCCAATCGAACGTGACTTTTTTTGGCTGATGAACTAATATGAATAACGTTTTGTTTTTATCATTATTGTTAGTTTTATATTCCACATTGACTTGGCTTTGAAAACAGTACATCAACTAAATACAAAGTCACTAACTGATTAAATATTTTGGACAAAAAGCAGCAGTGGCAGAACGTGGCAGCATATGTTCGGTTTGCCACTAACTCTTGCCTGACTGTCTGAGACGGGTGAACTTTTTTTCGAGCAATCAAAATGTCTAAAAACCGATAGGTAAAAAAAGAGTATCATATCAAAACAAAATGTTTTTTTTTTTGCTTTTCTTTTAATATATTAATTTCTTCTTTTAATGCTTAAGCGTTCTGATCGAATGTTTTTTTATTCTATTTATTCATTTAGCACGTGCCTTTTTTCTCTCCTCCGTGTGAACTTTTTAAGAAGAGAAACCATTTTCCCCCTTACATTTGATAGCACCCATGTTAGAGCGCGTAAGGTTTTTAAAACAAAAGCTAATAAAAATTTTTTTCTCTCTACGTTTTGAGTGCATTGTTGTACTGATCAACGATTGCTTTAAAAAATAAATAACACATGAAATTTGGGGTTTTTTGGAACCATTGTTTAAACTGATATTTGATATTTGATTTCGAATCTGCCTCTAGGATAACTGACGTTTTTCGGGTCCGCGATACAGGCGATAGGGTGACAAAAAATTTGGGTCTAATTTTTTTGGGGAGGGGTCCGTGACGTCATCAAAATCTTTGAAGAATGATATCTCTGTAACGGTTGATCGTAGCGGAGCGATCCCATACATTTTTTTAATCAGTTTTTCGAGCTCTACAACATGGTAACACTTTCGGTTGCCAATTCCTTAATTTTATTTTTCGTCAACGCATGCTGAACATGGGCGGCGAGCGACGCCGCCTTGGCGGCTATCTATATATTAATAGCCGATTCTCTGTCTGTCTGTCTGTCTGTTTGTTTGTTTGTTTGTAAGTCACGCAAAATGGTAGATTGAGTTGTGAGCGAAATTATTTCTTTTTTTTTGAGCTACGTGAGTTCGAAGCAAATACATTGCAACCCCAATCGAACGTGACTTTTTTTGGCTGATGAACTAACAGGAATAACGTTTTGTTTTTATTATTATCGTTAGTTCTATATTCCAAGGACTACGTTGACTACGTTGGCTTTGAAAACAATACATCAACTAAATACAAAGAAACTCACTGATTAAACAGTTTCGACAAAAAGCAGCAGTGGCAGAACGTGGTAGCATGTTCGGTTTGCCAGTGTATCCTAACGTATCCTTGCCCGACTGTCTGAGACAGGTAAACTTTTTTTAGAGCAATCAAAATGTTTTAAAACCGATAGGTCAAATAAGAGTATCACGAAACAAAATATTTTTTTTGCTTTTCTTTTAACTAATTTTCTTTTTTTAATTGTTAAGCGCTTCTGATCGAACGTTTTTTTATTCTCTTTATTCATTTACCATATGCCTTTTTCTCTCCTCCGGGGTGATCTTTTTAAGAAGAGAAACGATTTCCCCCTTACATTTGATAGCATCCATGTTAGAGTGCGTAACTTTTTTAAAACAAAAGCTAATAAAAAGTTGAAGTTTTCTCTCTCTACGTTTTGAGTGGATTGTTACACTGATAAAAGATTGGTTTTACCAGAGGTTGTGACTTCAAATCTGCTTCTGGTTGAACACAAATTGTACGAGCCGTTTATAAGGAAATTTGACGTTTATTGATACAGTGATACAGAGTAGGTGGACCATTGGCGGCGAGCGACGCCGCCTCGGCGGCCAGTAATTTATTAATAATGAAATCAACGTCCATGGCGGTAGATGATTTATGGTATTATCATTTAAAACACTCACTCTGAAATTTCCGACTTTACAGGAAACACTCAGTAGAAGATGCAACTGTCGCTGATATAATTGTTGTGGCCAAGAGAGAAGCAGAGCAACAATACACCGTCATTCTAAAGATGATTATAAGCTTCTGAAGAGTGGGAGGGATGGTTGTCATGTTATTAATAAGTACGATCGATCGGTACAGTTTTCGGAATCGTTGTATGAGACTCACTTCTCAGCCAATCAACCTTTGTATGACGGTGCTAGAATCTCAACACTGGAAGCCATTTTTGTTAAAATTGGATCTTTTGTTTCCTACCCATTTTTCTCCAAAGATGCTTAGTCAGAATCTTTTCTGACCATCTTTTTTATCTTCCCAAGCCAAACATGCCTGTTTCCTATGAGGAAGCCAAAAAGTTAGTGAAGCCTTTCCTTTTACCATTAGAAAGTTATGATGTTTGCCCTAATGAATGCATCATTTACTACAAAGACAGAATTAATGCAACAATGTGTCCCGTTTGAGAAGACGGATCAGAGGTTATTTGTTCGTTCGTTCTTCCCACCCTGTCCCGGCCCTTACTGCATTCGTACCATCTCCCATTTATAAATCCCTTAAACAGCACCGTTCTCTGCGACTATGCATGGAATTGTAAGTTAAGGTCCTCTATTTATTTAGAACTTTTCAATCAGGCTAGAACATTTTAGCACCTAGTCCTATATAATTATTTACCTATAGAATTGTTTAATTTTTGTTGTTAGGAAGAACTACATAATTAGGAACAAAAGTAAAGCTTGAAACATAGTTTTTTTAACGCAATGAGACATTCTACAACATTTTAAAAATGTAACTCCTTCCTGTTGTTTTTCTTCTTCTTTACTTTTTCAACACTTTCATCATCGTCATCCTCTTGTGAGAAGTCTGTTAACTTTCTTTTCACACATTGAGGAGGTTCTTCATCAATCTTGCATTCTAGCCTAAGCTTAGGGCAGACTGTATCCTTATGCAGTTTATTAGCAACCCAATCTGGATGCGTTCTGATAAAGCAGTAGGCCGCCAGCCAGGCCAGCTACAATTGGAGGCTGGCGGCAAATTTAAATGCGTATTGAATGAATGCATCCAGAAAGGGCTGTTGTTGGACATTACATTTAAAATGTTGAAGATTATAATGAGAAGGAAAAATAGACTGGGGTAAAGAATTCCAGAGAGTGGAGGAGCGAGGGAATAAACTTTGTTGGTAAAATTTTTTTCATGATTTTGGGATGCTGACAGTGCGATCATGGCAATTAGATGAATATCTTGTGTTTCGCCTGAAAGTTTTTAATGCAGGGATGAGAGAAGAGAGCTCAGTTGAACATTTTCCGTAAAAGTATTTATAAAAGAGGCAAAGAGATGCTACAGATCTGCGATGGGAGAGTGTGTCAAGTTTACTTGCAAGTTCATCATCAACAGCATTAAAGATTCTTTTCTGGATACGATCCAAAAGATTTAGAGAATCAGAGGGTGCACCACCCCAGATATGGCAACAATACTCAATACAAGGTCGAATAGTAGATTTATAGAGGTAAAGAATGGTATCGGGGCTGAGGTATGCTCTTGCACGAAGAAGGGACCCCACCTTCATCGAGGCTGACTTAGCGATTGGCTCAATATAGGAGCACCAGGAGAAGTCTTGTGAAAAGGCGATGCCAAGGAGACGAAAGGAGTTGTTTTCTTCCAACTGGGTGCCATTCATGGGTCTGACGGTAAAAAGGGATCTTTAGTATGATTTACTGAAAGAAGTTTGGTTTTTGTGGAATTGAATGTGACCCAGTCATTTCTCTCCCCACTCAACTATAGTTTGCAGATCAAACTCAATTTCGCCGACCATTTCTACCTGCCTGAACAAATCTGATTTTGGAATACAGGAAAAGATGGTTGAATCATCAGCATAGATGGCAAGCTTGGAAATAATGTCATCAGGCAGATCATTGATGAAAAGAAGAGAAGGGGTTGGGCCAAGGACAGAACCTTGGTGAACTCCTGCATTGATGGAATGTGTCGATGATGATTGCCCGTCTAAAACAACCTTAAGCCTACGATTACCAAGGAAGGAACGAATGATCTGCAGCAAGCTTTTTCAAAAGGCCAGTATGCCATACTTTATCAAATTCCTTGGATATGTCGAGAGCAACAGCTCTTGCCTCCCCAGATTTATCTAATGCAGTGTAGATTCTATCAGTTATCACTGTAAGGAGGTCAGCAGTTGAGCGTTGGGAGCGAAAGCCATATTGAGAATCTGAGAAGAGGTTATTAGATTCAAGGTGATTAACAAGAAAATTATTGATAAAGGCCTCAAAAATTTTACTCATAACTGGTAGGAGACTAATGGGTCTGTTATGTCGTGGATTAGATCGATCACCATAATTTTTTTGAAGACTGGAATTACAGAGGCAAACTTCCAAAATGAAGGAAAGCAAGATTCAGCTATGCACTTGTTATATAGACGAGAAAGTACAGGAGATAATTCAGGTGCACACTTTTGAAACAGGATGACAGGAATTCCATTAGGTCCAGTAGCCTTAGAAGCATCAAGATTTGAAATGATGGAAGATATTTTCGCTGGTGTGATAAAGCAGCTATCCAGTACTTCATTAGTCCTCAAGGGAAATTCCGGAACAGCATGGTCCGAGTCATCAAGAGTAGAGTTAGTACTGAAAATATTAGAGATGACTTCAGCTTTATCCTTAGATGATGATAAAACCTCTGGACCATTAAAAATGGGAGGAATGGATGACCTTTTATTGTTGGTGACACTTTTAATGATGCGCCAAATATCTCGAGAGCCAATTTTTTGTGAAGAGATACGATTACGAGTTTCTTGTTGACATGTAGACTTTGCATTATTAATGACAGATTTGCAGTGATTTCGTGCTTGGTTGAAAAGAACCTTATTATGAGAAGACTTCTCACGTTGACATTGATGAAAGTAAAGATTTCTGTGAGCAATTGCTCCAGCACAAGCAGGTGAGAATCAGGGAGAGGAGTGAGGTTTAACTCGAAATTTTCTACTGGGGATAAATGCTTCAATACCAGATGTAAGCCAAGATGTAACTTCCTCTGCACATTTTTCAGCTGGATTTGAAAACACATTGTACCAGGGGACATCGCAAAGAAAGTCTCGAAAATTATCCCATTCACCACGTTCATAACTGAAGAGAGTGCGATGAAAATGAGATTCAGAAGCAGCTTTGCAATTAAGAGATGTTAAGACAGAAACTACGCCATGGGCAGAGTTGCCAAGAGGAGCTTCACTAGATCCTTTACAAATATCAGGATTTGATGTTAAAAAGAGATCAAGTAAAGATGGAGATTGATCATCACGATCAGGAAAGCCAGTAGGAAAGTCAATGATTTGGTGAAGAGATTGAGATAGGGCAAAATTTAGAGTATGAATTCCTGAGTGAGAGATTCCATTTGAGAATTTGAGCCATTTTTCATGATGAACATTGAAATCACCAAAAAACAAATATGTTGGTACTGTGATGAATTGATAGGGCCTTGTCAATACTTTCAGATATAGAGTCTATAACAGAGCAGTTTTTTCTATAACAGAAAAGCTGAAGCATCGGCTTTGAAATTATGAATGGCGACATCTGTGACCTTCTTCTGTTGCTTTAACTCACTAAGTTCGTACTTTATTCCATAGCCAAGATCCACATCAGAAACAGATACAATATTTGTTGAACTATCAAGATCTAAATTGACAAGTTTTGATGCAGTTGTTGCCTTGAACAAAACATCGTTTTTCACAAACTTAGAGCAGAACTGTCGCAGTAAGTGTTCCAAAGTTTCTACCAAAATGGCTGCCATTGGCCGATCTGTTTGAAAACCATGAAGAAATCCATTCAAAGCATGAGCGATTTCTTCAAAGAATTGGATTTTTATTGATATTAATAGATCGTTGTAGGAAACCTTTAAATGATCGAAGCTAGTATTGCAACCAAGCTTGCCTTTACCAGGCTGTTTACTTTTAGGAAGACCTTTCCAGAAATCTATCACCACAAGAATTTTATCCCATACAAATCTTGCACGTCTAGCAACATCTTCATTTTCAACCCATCGTTGTATTTATCTACAATAAATAATTGAAATAATTTCTGTTAGTGAAAAAGTACATGTAAAAGTCAATAGTACCTACAATGAGAAACATACGTTCTGTGGCTTGAGGGTCTATAAAAAAAACAACAAATTATGACACATATTTCAGCCAAATGTCTTGTTTAGCTTAAAATTATTAGAGGTTACAAATAATGCATTTTAAAAGGAATTGAAATGAATTCTGATTGAAATCCTTACCACTACCATTATTAGCTGTAGAATCTGACAAAGAAAACGAAAATGTTAAATGTGGAAATACATTAAAAATAAGAATATTATGAATTTACTTCACAACTCTTTCATTAAATCAAAAAATTGCTTACTTCCAGCTACTGTCGACGATGATGATGATGAAACTAAATGAAATGCAATAAAGTAATTGTAAAAGTTATAACATGTGACACTAACAATGCAACATTAATATGTATCAACTCTTACTATCAGCTGTTGGTAAAGATTCATCTAAATAATAATAAAAAAATTGAAAAGTGGCTGTCATACAAAAATTTCATACACTTGAAAGGAACTATGTGTATAGATCCTAAAAATGTAACGAAAATAAGAATCCTTACTCTTTTTAAGTTCTTCACTGGTATCTACATCAAATAGAGGTACAGAAGATGCTATAATGGCAGCAGACAAATTAGTGTTCATAAAATAGAAGTAGTAGATTTTGATAAAAAATGATATAGGAAATAATTCAGGGTTGACACAGTCAGGGAAAGTCAGGGAGAAAAAGGCTTTTTTCACTGGTCAGGGAAAGTCAGGGAAAGTCAGGGAACGTTTTTGAAATTTGGTCAGGGAGAAAATTTTTAAAAGTCAATAATTTTTTTCACTTGATTTATTTCAAGATTGTCTGAAAACTGTAAATATTATCTGATTTATACCTAAATGACTTGGTAGTATTTCTCTATTGCTTCATATATAAGAATAGTTTTTGATACCTGACCAACCTGGGAATGGTGTGCTGGTGGTAGTTTGGTGTTTGGTTTTTGGATGGCGTTAGTTATCAGAGGAAATGGCATTAAAAGAAAATGCGAAGAAAAACCTTTAGAAATAGCTGAAATGGAAAAGTCAATAGAAGTTATTGAACAAAAGAAAAGAAAAGTACAATGATTTTGAATGATTTCTGTAAAATGTTTTTATTCTCTGTAAGGAAATTGTTTGATTTTTTTATGTTTAGGAAATTGCTTGATATTCTTATGTTTATGGGTGCTGTTTGATATTCTCTATTGGAAAAATGTTTCGGTATTCTCTGTAAGGAAAGTGTTTCATATTGTTATGTTTATAGAAATTTTGATTTTCTCTTTTTGTTTGAATAAGGTCTTCACAAACATCAAAAATAGTCTGAAAATCATATGGTTATGTTTGAACTGACAGGAAAGCATTATGTTTAAAGTTTTGTTGCGGAAGTTTTATACTTTAACACTTATTGATAATTACCAATGTTCAATACCTACCTGGCTATAATGATATACATTGTGTTATGTATTATTTTGACATCTAAAGTTTATCTTTTTTGTTTATATCACAAGAAAGAAAATGGATCGAATTGTAAATTGTTATATTTTTCGAACAGTAATATGGCATTAGTCAGGGAAAAACTATACTTTTTCACTGGTGGTCAGGGAAAAAGTATGGGTTTGCAAAGCCTAAAGTCAGGGAAAAATAGTACTTTTCACAGAAAAGTCAGGGAATTTTTTTTAAAAAAATGCTGTGTCAACCCTGATAATTTCAATTATAATCCTTACTCTTTCTGAAATTTTCTACATTTTCTACATCTAATGAAGGAAAGAAAGATGTTATAATGGCAGCATACAGAAAGTGGAAATACATCATTGACAAAGTACTATATAAGTTATAAAAGTTATAACATATGGAAAGGAGACATTAATGTGTATTGACCTTTACTATCAGAAGTAACTATCGTTACTGTAGAAGAATCTAAATAAAAAAAGTTTTATAAAGTAGTTCTCATAAACACTTCATACACTGAAAACTAAGAGAAAGCAGAGTTACTTCAATAGCAATCCTTACTCCATTCTGTATTTTCTAGAAAAAACAGTATAAACGAAAAAGAACTTATTGGTAAAATGATTAAATGAATGTTCTTTCAAAAGAAGCATTCATAAGAAAATGTTATTCATTGAAATCCAAATAACTGGGTTTGGCAGATGACTAAAAATGCTTACAACATTATCAATAAACAAAAAAATTATATAAAAAGAATTTTTACTTTTTTCCCCTATCAATTCTTCTAACTCTGAAATGAAATTAATTTGTTTTCAATATTCTAATTATTTTAAAAGAAAAGGAATCATTATAGACAAAATAATATAAATGAAAGAAGATTATATTTAAATAAAACCATTTACCTTTACTAATCACTGTGTCTTCTAACACTGAAATGAAATTAATTTACTGCTAGTATCTTAATGCGTTTCCCAGACAGTTAAAAAAACTGTGTTACCTCGACACACATCCATTAATTCGCCCATATTATAAATTCAAGTTATTATTTATATCACTATATGAAGAAAAAACAAAAGTTACAATTGTACTGCCAGTAAATGTTGCAAACGCCAGTAAATGTCACAAAATTGCCAGTAAGTGTCACAATTCAACAGTAAGTGTCGCAACAGTAAATGAAACAAAGAAATTAAAAATCAGCAGTAAATGTCGCAACTTTTTAATTTCAATTTCTAACCAATATCGTTTCCATTTTGTGTTCAAACACTGCTGTGAGGCAACAATGAGTATATATATATATATATATTTTCTTTTTAAAGAAAAACATACAAAAGTATAAAAATGCGCCTGATGATCGCAATGTAATAAATCACTATTCACTACTTCAAAACATAACAATATAAAAAACAGAAAAATGAACCAACTTTATAAAAACGTCTTAGTACGAAAGATTTTGTTGCCAAAACATAACTGTCTATCATAAAAAACAGTTGCAGGGAGATATTCTGTCAAGTATACAAGTCACTGGGGTAGTTGTTATGGTCATATGATAGATGAGATTACAAACCAACCCAAGGAAAGCTGTTTCAATTGTAAGCTCACTTGGTCCCAGTGCACTAGTCTTCCTGATTTGCATTTCCTTGACCTGTTCCCATCCCTCAATAAACATTCCCATAGTTCTCTGGCGATTCCGCTACACCTACCACCGCTTGCATCAACAATTTTCTTTGCGCTAATGAATAGGTTACCAGGTAACTAATTAATCACATTTTGTAAATAAATCTGACGCAGCAACACAACGCTTTTTTCTTTGGTTATTTCGTCGTCATGCATTTCCAAATGTGACATCGTTGTTGACCATGACAACATTGTCTTTCTTTACTTCAAACGTTTTGTTGTTAGTATTTCCTGACACTTTCGACAGATGGTGACTTTCTAAGTTTACAGCATCTTCACTCTCATATTGTTCATGGTCACCTTCAAGGGAAACTTCATCATCATTATCCACACAAGAATTTTCGAAACTTTCAGCAGCACTTGTAGTGATGGAATCTACATCAGTGAATTTAGAAGCTTCAGTGGATGTTTGTTCAATCTGGAGATCTACATCATCAATACTGACATAATGTTCACTTCAGATATTGCTTGTAAAGTTAAGTGATCTCCGTATGTGAATTCTAATGTCATCTTTCGTAAATATTCCTCAAAGTTATGTAATGCAGATGAGAAATCATCATGGTCATTGAATGGTGAAAGTCGCAACTCTGTCATGTAATTAACTGCTTGTTGTCACAACATCAGTGATCATATGTCGTCTCATTTGATCTGCAATTGCACTAAACTGGCAGCTTCCATTTGGGGTAGGGTTGAAGCGTAAAACATACCCTGCACGCGAAAATAAATCTTTCATTCTCTCTTCCGTGCTGAATTCCGCAAATAGTTTTTCGCTTTGAACCATCTACAGCTTTCATATAAGCGTCAATATCCGTATGTTTCTTCCTTGTACTGTGATAAGAGAAGATTTCTGCCAGTAACTTTTCCTGGTACAGCAAATCTACGTTTTCGTGAAGTCGTTTTAGTTTTCTTATTCTCACTAGTCGGATATTTAACAAGAACTTTCTCGTTAATGTTGTAAACTGGTATAGGTGCTCTTTTTAAAGCTCTGTTGATCATTGTTTTGGCACATCTAAAGCTGCCTTTCTCAAACATTTTCATCTTTGTTCTAGGTCTAAAATATCCTGACTGCTCAGGGATGGCCAAATTTTTGGACCCTTTATGGAATCTTCTCCTTCACTTCCAGAGTCGCTATCAGCATTTGGTTGCAACACATAGTTCGACTTTCTCACAAAATAAATTTCAAATGGACTTTTACCACAGAGTTCCTTCTTGACATCGTCATTCCTTATGGATTCATAAAAAAGGTAGACGTTTAACCCAGTTTACTCCATCCTCTTGTAGCAAATCGTAGTTCATTTTTTCTCTCAAGGATCGATGACTTCTTTCCACTTTACCTTGACTTTGTGGAGGATATGCACAACTTTTTATTACTTTCACACCAACATCCTCGCACATGGATAGGGTGTCTCCCTTAAATTCACCTCCGTTGTCACACTGCAGGATCTTCGGTGGTCCATGCTCTCAATAAATTTGTGATTGCATACAAATATAACAAATTTACCTTGTATGAATTGCTGCAATAACTTGCAAATTTTACGTCTTTCTATGAACATCCAGCGAAGTTTGATTTCATGCATTGCGTTGTTTGTCGCCCACGTAGTTCTTGACATTTTTTGTGGACGGCATTGATAATGGCTGCTTTCTGGCCTTTTCTAATAACTTGCTTCCCATCAACATAAATTGTTTTGCCGCCAGCGCCAATTGATATATCTCTGCCTTTCTGCCTGATCCGTTGGTACTTTCGTATAGCAGCTTTTTCAATTAATGACCGCTCATATACTGGCGTTTTTAATTCACCACTGACTAGTCGGATTAAAATGTCGTATTCCTCGTCGGACAGGGCGCTTATGGTCCTATCACAACATGTCACAGACATCCACGAGTAAAAAAACAAAACAACAATAACTTTTAACATGGTTGAGTAGAACATTGCTTTTACCTTTTTTTTCGTTAATATACTAATAACTAGTAACCCGGGTAAAATTTTTTACCAAGTTTAACTTTGAATACGATGTGTCAAATACCACATTTCCGCCGTGACGAAAACTTTAATTACGGATTCGCGACTTAAAAGTGTACCCATGTTGTAGAGCTCGAAAAACTGATAAAAAAAAATGTATGGGATCGTTTCGTTATGACCAAACGTTAAAGAGATATCCTCGATAGCCACAGTACCAAAACAAATTTAGGCCCAATTGTTGCGTCACCCCATCACCCTTATTGCGGACCCCTAAAAATGTCAGTTATCCCTATTGGTTCTCGAGATATTTCCCGAAAAACGTCACGTTCGATTGGGGATGTAATGCAATGATTGCCCCGTGATAGCAAAAAATAACTGACTTCACGCCATGTGTTTTTTATATTTTGTGTGAAATTATGTGGCGAATCCAAGTTGTGCCTCTGCGTGGTTTTACGCGCAACTAAGAAGAACTTGACCATAAATTTAGACTCTCCAAAATAAAAGTGGGATGCTCACTCGCTATTATGGATAAGATTACTTCATAATTCTCAAAGTAAGCCTTTTCTATTCGTACCTGCTCATTAAATGATCAAAAATGACTTTGTGTATTTTATGCGACATTTGCTGTTGATTTTGAATAAAGTTACGACATTTACTGTAAAAAAAATTAAAGATACTGAAAAATCTAGTTGCGACACTTACTGTTGAATTGCGACACTTACTGGCAATTTTGCGACATTTTCTGGCGTTTGCGACATTTACTGGCAGTCATGGAATCATGGAGAGATAATATGGAGCATACCCTGACTTTTGGTTCATGAATTGTTCGCAAAGTTTCCTTTAGGAACAATTCATGGTAACAGAGTACACTACGAGAACGTAAGTCAATGGAACTTGTACTCCACCTAAAAAAACAACAAAACATACAGACTGTTCATGAGGTACAATGTTGCCAAACAACAACAATTCAACAGTGGCCACACCAAATGTTTACGATACACTTATAATAAGCCACAACATCATACTTTGGATTTTTATCTTCCAAAATTAGTAATTTGTGCAAGCATAAACTAAGTATTTCTAAATTCTTATCAATAATTATTGTCATATTTTGTGGTAATGCCCCTGGAAGTTACATGCCACCAATGATTGTTTATAAAACTAAAAATCTGTATGAAAATTAGCAGAAAGGTGGAACCAAAAATGCCGTTATGCTGCCACAAAAAAAGGATGGTAGGATTAGGAAACCTTTGTAAATTGGTTTTTTGAGGTAAGTATTTATAGAGGTGGAGAAAACCACTTAAATTCTTTCTACTTGTACTTTGAATTTAAATTTGTGATTTATGTTGAATGTTGTAAATTTAATTAAGCCGTTGCATGTGGCAGTCTTCAGAGGAACGAAGTGCAAGTGGGTGAAAGTTTTAAGAGAGTGGAGGCAGCTACATCCAGTGGACTGTATAGGCAAGACAGAATTTCAAAGGTTCCTTTAAAATCTTCTGTCAATGATGCTTTTTAATTTCTGGTTCCAAGGCGACAGGGACCAAGTTTTGAAGCGAATCCGAAGCATAAGTGATTTATTAAGTTTACTAATTCAGGCATAACATTTTGCAGTCTTGCATTTTCTCTTATATTTCTTTATTTGTTTGTTTTAAATACAGCCATACAAATCTGATTGGTTTCAAAACTTTATAACTTTTGTGATTTTTAAGAGACTGAAGGTGATGATGAAGTTGGCGTAACATCAATCAAAGAATGCCTATCTTATGCTGCGTGGGTCAATAATAACGCCCAGTAAACCAATTCAGTCACGTAATAAGGAAAAGATGTCTTTCTTTTGAGAGAAAACCTGGTTTTGCCGTAAATGCAAAATATACCTTGCCAAACGAGACGAAAAATTGGGTTAGCCTGTGACAAATGCGACAGAGTTTTTCATCTTACATGTTGTGTATGGGAATGAAAGTGTTTCGAGCATCGATGCTCCTGATTTTATTTGTGATTTATGTTGTAATAAAATTTTGTGTCTAACAAAAGATGAAATTTCATCCAACAACTACTGCTTCAACTATTTAATGAAGAGCCAATAATTGTAACATGATAAGCCCTATCAGTACATCTTCCATTTCTCTCTTACATGCAGATTTCAAAAGACAACTGCATTCTCAAATATAACAAACTGTTTTAAGTAGAACTAAAGCTTGCATCAAGCAAATATCAAAGTATCAAAGGAACGAAGTTACTGACTGATTGGCTCTCATTTATCTGTAACCACATGATCAACACAGAATAGTTTTCACTTGGTTTTCCAAATTGTTTAATTTGAGAGTCACCATCATCTCCCACTAAAGTTTGCAAACTGCTCTTTAATATTTTGCACCTGTTTTTAAAGTCTTTTTTGAAACTTCAGAACTTTGCTTGTAGGCTCTTGGGGTTGCTGTGATGTAAAATGGCTATAATATGATATAATGCAATATTTTATTCAGTAGATATACATGAGGGAATACCGAACAAACATCAAGGGAGGAGTGCAATCTTTTATTATCAGCGTTACAAGTTTTTCTTTCTTAAATAACTGCTTGTCTATGTTCGACTATATGTTCTGTATATGCCTCTGATATAAACATTTGCTGTTAATTTAAATATAAGAAATATCTAAATCTTCTTACCCTAGCACCCCCTGACTTGAATGAAACAACAGTCGATTGTTCCTTTACCATTTTATATTTAATGACGTGTAGTGCTGCGTCTTCAATAGGTCGGGGAATGTCTGTATTTTCGTCAATTTTAAAGACATCACTTATTGTGTAGTTAAGAGTAACAGCGGCAGTAGGAGGAGGAGGACCTTGACAACACGACTCATGTTGTGATAATTTGTCCTGCTTAAACGATAAGCCACTACCACAAGAACAATTGATGTTGATACATTTTATTAATTCAAGGACTGTCTCGTTTGAGGTGATCTTATCAATATTTTTATCGTATGTAGGGCATTAGACATCATCTTTTTTTCGCCCCTCAATTTTTGGACATAAGCATTTCAAGCAGAATGTATGTTCGCAACTGTTAATTTTGAAGGGATTGGAAAATGTATCGTGACAAAGTTTCCAAATGCATAAATGTAAATGTGGGTTTTTGTCAGTGTCTATGTCGAGATATTTACTTTGATTGTGTTTGGAGTATTGAGCTTTTGCAACTCAATAATCAAATTTCTTGTCCAGCATGGAACATTCCAAGCGATTTGCTGGCTTCTCTCTTTATTGCGCCTTTCCCTGCTACGTTTGGTCAGAATGTGTTCACATTGTGAGATGTGATACGTCCATGCACAAGGTAAGGAAGGGTTAAAAGAGGTGCCACATTTCTCAATATTTACTATCTTCGAATAACAATTGTGAGAAATTTAGTCAGGGTGGATATCTGAAACGTCTTCCACACAACTAATGTAAAAAGCTTTTTCAATTTGTGGTTTCAACACGGCAAAGCTTTGTCAATGGGATGCTTGCGTCATTATGGGATGCTTGCGTCATTTCCTATAAATGGGCAAACTTTGACTGTAAATATTTTCTGTTTCAGATGTGTTACCATCATGAAAATTTGGGAATCAATACTTTAATACTTACCCTTTGTGACGATATAAACTGTTTAAGCTGGAAAACTTTTGTGATTCGTGAATTTTAGTGCTTTTGTTGTGGCACTTCTTTGTTTTTACCAGAGAACTTTGTTCATTGAACAAGCTTTTTGAAAGCAGAAAGTTGTATTAGAATGCTTCTTTGTTCCATGATGTTCGATTGACAAAAGCTGATTATGATTTTAGGCCTTAGTTTGTATTTTTGTATTTCTGCGTAAGCAAGAAAGCCTTTACGATTGTCTTTGTTTTTCTTAGTTCTTTTTTTCATCTTACTGTCCAAACCTAACGATTTTTTTATCTCGAAGTTCATTGGCTCATACAGCCGCCGTCTCAAAATTCATTTGTGCATAGAGCACCAGTATTACGAAAGGGTACTAATTAACTTTAATAGCGCTATTTTATTGGCTTGAATTTCCGCCATGTGATCATCCAGGTATTTTTCGAATTCACATTTGCACGCCGCTTGCATAATGGTAATGGAAGAAACCTCTCGTGTTGATTGATCAATATTGAACAGATTTAAAAGAAATTTATAATTATCTTACGATGATTCTACTGCGTTCATTCTTTTCTAAAAGCAAGTTCTCAATGTGTTATAAAACAGTGTGTGAAAAGGAATGCTTTTATTTTTTGGAAAATGTCTGGGATTCTTTTAAGCCTATCGTTTGTTTCATGTGTGGGCTGTGGTGCTTTTTAAGCTTTGGATACATACAGCTCAGCTCAGTTTCCTCTTCAGCTCCAACAACATACAAGAATGTCTTGTTCACCCTCTCTGTGCATCATTTTATGTTTGATGTTTCTCTAGCTATTTTAGCTTCTATACTTGTATAATTCTTGGCTGAGTTATCAATGTTTTGAAATAGGAATGGTGTAATGTGAATGTTCTATATGTTTTATAACAAATAAGAATTTGATTTGTCTTCTGTCAACTTTTAATGTCCACTTTGTTCTTTTGTCATGTTCTGTGTTATATGTAGGTAACACTCTATTGTCATTGTCAGGTTATGTCCCATTGTTTAAGTGTGAAGTCATTATGATTTATATAATAGGTTTCATGGTTCATTTACTTTCTTAATTAGTTTTAGTAGTATCTCTGTGTCATAGTCTTGTTTCATATCAGTCAAGTTTATTTTGTGTGTATGCTGGTAAGCTCTTCTCTTCTTTGCCTATTCATTATTGTCAATTCTTGTTTTATTAATGTAGCAAGTTTATTATTGTCAACTATCGTAGTTTGAACTTCATCAATACATGTTGCAAACAACACATGGCTTATTTAAATCAGACCGTTGCGCGGTAAACCCACAAATGGGGACTTACTATTTAGGATATCAAATTGAAACTTATATACCTTGAAACTTATATACCTTGATTGTCTTTAAATTCTAAATGCTGGACATCCTTTAACTCAAATTTCTGCTTTCAGTTATGTTTGCTAATTGTGGTAAGTTTAGGTCATATTTTTCATAATCCTAATCTTTGTTTACTTTTTGTGTTTGGGAAGTTTTAGTAATTTGGAAGTACATACATAATCACTGTAATATCTGAAAGCATATAAATTTGATGTTATTTTGTTCATTAAGTTTATTAGGAGTTAATGTAAGTTTGGTATTGTGTCAGTTATCCTTTTATAATGCCCTGGTGTGTATACGTAATTAAAAATTTCATTGAGAGAAGGTTTATCACGGTTTATCAAAAGGCTCTCCATCAAAGTTGGATATCTACTTTGGTATTGTACTTATTATAATTTGACACGGTATTGCAACTTAAATATTTCATGTTTTTTAAGTTTCTGAATAAATCTTTATAATCTTTTCATGAAATTTAATTCAGGTAATGCATGTTTCTAAATTAAAAAGATGGCAATGACATATTGTTACTCAAATTAAAGCACAATTTTCTGTTTTCAGTTATATATGTTGATTTTGTATGTATATAGATGTATTTTGTATCATTAGAATCTATGCTTTCCTTTTTGTCCTTAGGAATTCTGTTAGGAAGATTGACGGTAATATCAAATTCATAACATTTACATTGACTTACATGCATACTCATTGTCTTATCTGAATTGATCACTGAATCCTTAATGTCATTTCGTACCAACAAAATAAAGAACATATGTCATTCAGATATAATCAAGTTTATTGATGTTTATTGGTATAAAGTTTTGCATAGTGACAATTATGTTTGCGTCCGCGTTCGTGGAGATCGGACGTATTAAGATTAACGCGCCAAAACTTATGTAGGTGTGGCATTGTTTACTCTTCCTACTTACCTTAAGTAACTAATACTTGTTTGTACAGTATGACTAGAAGAAATCGACAGCATAGAAGAGGAAATTCATCCACGTCAAGCAGGAATGTCAATTCAGATACTTCTTTGGAAATCGCGGATAGTGAGTTAATCACACTTGACTTCTTTAAAGAGCAAATTGAGCTTTTAAGAAAGGAAATAAACTTTGCAAAAGATGACATCATCTCAAAATTATCAGAAGAAAACCAAAATCTTAAGATCGAAGTCGACTCTCTAAAAAGCCGATTAGAAAATAGGGAAAACGACCTAATACAAGTAGAAAAGGAACTTGCTGATTTACAGCAATACGAACGGAGAAATAATATCGAGATAGCGGGTATTCCTGAAGATATAGACCACGCCAGGCTAGAGTCGAAAGTTATAGAACTAGCTAATGAAATTGATGTCTCATTAGAGCATAAAGATATACAGGCTTGTCATCGCCTGAAAAAAAGCAAAAACGCCAAAGCAAGCCAACCCAGAAATGTTATGGTGAGATTTACAAATCGCAAACATGCAGAGCTGTTTTTTGCTAAACGCAGAAGTATTAAAGACGTTGATCGTGAGAAGTTGGGCATCGGCGATTGTAATCTTTACATCAATAACAATCTATGTCCCTACTATCGATTTTTATGGGGACAGGTAAGAAACCTATACAGACATAAAGTTATTAACAGATTTTGGACTTTTAACGGGAAAGTTCATTATGCTATGGCAGAAGATAGCCCTGGGATCAAAGTCCACCACTTAAATGACCTGATAACCGATTTTCCAGACTTCTCTTTTGGATAAATTTTGGATGTAGTACCATAATGGCAACATAGTTGTGTGTTTCACTGTTTAGTCGCATGTTTTTTGTTCATGGCGAAGAGTATAGCACGTCATGTCCATCTGCCAATATTACTAAATTCTACTGTGGTATCTGTGATAGGGTAATTAGGAATAACAGTAAGTCTATATTTTGTAATTTTTGTTCCAATTGGGTTCACCCTTCGTGTAACCAACTAAATTCCAAGGATTTTGATGCCCTCTCCACTAATCCCGATGAGGTTTGGTCTTGTATGAAATGTAATGCTAAAAACTTCCCATTTTGCCCTATAGGTGAGCCTGATAAACCAATTCACTGTAAATATCAGGATTTCCCGTTGGATGATTTTTCTGTTTGTAGATATTATGACTGTGATAATTTTCGTTCTATTTTCTCTGGAAATCCCTCTAGAAATCAGGCACTATCTTTTTTTCATCTTAATTCTTGCTCCCTTGTCAAACACTTTGACGAAATTGGGGCCCTTCTCCTTGACCTAAAACTGAAATTTAGTATTATAGGTTTTAGTGAAACCAGGTTTAATTTCAATACCCATATTTTGCCCAAATTCCCAAATCATAAGCTTTATCACACCCCCACTCATGGCAATGCTGGTGGCACAGCCTTATATGTTTTAGATTCATTAAGCTGTACTGAGCGTCCTGATCTTGAAAGTATCCTCTCATGCCCTAAAAACCTTGAATCAACTTTCATAGAGGTTCAGTCAAACAAACGTAATGTTCTCGTTGGTTGCATTTATAAACACCCATCTTTAACCACTCAGGATTTTATTCGCTTAAACCTTATTCCCTTTTTTGATAAAATTTCTAAAGAAAATAAATCAATTGTCCTGATGGGTGACTTTAATATCAATCTTCTGAACTACAACATTGATAATGAAGTGAATGATTTCCTAGATGTAATTAGTTCCAATTTTTTAAAACCCCTCATCAATCTCCCTACAAGAATCGCGTTACACACAGAAACTCTAATCGATAATATTTTTATGTCTATTGATTTTAATACAATTGCTTCTGGGAATATTATCACCACTATATCTGATCATCTTCCTCAATTTGTAATTACGTCAACATGTTTGGATACAAATGTAATTAAGAATGTTATTATTCCTGATTGGAAAAATTTTAATGCTGAAGCTTTTAAAACAGATTTTAAAGACATAAAATGGGACCACATGTTTTTGGATGTAAATAATGTAAATAGTTCTTTTAACCTTTTCTTTGAAAAAATTAATTTTCTTGTCAACAAACATGTTCCTCCAAGAAAACTTACAAACAAATTAAACAAGCAACTACAAAAACCCTGGATCACAAAAGGAATTAAAAAATCTATTTCCAAACGAAACAAAATATATAAAAAATATATTAACTCTAAATCTTATAATTTGAAAATGCATTACCAGAACCAGTATAAACATTACAGAAACTTTATAGTTAAGCTTATCCGAGTAAGTAAGAGAAACCACTATACTACATACTTCAATAGTAACCTAAAAAATTCCAAAAGAATCTGGGATGGTATAAATGAGATCCTTAATAAGAAAAATAGGAATAAGAGTGAAAATATCTCCATAAAAATTAATAATGAAATTATTTCTGATCCCACATTAGTATCTGAATCATTTAATTCCTTTTTTTCTACTGTTGCTGAAAATATTCGCAGTAAAATTAAGTATAGCTCTAAACATTTTAGTGCTTTTCTAAGGAACCCCACTCAAAATTCTCTTTTTTTCTCACCAATAAAATCACAAGAAATTAAAGAAATCATTAATAACCTTGATACATCCAAGGCAGTTGGTCCAAATAGTATTAACAATAAAATATTAGTCCTTCTGGATGATGAAATTTCAGCTATTCTTGCAGACTTATTCAATTCTTCCATTCTTAATGGTGAATTTCCTAATATTCTGAAATATGCCGATGTCATTCCTGTATTTAAAAACAAAGGCTCTCCCCTTGAAGTGACCAATTACAGGCCTATTTCATTGCTTTCTAATATTGATAAGATTTTTGAAAAAATTGTACATAGCCGCTTACTAAAATTCTTATCCTTAAATCAAAGCCTTGTTAACAGACAGTTTGGTTTTAGAAATAATCACTCTACAGTTCATGCTTTAATCAGCCTTACTGAAAATATTAGAGACAGTCTAGATCAGGGAAAATTTACATGTGGTATATTCATTGATCTACAGAAGGCTTTCGATACTGTCGATCATCAAATACTCCTTAGCAAATTAGATCACTTTGGCATTAGAGGCCCAATTAAGAAATGGTTTAAATCATACCTCTCAAATCGATACCAAATAGTTTCTGTCTCGAATTATCGATCTTCTCCTATTAAAATCGAATTTGGTGTCCCACAAGGGTCCATATTGGGCCCTTTGCTATTTCTTATTTATATAAATGATTTATCAAATGCCGCTATTTTCTCAGAGGTCTTTCATTATGCAGATGACACCAGCATGCTCTATTCCAATAATGATTTAAAAAAAATCAGAAAACATCTTAACATTGATCTAAAATTCTTAGAAAAATGGCTAAATGCCAACAAGATATCTCTAAATGTGGCAAAAACAGAAGTTATGTTGTTTAGACACAAAAATAAAGTTATTGATTATGAGTTAAATTTAAAATTTAATGGGAAAAAACTCTCCATGGTTGACTCTGTTCGGTATTTAGGAGTTTACCTTGACCCATTTCTTAGTTGGAATTCTCACATCAATCAGCTGTCCTCTAAACTCAGTAAAGCCAATGGTGCCCTTTCAATCCTTCGGCATTATTTACCAAGACCAACTTTGATTAAATGTTATCATGCTTTATTTAATTCACATGCCACCTACGCTTGCCAGGTATGGGGCCAATCTCTACCTCCAAATCATAGAATTTATAAACTTCAGAAAGCTGCCCTACGTATTATAACTTTTTCTGGTTTCCATGATGCATCCAGACCTCTTTTTGTCCAACACAAAATTCTTCCATTATCGGACTATATCTCTTTAAACAATATCCTACTGGTTCATAGCTTATTAAACTCTAAAGCACCGGTTGACATTCGCAATACCTTTAATCTTGAATACTTACAGTCTCAAACTAGAAATTCCTCCCTCAATTTATTGAACAGACCTCTAGTTAGAACACAGAGGTTTGGTATAAATTCCATCCGTTACCAGTGTATACTAAATTGGAACTGTTTCCAGCAACACCTCGAACATAGACTATCTTCACTTAGTGTTGGGAAAATTAAATCAATGTTCAAAAATCTAATACTCATATAAACTAGACAATACTGTTATTCCTAATTACATACTACCACAGTTTTACCTTGTCTAAATTATTTTTTATTTTTTTTTTTTTATTTATTTATTTATTTATTCCCTATCGATCTTCTTGTATTTATTTTTGTTGCTGTTGTTTTGTTTTTGTTTTTACTTTTTTTGTTGTTGTTTCTTTTTTTTTTTTTTTTTTTTTTTTTTTTAACTTATTTTTTGGGGGGGCCACTACCTAGATTAGCTAACCATAGCTATTTAGTGGTCTCCACTATCACGTTGTTCTTGTATTCACTTTTTTATTCTGATGAAATAAATCACTCACTCACTCACTCACTTATGTTTGCCAGATTTTTGGGGAGTACATGATCAGAAATTTAATAAATATATATTGCGGATTAAACTTTTCTTAAATTTCAAGAATGCCAAGTCTTTCTTTTTTCATACTTCAGCTGATTTTGCAGAAATCCTTATGCCTGCAAGGACATCTTTTTGAGGTTGTTATTGCCAGTATTGTGTACTGGTAACTAAGTACCATAATAAAATTCCACGGAATGCATGTTTTTAACGCACATGGATGGTGATGGCACAGCTGAAAAGTATTCTATGAACAAATTTGATAATTTGTCTAATTTATTTTCAATCCTCTCCATTCTTTTGCTCAGCTGGAAAATCAGGAAAAAGCTAGCATATAGTATCGCAATATCTTCAATCTTAATTTAAAATGGCAGAAAAGTAAGAGAAAATGATGCATTTATACTCCTTAAGAAAAAGTCAAGTTTTGTTCAGAAATGCTACTCAGAAAATGCCATTAAATAGTGCATTTGCGTATTGAATTGAAAGTTTTAAATATTCATTAATGTAATTTTAATGATTTTGTTGCAGTTCAACCTCATAACTGTTGTTGAGCAATTCTAGATATTTAGGTATTAGGTATTATAAGGATTTCTGGTTTCTTATTTGTGAGGCATTGTATAGTTTTGGGAGTGAACTGCAACTACTGTTGAGTTCTGAATAATTTTTGCAAGATGGTTATTAATTTCAAAAACAAATGCCACCCAGTACAGGCTTATTCTCACACCACAATCTTTGTCTATTATCTGCTTATTAATTACAAGGAAATTGTCAACACACTCAGTTAATTTCACACATTTTGATTATTCAAAACTCAAGAGTATGACATTTTAAACTGTTTTTGGGTATTCTATTCTATATATTATTTTGTTTTTTTAAGATTAATAGTAGTTAAGGTTTTGAATGATATCCTTTAAAGGCAGAAGTTTCATGAATTGTGAAAGAACTATTTTTCAATCTGATGAATGTCAACAATGTGTATGTACTTGTTAATTCACAAAAATTTCTGCCTTAAATATAAAAATTAGTGATACCTACAGGAACAGTATCCATTAATGAAAATGTTTTCTCCTTCTTGGTTGATTCGTCCATGATAGTGGAATGCTACAAATAATAAGTGATTAACGTGAATATGTACCCCTATCCACTGAAGATAATTTTGTGAGGTGTTAGAATTCAAATAACAGAAATGCGTACTCTAACAAGAAGTTCCAAACTTTTGTTAATCACAGAATCATTGCTGTTAATTGCAACATCATCTTATTGTAAAATACTGTAAAATAAGTTGTTTTGTTTCTTAGTGTATAACAGGGTGTGGTAAGAAAAGTACCAAGTTTGGGGCTCTTTTCCGCTTTCTGGACTCAAAATTGTCCTGTCATTCAAGCTCCTCCTCATTGAGTTCCGTTTTCGTATCTGTAAATAACCGTACATGTAAAGTAATGAAAATCCTTCGGAAAAAACTTGGGAGAATAATTGTGATTACCTGCCATCGCTAGTATTTCCGCACCATACTACTTTGTGCCGTATCTAGCTTCACAAGAGCCACCAACTGCGAATTTGCCACGCCTAACTTCTGCCGAAGCGTAAATTGCTGTTAATTTATCGGCATCACATTGTATCAGCGAGTATTTCTGCATCGTTTAAGAAAAATAGCAAGTGCTAGAAATAGCAATCACAGTATCACTTTCAATGTTTGTGGGGTTTCTATTTTTATAAAATGATTGACCTTTAGGGTAAATTATTTGACAAAAAACGTCTGATTGGTCATTTAAATAATTTATGCACGCGCAGTCATTCCAAGGTAATATAATTCCATTCCAAGTTCCCTTGAGAAATATCTATTCATTTTTCTTTGCAAAGGATATTGTGAGTGAAGAGAATAATGGCAAACAATTTTGATTGGGAAAAACAGAATGTAGAGTGATTTGTTCAGAAAGGCTGCAGATGCAGAACTGGACCAGATGGAAAACATTGCAATTTCCGATTCACTAAGGATGAGAAAACTTTGATATGTTTGTGCTCAGTTTTTTACAATTGAATCAGCCCAATTCAACGGGCAACACCTGAAGTACCAAATGTATGGGAAAAAAATTACGCTATCTCCATCGTCTGTCTCACAGTCACTGTTTTTGTCCATTTCATCACCTACTAATTCCTTTAGTATTTCTTTTGAATTGTCTATGTAAGCTCCAGCTATCGGATACTGTACATATTTCCATTAAAATTGATAGGTTTTTCGGGCTATCCCAAGTGACCGATACGTTAATTGGAATCTCCAACCCACCTTGTAGGAAGGGGGAAGCTATGGGTTCTTTGCTTCTGTTTTAAGTATCTTTTTGACAAAATCGTGTTAATTAAGTGCCATTTACATGTGACTGGCATTTGTACAGAATACATTTCATTACGCAGTTAGGAACACTGGAGTCATTGAAAAAGCGACCCAGACGTTTGCCATATGTAGCATCAACCCTATTAAGAAAAGTTAAACAAACAAGGTCACAATTTTTTCTTCACTGATTGAGAGGGTGACAACGTTGAATCCAGGGTCTCTAGCTTTTTCAAATTGTGATACGCGAGGTGTTTGAAATGCAAAGCGTTCGTCGCCCTGTGTCCAAAAAATAGCCTTCAAGCTAAGAATGCGCAAATCACAGTCTAAAATAGCCTAGCCTTTCCTTTTAGCGTGTAAGCAGAACTTGTAACATGGGCTTTGATACGGAGTTAAGACGGTAGACTAGGTATTCATGTTTTATCGGCACAAGAGGTCGATTTAGCAATCAACAACCGGCTGGTAACACGTGAGAATATTTTTGAAAAATAAAAGTTTTCATTGTTATTCATTTATAACCGATAATATTCCTCATATTTTTTTATCAATTTGCTTAGATATACCCAGCGCTACCCAACTGTACTCTGCTTTATTATGTTATACTTACTAGTTAATATTACTTTGTTTTACTCCAATTTACTACATTTTTCTGTGTTAAATTTAATATTATTGGTTATGTATGGTATCGAAAGTAATCCAGGTCCAGCTTTTTCCAAGTTAAAGGGTCTTTTCATCAGGGGGATCCGAAATTTGGTGACACTGCAGGCTTTCAATGCACTGGTAATTCTTATGTTGCCTTATGTTTTAGTGTTATTAAAAAAGTATCATTTTGGAAATCTTGGGACTTAGACTATATTCTAAACCAGGGTGATGCATTGATTAAGTCATTGAAAGCAGCAGGACCTCTAGCAGTTGATCAAATGCCTTATAATGTATTCCTGGAAAGTCAGTTAGTTCAAGTTGATTTTCTGAGTATGCTAAATAGTCTTTTTTCAAACGATGTAGACCTGTTTCAAAATCAAAAAACGCTTGCAACAAATGAAATTGGTACAGGTGCTATATTTACTTGTGCAGGATACAGTTTTGCTCTAATATGGCATAATATGTTGGTGTATTTCTTCGATTCACAGAGTAAAATTATAGATGGTATAAAGCAACACTGTTTCCTTTTGATCTCTCATTGACATTGAGCTTATCACAGTAGTAAACATTCTATAAATACAGAATCCTGAAGTATCTAATTCACCATTTGGCTTCTTGTGATACAATACTTTATCACCTACTGGTGGCAACTGTGCAATGTCACCAACATGAATGATAGATATTCCTTCAAAAGGTTTCTCTGTATTACCAGTGACTTGTCTGCATTGCTTATCTATCCAACCTAACAAACTTTTACCAACTACAGAGTAATCATCAATAACAATATATCTGACAGAACTTTATTGCTCTTGAAGCTGTGAAAGTGCATGCCTTTTCAAATCATGCATGTTTCTACCTCTAATAGGAAGCCTTAAAAGAGAGTGTAATGTCTTTCCTTTAACATTAAAGGCAGCAATACCAAAGTTAGCTGTTATAACACACTTTTAAGTCAGTAAAGCTCAGATATTATTAATAAGAAAACTTTTACCACCTCCTGCCAAACCGGTTATCACCATAAGCAGCTGTTTATCAGGATATTTATGATGATCAAATACGATATCATAAGCTTTCCTCTGTGCTTCATTTAAAGAACTTACATTTAGCTCAAAAGAGTCTTCAACAGCAACAGAATTAGTTTTTTTCCCTATCTAACCATGCTGGCATATTACCTATTTGTTCTTCTGTTTAACTTGCTCTGCATTTGTTCCAATACCCAGCATTATTTATTATTCGGAACTAAAATCTGACCTATATCACTTTGGAGGAAGTCACTCCAGTTTTGACAAAACCTGTCGTCAGTTTCATCTTCTAAGTTATCCCAAGCATCACTTATATTGATTTTCCATGGCTTATACTTTAATAGCTGGTATTTACAGTACACAGGATACTGTGGGCTCTTAGGATTACCATATAAGCATGGAAATGCTCTTACAATTACTGGAGTTTTTCGTTTTTTTACTTCTTCCTTTTGTACTGTATAGTTTGACACAAATTGCACAAAATTGGATTCAACTAAATTTTTATTACATCCTTTCAAATAAGCTCTGTTAGCATAATGATCTAAAAATGAAGGTTCAGTTTCAACTTCACATTTATTACTTGAAAGGAACAACTATGCATTTTCAGTGAAAGTATATTATCCATAACTTCCTGAACACTAAAGTCACATTTTCCAACAGCTCTGATCATTAGCTTCTGAATAACAGATCTTGTTTTTTCAGTACCTTTTAAATTATCTACAATTGAAACAAAAGCATCTCTAGCCACATATGATAGCTTTTCTGCTTTTGCAGCATACTTAGCTAAATATTCCAAACAGGCATTATAATCAATGATTGGCTGAATATCAGTATTTGCTCTCCATGATTGAAGCTGTACACGCTGATGTCTATTAACCCTGGAATCATTATGTTTCAAAACGATCTTGGGTCTGAATTGAACACCATTATTCTTAGTTTTTATCTGTTCAAATTCAATGCGAGTTTTATCACAAAGTTTTAAAGAAAAGTTAAACCTGCAGTATTGTTCATCATTAGTTCTTTCACGGAGACAATAAGCTGAATTACATTTAGTATGCCTTTCTACACAATTTAACAAATCTGCATAGTCATCATCAAGATCTTGCTCATGTATTTCATCAACCTGTCTTTTACATGGGTGACAGGTTGGCTTTACCCATCCATCTTCTGGCATGGATGGATTCCATGCTGTCACAAGAGAATCTACATAATCACAAACTTGTTCTGAAGCAGCTTTCCCATTATCAATATATTTAGTGAGTACAACAATATTTTAAGGATCATTTTCAAAAGGCAGTTTTTCCTCAGCTAAATGACCATTTAAAGCTATTTGTGTTAAATTGCATAAGCCAGAGTCATTTTTAAGTTTCGCAACTCCATGACAATGAATCGAACCTCTCCTAACAGCATATTCAAATCTATACCAATGCCACTCTGCCCCATAGACTCATAAAGCCAATGCTTAACAAAATTTTCAACTGTGCAAGCTATTACTATCTTGATCTTTATTGTCTGAAAATAAAGCATGAAATTCTGGCCAATGAAACTCTGCACAAGACAGAGTCCAAAAAATTGTTGGTGCTCCAGCTTGGTTAATAATAGCTTTTAATTGTTCCTTAGCATTGTTCCTATAGGCATTCGTACCTGTAACATTTTTTGCTTCTTAATCACAACTGTATGACTTCCAGTTGTTACCATATCTTGTAGCTCATCAATAGTTAAGTTGGCATCACCAGGGTTTTGTTTCAAATAAAAGCTACCCTACCCTAGCAAACGTCTACAATAAAGAATATTGTAAGCCCAAAAAGCAAATCGCGGATGGGCTGCTAATCTGTATACCCATTTATTATCAATTCTTTCAGAAAACTTTATGAAATGTTTTATTTTCTCAGCAAAAGTCTCGGTGTCACTTTTCGCTATAGTTTTAACAGTGCTTAATTTTGTTTGGTGTCCTTTCCCATCAGGAAATAAAGTTGGAAATGCTAAACTTGCCAGATATTTTGTCTAAAATTCATTCAGAGCAATAGTATCTACTTTCCAAGTTTCTGGTTTTAAAACTGAATCATTAAGAATGTCTTTTCTACTTTAGATTTCAATTTAGTAGGAACAAAACTTCCCATGTCTGTTTTCTCATTATATACCCTTTCCTCGTTGTCGTTTTTTGGTCCAAAATCTGGAATTTCAGTCTCCTCAATTTCATCATCAAAATCATCCTCCCTATCAGCAAAATCAAAGATTTTTGGTAAGTCTAGATAATCTTTTCTGGTAGGGAATCAATTCTATTCAAATCAATAGTCACATTTCATACAAAAAGTTATTAGGCTCTCCATTCTCATTATTACCAGTAAGCCACAATAAAGCATCTAACACCTTCTGTCTACGTACTTTGAGCTCTTAAGAGTTATTATTTTTACCATCACATCTAAACACAATCACAGGAATATCACTTGGATATCTTGGCAAAACATTAGCTACATGTTGCTCATCTTGTGGAAGAGTAACAACGTAGCCTTTATATGCTTTTTGTCCACCACTTGGCTTTGTGTAAAACTGGATCACTGGAAATGCTCGAGCAATAAGCATCTCTTCAATTTGGGTTAAACCCTGAAGCTGCAGTGGTACAGAGCTTGGCACCATATCTTTTTCTTGACTAAATTTTTTTGGAAAACTTTTTTCTTTTCCACACCGTAAACATTGATATTCAGTTCCTAGATTTTTAGATGAACTGGGTAAAGGCCAAGCCTCCTTACACGTCTTACACTGAATTATAGTCATTTCCAGACTCTCATGAAATTTCTTTTTCAGAAATTCACTATTGCTATTACAAACATTAATGTCATCACCATTTTGATTTTTCTGCTGCTGCTTCTTTTTAGAATGGTAACGCTGTCAACGTCTAGCCTTAATATCTTCTTTTTTCATTTCATAGTAGTTCTTAGATTTTTCTTTTCCAATTTCCTTATTCCTTTGGTAGTTTTTAAACTGATTTTTCCATTTGGCCTCATTATTTTCATAATTTTCATTAAACTGACTTTTCCGTTTGGCCACATTTTTCTCATAATATCTTTCATCGTAATCATAGGATTTTGATTTACTACGCAAAGGATATTTCTTCAAAAAATCAGAATATTTGTTTTTCTTTTCAATCGCATCTTTAGATAAAGACTTGTCAATGCTAAAATGAATATCTGAATTTTGTAGAGCAACACTATCATCATTTTCTCTAACATATACAAAGAAAAACCAGCCATGTGGTCTGATGCTATACAGATCATTTAAACTTGAATAGTGAAACAGCTTATCACTCATGTCATCTAAAAAGACCCATTTTCTGGAATCATGAGTTACTACAGCACATGTAAAATGTTGATGCTGATGTCTTATTATGGTTCTGTATCATTATCTGTTCCCAAATTCTGTACCAGAAATGGAATTCTTGCTGAATTCTATTAAACATATTTTAGGAAGAATGAAATTCTCAATAACTGCCTCACAAAGTTTCTCACAACTACATTGCAAAAAATTATTCCGTGCAAGTGGATCCAATAAATTTGGTCAATTATATGAATTACCAAATGTTCTAATTGAAGTTCTGACATGTAACTAACCATAGTAGGCAATTCAATTTCAAAATACTTATTGCAACTGCTACAGAATGCTTTAAGGTTATATCTTGATTGGAAAAGAAGTTGAATAGACAACTTGAAAAGAATTCTGAGAATCGAGCTTCCGTGTTCCTGTTAACAAATGATGCACAATGTTCCACCAAATAGTCCCATACAGGCTGACAAATGTGTGCCAGATTTTGTTCGTAATCACTAAATTTGATAATATCTCTCTCAATAGACGTAATTATGATTTGATAGAAGTTTGCACTTCCACAAACTAAATCAAAAAATCCAGATCTTGAAATATATTTCAAATGACTGTACAATATAGAATAGCTAATTTCTAAAGAACAATCAACAGCACAAGAAAAATTGGATGGCTGTTGTCTGCAAGCATTTCTGAAATGTATTTGACTACCCAAGCTGTTTTCAATTGGCCTTGTATATCTGGATATCTCATAATTAAGAGCTGAATTTGTAGACAGAGCTACATATACTTCATTCGAAGTCTCATCATTGCTAGCTTTATCTGCAACACGCAGATCTCCCACATTTTGTGGGCCTTCAGTGATGGAATCACGATTCATTTCTGAAGTGTCAGTTTTAGTTTTAAAAAAAAGGAATACCTTGCACATGGACTTCGTATTTCACCTCGGAAAAACTTTGACGGCTGTTGTATCTAGCTTTAACTGGATGTATCTAGTTTGTACGGATTTGGAAACATGAAAGAGAAATTACGCCATCTTGGCTGTAAACGTTTCTTCTTGATACTCCCAAGGCTCGTGTAAAAACACACTAATGTATAAACAAAAATGGCAGCCGTAGCTGCACATAAATATATAACATCCCTCCCTTACTGGATAATGAACTGGCAAGGAGAAAAAAAACAAACAAACAAACAAACTGAGAACGAGCGTGAACAAAAGAATATAAAAATGAGATGTCTCTGTTGAAATCTAAGTGTCATAATCTTTCATCCAGTGTGGTTTTCTTTTTTGTCTTTTAGTTCTCGTGCTGTTAGTTCCGTTGGGTTCATCTAATTCCTCCCCATATGGGATAGTGTCTGAATCGGTATCTGACTCGGATTCAGTCTCTGTGTGTAGCGGTGGTATGTCTTCTTCAGCGGGGAGAAGGATGAATGTACTTGTATTGGGCGCTGTTTGATGCCGGTGCACTGGCGTTGACGGTGGAGTCTGTTTGTACGCGGTTTGTGACGGATGGTACGGCTTGACGTGTGAAGCGTGTCGACAAAACGTCTTATCGCCTTTGGAAACTGTGATGGCACTGTGATTTACGTCAGTGACTGTGTATGGTTCTGTTTCGTAAAAGGGTTGTGACTTGTAACGTCGATTCATGTTCTTGCATAACACGAGCTGTCCTGGCCGAAACGAGTGTTGCTGGGCGTGACGTTTCTTGTCAGTGTAGGATTTCATGCGATTCTTGTATGCGGAGTCTTTCTGGATAATGTGCTGGTTTTGCGGTCGAGCTTTTGGGAAGGTTGGAAGATGGCTTCTGGGTGTGTGTTTGTACAGTAGCGAAAATGGTGACACCCCAGTTGCAGGATGAGGTGTGTTCCGGTAGGATAACAGGAATGAGTCGAGTTGTTTCCTCCAGTCGATTCTGCTGGCGCTGCAAGTTTGAAGAAATTTACCAATAGTGCGATTAAATCGTTCGACTTCGCCGTTTCCCGGAGCGTGGTACGGTAGTACTTTGCGATGACTAATGTTCCTTGATTTGAGGAATGTTTTGAAGTTCGACGAGATGAACTGTGGACCATTGTCGGTAACGATGGTTTCAGGGTATCCAAAAATAGCGAAGGTGGACATGAGCTTTTCAATGACTTTGCCTGACGTTGTGTCGTTGTTGAGGACGTATACGATTGGATATCGGGAATGGTAATCTACAATTACGAGTAGCGTGGTCTGATCAGGTAGCGGTCCTTTGAGGTCGATTCCAATTTGTTGCCAAGGCTCAGCTGGTAGCGGAGTTGGTTGTAATGGTTCAGCTTTCTTGTGTTGAGGTGTGACTGTTTGGCATGCATGGCATTGCTTGATGAGCGTCTCGACATCATGGTTGATCTTTGGCCACCACACGTGATCACGGAGATACAGTTTGGTGCGGACTATGCCTTGATGTCCTTGGTGAGCGATTTTAAGCACTTTCTGTTGAAGTGACTGCGGTATGATGATCTGGTCATTCTTTAGAAGGATGCCTTCGGATGTTGATAGTTGGTCCCTGATTTGATGATAAGGTGTGGCTTTTGGGTTATTACTCCACTTGTTCTTGAGTACATTGGCGATGACAGATGTTAGGACTTTATCAGATGCCGTCTCTCGGGCGATCTCTTCGATTGATAACGATTCGGGTACTGCTTGTCTAGTGATGCTTGCGATGTGATGTTCGGCTGGATTTTCTAGATCCTTAGTTTTAATCGGGCTTCGCGACAAAATGTCAGCCGCATTCGTTTTACCAGGAATATATGTCATGGTATAAAGGTATGCTTGGAGTCGTAGGAGCCATCGTTGTATTCGTGGTGTAGGACGTTTTGCTTTGGATGTCAGTAGCGACAGTAGCGGTTTATGGTCGGTTTCCACGGTGAAAGGTCTGTCGTATAAGTAATAATGGTAATGCTCGCAAGCCCAGAGAACTGCAAGGGCTTCTCGTTCTGTTTGGCTGTACCTTGATTCCACATCCGATGCCGATCTGGAACCATACGATATTGGAAGGAAATCTCCATGCGGTTGTTTCTGTAGCAGCACTGCACCAAGTCCGAATGGGCTGGCGTCGGTAACGATTTTAGTTTCTGCGTTCGGGTCATAAAATGCGAGAGTTGGCGATTCAAGTAGTTTTTGTTTCAACTGTTTGAATGAGCTCCTTTGATCTGGGCCCCACTCGAATTCTGCGTTCTTCTTTGTGAGACGTCTGATAGGTTCTGTTAAGGTTGCGTAGTTGGGTATAAACTTTAGGCAATAGTTCATTAAACCCATGAGTGATCTGACTTCCGATACGTTTTTTGGTTCTTTGATTGCGTTGATCGCATCTTTCTTGGTAGGGTCTAGCTGGATACCGTCTGCAGATAAGATGTGCCCGTCGAAGTCAATGGATGGTACGTTGAGAATACACTTGTCAGGGTTAATTCTTAGTCCATTTGTGTGGAGTCTCTCAAACAAAGCGTAGAGGCGGTTGTCGTGTTCCTCTTGGGTGCGTCCCCAGATAACGATATCATCCGAAATGTTTTTCACTCCTTGCAGGCCTGTCATCACAATCTCTACTTGTTTCTGAAACGCTTCGAATCCTGAGTTGACACCATAGAATAGGCGTTTGTAGCGGAATAATCCTTTGTGTGTTGCAAAAGTCGTGATGTTCCTGGATGCCTCGTCTAATTCGATTTGATGGTAACCGTCTCGGAGGTCAATTTTCGAAAAATATTTGGCATTGTGTAGTTCTGCTGTAATGTCTTCGAGTTTTGGTATGACATGGCGCTCTCTGATGATTGCTTCATTTGCTTTACGCATGTCCACACACAGGCGGATCTTGCCATTTTTTCTGCTACCCGCAACGACTGGGTTTAGCCAGGTTGTTGGTCCGTCGACTGGTTCGATGATGTCTAGTGCGAGGAGTCTGTCAAGTTCCTCTTCAATTTTCCTTCTCGTGTGGAATGGAATACGGCGTATTGGTTGCTGTACAGGTGTAAAGTTTGGATCAATATGCAGTTGGAGTTGGAAGTTTTTCAGCTTTCCTACTCCTTCAAACAGTTCGGAATATTTTCTCATCACATTGTTTTTGTACTCTCCACTTGTGAGTGATCTCACCTGTTCTGGTTCGGATGGACGCCCGAGTCGCAGAATGTCCAGGCAGACTGCCGTTGATCGGCCAAGTATCGATCCGGACGTACCTTGGACGACAATGAATTCCGCCATTTGCTCTTGACCGTCTGTTGCAACCATCGTGTCGAATGTCCCCAGTGTTGTTATTGGTTTCGTGGATTGGTAAGGGTAAATGCGTGAGGATGATTTACTGAGCTTTGGTTTAGGATTGAATGAATTGTATGTTGCTTCATCAATAATGTTGACGGATGAACCAGAATCAATTAGCACGTCAATTTTCTTGTTAAGAATCTCAATGGAATATAGTGGTAGTTTGTGTCCGCTAATTTCGAAGATTGAAATATCCTCAAATCGGTTCTCGAGGTCTTCTGCTGATTGATGTTGTGATGTAGCTTGTGTTGTGGACTCATTGGAAGTTAATTGGTTGACTCTGTTACTGTCAGTTCGATTGTTTTTCTTGGATAAACACATGCGCTGGAAGTGTCCGGTTTTGCCACACTTGTTACAAGTGGCATTCTTTGATCTGCGACAAACATCTCCTCTGTGGCCAATGGCACCACATCGTCCACACATGACTTTCTGGTTAGTATTCTGCCCTCTCGACGGATGTGGTGGGTGTGATCTGTGACGATGACCGTTGTTCCCCCATGTACCTCTGTTGTTGGGTCTGCCTCTTCCATTGGAGCTTTTGTGATTATTTGATCTGTTGTTAATTGTATTGATGTGATCGTGGGCATTATTGTTGTTGTTCGCCTGTTCAATTTTCTGTGACTGAGACTTGGCAGCTTCCATCGACTGCCCGATTTGGAGGACTTTTTCAAGTGTAAGGTTTTTCTCTGCCAAGAGTTTTTCGCGATACTTGATACCTCTACAACCTGATACGACTCTGTCTCTGATATTGTCATTCAACGAATCTCCATAGTCACAGTCTTGTGCTAGTTTTCTCAGTCTGGAAACGAATTGTTCGATGTTTTCGTGTGTTTCTTGTTTAGCATTGTTGAAAACGGACCTCTCGAAAGTGACGTTTTTGAGAGGGATAAAGTATGCTGTAAGAGCCTGTACAGCTTCCTCATATGTCTCTCCTGTCTCAGGTAGAGTTTCAAAAAGTTCTTGGGTTTCAGTCCCTAGCATATGTAATAAAAGTGCTTTCTTACGTTGGTCGTCTCCAATTGCAGATGCTGCAATGAAGTATTTGAATGATCTCAGCCACCGGTCCCATCTCTGACTCAAAGTGTGTTGGTCGCCTCGTGGGTCGAATGCAGAAACCATCGGTATTTGTAACTGTGCTGCCATATCTCCTTGGTTCGTCTTGTTTCACGTGAAATATGGTTGGAAGACTGTTTAGTGGGATCTCGGTAATCCTCGTCGCCAGTTGTTGTATCTAGCTTTAACTGGATGTATCTAGTTTGTACGGATTTGGAAACATGAAAGAGAAATTACGCCATCTTGGCTGTAAACGTTTCTTCTTGATACTCCCAAGGCTCGTGTAAAAACACACTAATGTATAAACAAAAATGGCAGCCGTAGCTGCACATAAATATATAACAACGGCATTATACTGAATAGTTCCTAATAACAGCAACACCAAAAGGTGGAGGATGAAGATGATGATGATGATGAAGAACAAAATCGGAAACTGACATTCACCTATCTAGTGAAACTACTACGCCTCCTCGCTCGCTTACGCTCGCTGTGGGGGCAAAAAGGCATCCAGCTGATTGAGACTCATGTCAAGATCTCGACCACTCCTTACCACTAAGGCAAGGTTGACGCTGTATGTATCTTTGGTGGTACCAAAATTTACATACTGTCTTTCGATCTGTTTTTCGCTCACTGACACTCAAAAACGTAAAGTGGCTTTAATAGAGGAAAGAGCATGCAGAATTATCTCCACATGTACACCCATGTTACTCCCATTGAAACATTGGAGTTGAGAAAGTGCAGTGAAGAAATGCAGAAAAAGATAATGTTCCTTTACACAGTAAGGAATGATTTTCATTTTAATTTAGTTTTGAAAGATTAATTAATTGAGTTTGAATTATGAGTTATGAGTTATTCTATCATTTAGTATGTATCTTCGTTGGATGAAAACTGGATGCTGGATGATGGGTAAGTCTGGGTAAACAGTCCTGTGTCATTAATTGCCATTTTTTTACATTAAATTTACTTCTCTTCTGTGTATAAATATATATTCTGAGACATATTGCTGTTTGTTTCTGTTTTAAGTCTTCTGAATGTTAGAAATGAATTAAAAAATTAATGCCTTGAAAAAACTTTTACACAAGTTAAATTCTGTGACACAACGCAAGACGAACATGGGTGGTGAGTGAGGCCGCCTTGGCAGCTATCTATATTCTAATACACACTGTGCATCCAGTTTTTAGTTTAAAGATTGAATTTTCGGGTCATTTTTAACCGTCAAAATCTTCTTAATCGTGGTCATATAGCAGCAGTTAGACAGCGCAAAATACATGATTAGTGTAAGCAGAAACCCTTATAGCACATTTGATCGTTCAAATGTTTTGATTGTTTGTAAGATCAATAATCAAGGTCAAGAATATAGCGTTCATTTGCCAGCAAGTTTTCATTTGCTTTCATTTTCTTATAATATAAATAGGATTTCTACATCATTACTTCTCCTTTAAGGAAGACCAATAAAAACAACAGACTTTGAAGAAATGAATTTTAAATCATGACGTTCTGGATTAGTGAAGAACAATATTCTATATTGATATCCAACCTTAGCTTCATAAAAAGAAAATCACTCGAAGGTATTAGTTTGTTTTGACACGTTTATGACTTACGGGTTTGGCTTTTCAAAATGGCAAAATAGCTTCTGTTGACTTTGGATTATGGGTTCCATGAACAGTTACAGCCATTTTTATCTTTCTGTTGTTTTCATGTGCGCACAATCTATTTCTAGATCGTATCATGAGGATTTAACATGAGGATTTCTTATGTGTTTCAGATCTTCCGAGTAAACAGATGTTTATGATGTGCAGTGTTGATAAGGCACAGGTAAAATACTTTATCTGGAATACCAACACAATTTTTAATTAAAAGGGTGAGGAGTACTTTTTTCCATTTGGACGTTACGTTTTTGAATCGCGGGGAAACATTACCATTTTTAAATTTTAAATCAAAACACGTAAAATATGCAATTTATTTTAGAGAGTGAAAATATCTGTATTGTTTATCCTTATATCTACACATCTGTATAATCATATATCTACATATCTATATCTTATTATAAAAATCCGCGATTGTTCATCCCACCTTTGTTTTAGAGAGTGACATATTTGGGTTTTTTTTCAACGGTCCAAACCTTATTTTTTCCCCTTTCGTTGTAAAACCACATAGAAGTGAGAGCATTTTTTTGGTATATGGGGAAATCCCGCCGCCGATCGTTTTCATTGGCTAATAAAGGAAAACTCTTATAATGCGCTGTTTTGATCGACTGACAAATTCCAAAAATTTCTGTTGTTAATAAGGGCTTTCATTTCTTTGTTTTGAATTTGACAAGGAAGCACAGGTTTGTATTCACGAAAGTATTGTTATTTTTATAAAACGTTTTATAACCGTGTTTATTGCTAAACTTTTACTGCTATTGTAATTCTGATAAATAGAAGTACAGGTGGCACATGAGTAAGCAAGTTTCTTCTTATCTGCGAAACATTCTTCCCGCGAAACTTTCTGACTTTAAGGTACTAGATTATCACAGTCATGTATCTTTCAACAGAATGGCACTAAAGATTTGGCGGAAAGATAAAAATATGTTGTTTTTTGCAAGGTTTAATTTGGGCAAAGATATTGCAAGATGTTATGTGAAGCAGTTAGTAATACTTTGAAAAACACAACGACACAACGACATCTCAAATATTAAACTATTTACAACGTTTTATGTACTTAAGTTTGCCTTCAACCTGTTGTATTGTTTTACGTCTTACAGGCAAACAATGTCATATAACATAAATAAATAAAATACATCTTTCCAAGCAAACCATATTTTAAGATAACACAGTGACAAGAAAAACTATTACATATATGTAAAAGTATGAAATACAAGCAACCATTGCTTTGTACCTTCACAAAAAGGTCTTTTAAAAAAACAAAACTTTGAATTGCTTTCCCAGAAAATTGGCTGGATAGTTTTCCTAGAAATCCTGGCTAATATTCATCCAGATACAAAAAGTTTTCTGATAATTTAAAAAAATCAAACGAAAGAGACTGATAGAATATGTCGCATTACAAAATAATGCTTCATCGTGGTTTCAATATATGGAAACTAACATTGATTAAGAAATTAATAACAATAATGAAAAGAAAAGACATACATTGAAACCACAACGCTACATTTTTTTAATATTACAAATAACTTAAAAAATTAGAAACAAACTCTTAAGCAACAAACCATATATTCCTTAAGCTAAGAAGATGTTGTCATTGGGAAGCCAGTATGTTTTAATCAATATTATAAGGTTTGCAGAGTGCGTGGAATCACCCGTTCGCCAGCGAAAATATGGAATGCGTAAAAGCTGGATATCCATTCAACAAATTCTAACGAGTGAGTTGAGTGCATGAATACGCATCCATAACTGAAAGGGCGCTATTTCTTTTTCGCACCATCCCCCTAAATGTATCTGCCATATTTTTTACTGTTCGCTCTTCATCATGGAGATAAAAAATAACCGTAATCCTAACCCTTAACCCTGACCCTAAAACATCCCGGACGGAGACCACTCTGCGAAAAGAAAATTGCACCACTGAAAGAATATATGTAATTTTTGTTAGTTTTCTTGAAATGTATCCTATCAATGTAATGTACAATTTAGTTATATTGCGATTCAAAGACCTTATTACTTCAAATGTCCAAATACCAAACTGCGCTCCCTTGCCTCGTTTCGATGTGGTAATTTGATGAAAATTATCAGAAATTGGCCCATAGCAATTTTCAGTTATGAAAAACTTAACATCAAATAATGTCACAATATAAAAATTCAAAACAAGGTCGGGTTTGATAGTCCGATAACGTGTATTTAAAGATTTGATTTTGCGAATGTGGGATGGAGATAGAAAAGAGAAGGAAAACAAAATGCTTTATGAATCAGTCATTTCCAGTTCTTTTATGCATAAGTACAGATTCAAAAAAATTCCGACATTCATAGTCGCAAAAAGAGCATGAATAAAAATGATCTATTATAAAAAAATAGCTTTTTTGAATGCATAAAGAAATACTAGGAAGTAAAACCAACAAGAAATACATAACAGACATCTTTTAAACTTTGCCAAAATGTTCAGGTAACTTAACCCAGATATAATGAACAACATCCAGTTTTATGTTGCAAATTTTAATGTCAATCAACGAAACTCAATTTGTATACATAAAACATTCTTGAATTGGTCACATGTTCCTTTCAAATGAACGGTAACCCATTTGAATCAATGTTTCCTGACCACATATGCTGGAAATTTCCAACATGTCACATTTGTTACTCCTGTCTTAGTATATACAGCAGTTCCATTGTTTCAAGTGTACCAGATATTCCACGACTATAGTGATTTGTCTGAATTCATAAATTGATATCAATTACTCTTGATAATGCCTTATACACCTGAAATAGTAAAACCAACAGACAAATTATTAGTACTAACATGGTTTCAAGGGTGATTTGGGATTAATATCCCCGAGGTTCACTGAAAAAATTTCAAAATAGCCCGAACGTAGTTAATTATATGGTAAAAAGGTTGATGATTGAAAGCAGGAATTCAAAGAAATAGACATTCAAATATTGAAATCAACAACTCAAGAAATATTAAACAAATTGAAAATAAATTTATTAAAACATTCGAAAAGTCCATTCGAATTATTTGATTGGTTTACAAAAATTGTGCGATATTTTTTAGCCAATCAAATAATTCGAATGGACTTTTTGAATGTTTTGATAGTGAAATCGATTGTTTCACAAATATCGTACGACTTTTTTAACCAATAGAAATCTTTGTTTACATGATCAGGGTGTACAAAAATCAGAGTTATTACAGATTAATCGCCCCGCTCTCCCCGTATATATATTGAATAGCAAATCAGACAATAATTTTCCGCCATTACAGGTATATAGGTAATTGTTGTTTACAGTTTTTGTTGTAAAACAGTTCAATTCGTGAGTGGATTACATTAGAAATAATAAAGGTCAATTTTTTTCTACAGAGGCCTAATACACTACATTTCCAACTAGCAATAAGAATTCAAAATCTCTAAGGACCAATTAACAAAATTTTGTGGGTGTAAAAGTGGTCTCATTGCAAATGATGTTGTGTTGACTAGTTCGGTTTGTTGTGCAGAAATAAACTCTTTCTTGTGCCAGTGGTTCAAAAAACACAAAAGGCTAAATAAAAATGGCTGAAACGTAGTAGCAAAAGGAATGGATAAGAAATATGTATAGATGGTATGGATATTCCTAGCACACAACACAGCTGTTGAGCACATTGATGCTCTGTCAACAAATAATTTTAGTGTGCTTTGAAAAGTTTAGAAGCCTTACTTTTATCTAGAATATGAGAGATTGTCAAAAGGTCAACAAACAATATATTGCCATCCACAACTTAATAGCATGAAGGCAAAGCTAAGCCTTCCCAGGGAAAGGGGGAAAATGTCAACTTAACTCTAACTAAGAATGACAACTTTGCATTTTGGTAAGCAGTCCATGTACCGTAGAAACGGGAAAATTTGCCTAAAAGCCATACTTTGAAAATTTTTTTGCTCGCGCATTCAAGGTATTATCTGACCGAATTGTACTTGAGAAATCTGATGTAAGTGAGCCAAATTGCACTTTTTGTATGACCCTGTAGGAGGTTTCATTGAGTTACGGCAGCCGAAATGCATCTCTCTGTTAGTATTTTGATGACAATATTTGATCTTGCCAAATGAGCTCCGTTCCACTAAAAAGCTACACTCCGCAGAAATATGAAAGCATAAGAACAAGTAACTTAACCTGTTATATACATCTTTTCAGCTTAATTGCATTATCAAGAATATATACAAGAGTTTTTCTATTTTTTCTCCTCCTTGTATCAGAAGGCTGAAAGGCACTGCTCAATCCATCTTCCAAATCGACTTTCTTTTGTTTAGCGTTTTTTCTGATAGCCTTCTCGCAATCTTCATTCAAATTTATACATTGAATTGATTTGCCTTCAGAGTCTGACAAAGGTTGATCATCATGAACTGTCTCTACTGTCTCTACTTTTACTGTAATTGAAAATAAAAACATTAGTAAAAACAAATTAAACGTTGTTCATTAATATTTTCAATCTCCACTTAACAACATACCTGCAGATAGCAGTAATTGTTCCAATTCTGGCATAAAAACCAACTTTACATGAACACAGTTCATTCCATGTTTATTTACTGACATTCTCTTTCCTTTACACCCTAATCCATGCTGCACCAACTTCTCTCTCATATGTTTTAAATCTGTTGCAGTATATTTATAGTTTGTTAGAGAAACTGCATAGCATCAACTGCAATCGCAACCCCGGGCCTTGACTATCTTCATAACTTCGATGCCTGCAAAATATTTGAATAAATAATTTTAATGTTATGTACAAAAGAAAAAGTTTAGGAAAAGAAAAGAAAATAGGTATCACAAGAATGATAAAATGATCCTTACTTCAGCATGGTTACTTCCTTCATGCAATAGTTGCTTCAGGTCTTCCAAATTAATGGAATCTCTGAATGACTCGTTCATGAAGGACTGCAATGGTCCCGATAAAAACTCTCTCACAATCTCTTTAATCTCATCTTCTTTTTCCCCAGGTGTTCTTAAGAGCCAAAAAATAAGTAAATGAATAAGTGATAATAAATTACTTAAATGATGAAGTTTGGAACTGTGAAAAAGAAGTCACTAAATATTTATCTGTGAATTTTGTTTAACAAATGCTTCACCATGGTACGTTATATAAATCAGAATCCCATAATTCAAAATGGACCTTGGATCCAACTGCAACGTGTCTTTAATCAGACCAGAACACATGTCCAAAATATGGCCTTTTAACTCTGTTCGATAGTCAAAAGATCTGGGAATGCATTTGGTGCTTGTTCCCAAATAGCACTTAATGCCTCTTTAAATTCGACAGTCTGCTTTCATGAAATGTCTTGCGTAATGGGCTCAAATGGTATGTAACATATTCGTCCATTAAACCTGAAATACAAGTGAAATAAGGCATTCAGCTTGAGCATGATTTGTTTTGTGAAAAGAAATGAAATTTTTTTGCCGTTTCATCTCATTTTGCAATATCTTTTGAAGAAATAAACCATTGGTGGTGCAGACAGGCATAGATGAGGCTATTAGTTTAGCGCCAGCTTTACTTGTCATTCTCTTTTTGCGCTGTGTCAAGCTTACAAAGCACTTTTTTATGATATAAAAAAATTTGTAAGAATAATGAAAAAGAACAAAAGAAGAAAAACGAAGATGTAAAAACAAGCTTTTATAGAAAGGAGTAAAACGGCTCAATTTTTCGTGAGAAAAACTTTAATCTTTGATCGTTCAAAAGGAGAAATAATTTTTCAAAAAAGTGAAATAGATCAGAAGATATAATCCTTTAAAGTAACTTACGCTGCATGTTTATCATGTTTACAATTTAGTAAGGATTTCATGAAAACCGGGATAGATTTTGCGACTGGGATAGATTTTGCAACGGTGACGGCAAGTAACACTTATTATAATTGGAAACACAATAGACATAATGACTGCGTGAGCATTTAACTTTGTATGTTATTGCAATCATTAGTAAATCATTTTTAACACGAGAAACAATACTTAAATCATTCAAGGCTCAGTGCTTCAAAAAAAAACACTACATCGAAGAACAGAAGTGTACAGTAAATATATAAAGAATGTTTACATGATCTTCATGATCTTCTTTAAAAACCAAAAATTGAAATTGTAACTAACTTAACCTGGACTTAATGAATGTGGTCCCTAAACTTAATGACTCCATTACTTTTATTGACTGTAACTTTATTCTGGCATGAGTCGCTTGTTTTCCATCTCTGTATAAGGAGTACTTACCTTGTATGCGCTGCATGCACCCTCGAAGATTAAAAGTCAAAAATTTTCGTTAGATTTAAAACTTTCTAAGATTCCTGCATAAGCAAGAAATCTATTAAAACCATCCGTGTTCTTGGTTCATTTTCATTTGATTTTTCTTCAGGGCAAACCTAGTGTGATTACTATATGTCCACGGTGCTTATTTATGTCTAGTATAACACCTCGTCAAAATGTCAATTCCCGTGAAAGAAGATGGCGTACATTCATTCTTAATTCATAATCCGTATAACAAAATATCTCATGAACCATTGTGAGATAAATCATCAAAATTTCCAGAAACATTTGAAAGTTTTATAATGTTTTTATGTTACTATTTCATTTTTTTAAATTAAGTCAAGTGGATTTTATTTAAGTACGAAGTATGAACAAAAAGTGGAGAAATTTGTGTGGTTGATCAGGCTCTTGTTCTGCCATGAATTGCTTGTTTCCATCTCCAATTGTCATTCCTTGGTCCAGTATGAGGATAGTAAGTACCTTTGTATAATATGTGACATGGAAAGCGAAAAGGGACCATTTGCCAGAAAATTACGCCTGTTTGTCGTAATAAATTCTGCTGACTAGGCGTAATTTCCATATTAATTCACATTAAAGTTACGCCGTAAGGAAGACAAGCCATTGCAATTTTTCTTACGCCAGCGTAAGCCATAAGCCGTAATCCGTAAGCCGTAAAAAAAGTTACGCTGACTAAGCGTAATTTTTAGAATTCTTACGGCGTTAGGCGTAAGCCGTAAGAAAAACTTTAAAATTTTTACGCTAGCGTAAGAAGAATTATGCTTACGTAAGCGTAATTTTTAATAAAATAAATTTTACATCAAGTATGATACATTTTTTTGGAAAGCTTATTTACATCTGTAAAAGCTCACGTTAAGAATTTTGAGGTAAACATGATCAATATGATTATGAATTTTCATGATCTTCCATGTACACAAATTAGCCGCTAATACAACGTTTAAGGAAAATAAATAGACTTTCCAGTCACTTCCTGAAAAAAAAGTTTCAGCAATAAAACTTTATAAAGGGGGAAACACAAGTCCATAAAACTATTATTTCTTGTGATCATTATTCATAATATGAGTTTTAATTTTATGAAGTCAGTTTACAAATTATTTTTCAATGGTCGGCAGCTGAGGCTTTTTTTTGTTATTATATTATTGCATATTTATTTGACTTTTACATATTCAAAGAGTGCACAAAGAATGATACATCTTTAATCTTTTGTTGCACACACATGTCAACATAATCAAACATCGTATTTTTCACTGATGTTAAAGATAAACATACAATCAGTTATTTCGAAAGTTTCTACGAATAGAAACCGTCCGCTTTAATTCTATTTTAAGTTGTTCGTTCGATGATCCCTTGTGGAAAACGTTTTATCTTTGTTTTCATAAAAATGTTCTTTATTTTCATAAAAAATATATATTCACCGTTTCTAGCGATTTTTATTGACTTCTGTAACTTTATTCCGATAATAGTCTGGGACACAGGATGGGTGTAGGATGAATGGAAGGAAAGGGAAATGAATACATTTTAACGTCGGCTTGACGAGTTGCAAAAGTTCTCTTTTGAAATACTCACCTTTATATAAATAAAAATATATACCTGTTTCCTTCAGTTTTTCATCATAAGCATGAAGACGCTTTTCTGAAAGTCGTGGAAATCTGTAATCGGAATAAGATGTTATTAAGCATAATACTTTACACTCTGAAAGTGTAACACAATAAATGATTACTCAAGCATAATTAACTTGAGTGTAAATCCCAGAAAAAGTGAAAGGGCTTATTTGAAGTATTTATTTTGCTTATTTAAAGTGTACTGTTAAAGTTATTTAAAAACATTTGTTTGATCGTTTTAGTCAATCAATGACAAGACACTTTTGACTACACTACTTTACCAAACTTCAAACTCCATGGGACTTCAATATACTGCACTTATTGTTTCGGCCATGTAGACAAGGAAGTTAAGATTGAGAGAGTCGAGCTTTGCATTGGCGCTCAATCCTTGTGTTTGGGGTTCACAAGTTTAACGTCCCCCACTTGTTTACATTCTAAAATTAAAGACAATGAACTTATTTTTCTTACAGCGTAAGAAATTTACTTTTTAAAAAATTACGCTTACGTAAGCGTAATTTTTAATAAAATAAATTTCTTACGCCGTAAGAAAAATAAAATTACGCGTAATATGCAAATGGTCCCTTTTCGCTTTCCATGTCACATATTTAGAAGGACTTACTGATGGGTAATTTTCTCTTAAGGTTTGCCTTCTTATAGTTCGCTTGCCCTTCAACAACCTTCTTCAAAAACTTTTTCAGGTAATGCAAGAGCTTTCTGGTACCACTCACAGTGAGACAGATCAACATTATTCCTACAATACATGGGAGTGTTTTTAAATTGATGATGGGAGAAATATTGTCCGTAATATCAATACTTCTGTCTTATAAAATTTTTGGTATACGTTTGGTTAAGGATAATACGTTTCTTGTAACAAAAAGAGAAACAACGAATTCAAAATTTAATAATTCATTGCAAAAAGATGAAGCTTGTGTGGATTTATCACGATTACAACTTTTATGAATATTCATGAACATGTCCTCTAGAGTTACCAGAGGCACAAACAACTCCTCAAAAACCTCCATTCCATCAGCACCTTCCACCCATCTTGTCTTACAGACATCTTGCGACTTTGATTTAGAAGAATCTGGGCAGTTTTCACTAGTATGGCCACTAAGTAATAGATGGAGATTTTTCGTTACTTTTCTTACTAATGAAACCGAACAAACATTGACTAACCCTACCAAATGTGAATTGAAAACAAATCGATACCTTCCAACCATGTTTCTTTTGTGCCAGCTACATTGGACATAATTTTTTAAATATATGGATAATCTTTTTTTGAACAACTATTATGATCATGACTTCAAACCAGAAGTTTCATTTCTTTATTTTTCTAAAAGAAAAAAGATTTCGATTGCACAAGCATACAAAAAACCTAATCATATTTAACAATTTTTAACAAATGGAAACATACTGTGAGTGAAAATATTCATCCAGACACATGACGAACACATGAAGAACGTACTAGTGTTTGTCATCCATTCGCAAAGAACGGTCGCTAATGCTTTTCAAACGTATATACATTTGTGAAGAATGCATAAAGAAGGCCTGAAAGATTGTAGGACTTTCATGAACGCTCTGTGTATAAAAATATTTGAAGCGTTTTTGATGCGTTCTCGATCTGTTCTTAAATAATTCTTGAGAACTAAATTAATAGAAAGGGTGGATCATGAGAATAGTTGTAAATTCTAGCGAGTGGATGCACTAATTGTGACAAAATTAGTGATTATTGTTTTTGACAGTGTTCAAACGCATTAATGCTGATAAATCTTTGTTGCTTCAGGCTGCAAAACAGTGATAGTTTGCAGATTTGCAGAAAGTTGACTTGGTTAAAAGGAGTTCATTATTGTGAGTCCAGCTTGATATGAGTATGGTTAGTCGAAATTATTTTGGAAAAAAATCCTGTCAGTTTGACTGATGTACGATTTTAAAAATATCAATAGTTTTTATCACAGTGGTAATAGACCTTTTTCAGAATTTCTGTTTAAACAGTGTTATTTTCAGACTCTTAATAACTTCTAATTATTCCATTAGGGAACGGAAAGAACGAGTAACTACTACCTACTGAAAACATTGAGATTAGATCCCAATGCATCAGTGAAGATCATTTTCATATGTTTCGTGTGTCAAATTGCAACCATTAGATTTTACGGTGTAAACCTTGTGGAATGTGTCTGGGTTAGTGAGGGTTAGGGTTGGGCCAAGCCTCATTTATTCAAACATATTTGTAAGTGTTTTCGCCGCTTAAATGTAATGGTTGCAATTTGACACATGAACATACTCTTATATTTTTATCAGGTTAGAAATGAGAAAAAAGGCTAACATGAGTTATAAATTAAGGAATTTCTTGAAGGTTCTTCTTAATACTCTTTAATTTAGAATTTAGCAATACGGCAATAAGTTATTTTATGTTGCAAAATTTGGAGAACGAATTTTTCGCATTAGTTCATAAGTTCTTGATAGTAAAGATAAATATACAAGTTTTGTTTTGTTTAGATTTTTTTTTTGTACACGCTTTTTTTATCAACATAGACTTGTTTCGAGCAAGGTTGCAGGATATTCTTGTATAATATTGTATTTTATATTGTTTTTAAACTTTTTATTTTATTCATGATCTTTTATAACGACATGTCTTTCTAGTTATCTATATATCAACAGAAGACATTACAGTGCATTTCTCAAATATTTATTTACAGTGTGCTCTCCACCTTACTGTTGATATAATTAATACAGTAAATTTCCTATTTAGCATAAAATAAAAATTATGAAATCTTATTAGCGTAAACTACCAATCTGTTCGGTTAAGTTTTCTCATTCATTCAAATGCTTTTATATGTAAACTGTTATAGGCAAACAGAAATAAATTAAACAGAAACTCAGTGACTTGTTCAAAACATAAATTGGTCGAATTGTAGATTTGTTTAGAATTGTTTAGAAGCAAGAAAACGAAGTGCAGACATGTTTACAGAAAAAATCCTTTAATATAGTTAATACTGGTAACCCAGGTAAAACGTTTTTACCACATCTAACTTCGTAAAGGATATATGCAAATCCCGTGTCGAAAAAAGGTGACAAAAAATATAATCAAGGTGTGCAAACCACGTAACTAAAAATTAAACCATGGAATTGTAAGTGGAAAGTGTATCCATGCTGTAGAGCTCGAAAAACTGAGCAAAAAAATGTATGGGATCGTTTCACTACAACCAACCGTTGCAGAGTTATCGTCGATCAGAGATATTGATGTCACAGCCGCAGTACCAAATAAAATTTAGGCAAGTCATTAGGAAAACGTACCGAGTAAAAGCTGGCAAAACTGCATTGTCTGCAAGTGTTATTACAAGTATGGCGTATCTAGTGATTGACGATTCCAATAGAATGCAAAATGAATCACCGTTAGTTATCTCCAAGAAATTGGTTATTCAAAACGTGTTCTTTTGATGAATTCAAAAATCGCATCTACTGTTACAATGATTACTGTCGGAGAACTAGGAACGACTTTATTAATGCTCGTCTAAATATCGTGGCAAATGAACAAAATAAAGTCGTTACAGGAGAAATGTCAGCTTACGTCGATGATGTTGATAGGCAAGTCTTACGAAAAAGTGAAATTAATTCGGAGAAAAGATGCTATGATTGCAATGCTGTGAATGATATAGCGTATCGTCTGTGCAGTAACTGTGGCGGTAAACTCAAAAAAGAAAAATTTTTCATTAGTGATGACGATTACCCGTCTGACTTTGACCCTTACTGTCACTTCAAAATAAAGGAATTAGAAAATTCTGTCCGTGTGATAGTAGGAGAACCTGAAATGCTGAATCCAAGTGGCTTTCAAAATATAGCCACCATTATTCGGAATGTCGGTGTTCGAGCAGGAATTCGGAAGTATGTGAAAAACGGGACCAGAGAGTGGCTGTACAAGGAAAATGATGGAGCAATACACAATATCGTCGTTAAACTTATTAACAACGTTTTTCAATGTTCACGTTGTTCTGAATTTTTCTACGGCAACGAAAATTTTGAAGAGCATCCGTGCTTTGTACTCCATCAAGTTAAACCAGAACACAAGTTTGACTGGATAGTAATAATGCCTGGCCTCCTCCACTTTGAAATGACAGGTGCAAAAGCATTTATGAAATCAAATTGGGAGGTTTTCATGGAAACTATTGCCAAAGAACTTGGATTTGTCAGCGATAATGCGTTGAAATACATCCGTGCTGGCAGTGATCATCACAAGTTATGGCAAATTCTGGAAATATCTTATTTGTCGATAGCGGATGAACTTTTGGTTCCTTATGTTCGACATTGCCGCGCAAACGATAAAAAAATCTCTTCTGATGGTTACTGGGACTTTCTCAAGGTTGATCTAGATCCCAATTACATATATGTTCAGCAAATGGTATTAACGTTTTTGCATGGTTTAATGCTTCTGCGTAAAGGATGTCGAAATTGTGACGCAACTACTATCGCTGCAGCTAAAAACCGTTTAGCTCTTCTATTCTATGGCAGAAATCACCCTATCTATCGAGAGATCGTTTATCATGATATCAAACAAGCGATTTGTATGCCAGCACGGATTCAGGAAGTCATGAATACATCAATTTCCGCCAGCAGAACTAACCATCGTGGGTGCTATCAAGGAGGAGATGCTTTACTTGAAGAAATAAACAAGAACGCACAAAAATGGGTGATTGGCGTTCCCACTAACAAGCAGTGACAAAGGAGTTTCAGAAATCTTGATGATCTCAATGCGGTATGTAAAAATACTTGCCCTTTAAAAAAATAAATATAAGCAATATATACAACATAAGATAAGAAATAGGTTACTGCAATCTAATACAAACTATTAAAAATATGAATAAAATTTGTTTATCTCTTTAGATAAGAAGTGCAACCTTAGATGATGCATTATTAACGGAAACTTCGGAATGCATTAATAAACATATCATTGGCAAAGAAATGATGTATGTGAGGGAAAAACAATATTTATCTCAGCCACTGAATTTCAAAGCTCACACAAATCTGAATGGTGCACCACTTCACAAGGATCTGGTCAACTTCACAACAAATGCAGTAGATAATTTCTATGCCTATACTGATTCTAATGGAAAAAACTATGAACATAAACAGCTTTATATCACTAATGAGGAACAAAACCAGTGTGAAAGCATAGAAAAACTTTCCAAATCAGACATCACCAAGAAAATTTACGAGAAAATTGAGCAATGATGACCGCTCCCTTTATTATGACTACTTTAGAAAAGAACTGAAAAAGAAACAAAAGCAAAGTACATTGACTTTTATTACAAAGTCTTTGATTTACCTCAAAAGAAGAAAGCTGAAGATGTGTAACTTTAACTTTTATAAACTTTATGTACTTTCAGCTGCCTAAATTAAGCTGGTTTTCCACTAGACGAAAAGGTTTGCGTGAATTGAAAAGTCATTCTTTCGTATTGTTCAATTTCAAGTGGCAAATTGAATTTTGCTGCTATTCCAATCAAATTACTTGAAAACTCAATTTTTTTCTTATAGCGGAAAACTGGCTTGTATATATATTATATACTATTTTTTATGAGTTGGACAAAAAAACGGTGTTTTGCAAATTTTTGCTCGTGGTGGGACTTTTATTCCCACACATCTTGCATGTACCCAAAAATCGCATGTTTCATCTCCGTCACAACCTATCCACATATTTTGAGCACCATATTTAGACTTTAAGTTTAAGTCTTCTTTTGAATCGTAAATAACTTTGCAGATTTCGCATTTATTTTTCACATTTGTCGACTGTTGTACTGGAGTGGTAGTGCGTTTCCCAGGCAGCCCTTTGATTTCTTGGAGGTTTGTAACAAGGTCCACACGTTTTGTGGGTGTACCAAGAAGTGATATTGACTGACATGATTCATTCACCACACCTTCAAATGTTTCTTTACACTGTATTTGTACATTTACCTTTTCAACCGGATTAGAATGGAATAGATGGACTTTTCCACTGTCAATGTTTATAATTTCAACTTTCACCTTCGCCTTTGTGATAATGTGAAGTTCTCTTCCCTATATAAAATTACAAATTAAGTCATTATATAATTATACAAGCATCAATCAGTCAGTCTCTTGTATTTTGATGTAGAAACCTTCAACAAATATATATACTTACCAATTTTTTTAAAGTTTTTGCTCTTTTACAAAACGTCACAGATCTTTTTGGTTTATTCTCAATATACTTTAGACACACTGCACCTCTTTTTCCAGCTGGTTCTCAAAATAAAGAAAATCATACTAAAACAAAGTTCTTTATGATGAATAATCAAACATAAATATTTGAAAAAAATTAAACTTCAAAATTTATACATATATGTGTGCTTAAACACAGTTTATGTGGAGACACAATGCACTTATGATTGCAATCTTTAAAAAGATAATATGCACCTCCAATATTTTAGTGACTCTGATTTTAGTACATAATTCTCATCTATGTCCTTTCCCTGTTGTTGAATTACACCGATTGATTCATGTTGAAAGTCAACAGGGACATGGTTGACATCATCAGTTTGCATATTTACAGCTTCTGATGCAAGAAAATCCAAGATTACTTGCATTTCTACTGGCTGGTGCTCATATTGACTTTCTTGCTCCATGTTATCAACGCAACAACAAAAGCGACCACGAGTTTGCAAGGCTAGTCTACCATTATGGTTCGGTTGTTTCCAAATCCTGAAATCCTATCAAAAAAGAGTCGTTCTCTTCGAATTTCTTCGGTAGATTTTTTTACACCTCCGGATAAAAGTTCTCATATCTCCCAACTATTGTTTTAATCTTCGATTAAATGGTCGGTCTTCGGCGCGCAACTTCGGAAATGGAAAAACATGTTTTTGATTTCCTTTTCTGGAAATAATTTCCTTATTTGAGCCTTTTTTTTCCTTATCTGGAAATTCTTTCCCCATATGGAAATAATTTCCGTTTTAGAGATATGTACCAAAAGCGGATAAGCAGGATCTCCAATCAGAAAAGGTGGCACTGGTGTATACCCAGGCAATAGTTCTTGATAACAGGTTGGAAAGGCACCAGAAACAAAGTTTTTACTGACTCGACTGTTTGCATACACACGTGCATCATGCACGCTACCAGGCCATCTGATTTCAACATCTGTGAACAAACCTTTCTCATCACAAACAGCTTGCACGTTTAATTTTGTAGCAGAAGAAATCCTGACAACTTTCGTTAGGTCGGAAAATGGGGACATGGGTTCCATCAACACACCCAATGACCTGAGGAAATCCAAATTTTAATTCGAACCGAGACACAGCTTCTTGTATTTCTTCTTTTTTCTGTGGGAAACATTTTACTTTAGGACCAAGATGAGTATTTATTGCCCTATACACAGTTCGCAATGAAATAGACAATGTTGATAGAGAAACTCCAAATGAGTTTGTTGTCATGCGAAAAGAGCCTTGGTCTTTTAAATAATATGATACCATAGCCACCCGTTTTTCTGCTGGTATTGTATCTGCTCGAAATGCTGCACCACTAGGGCTTAAATCATCACGCACTGAATCGACTAATTTCATAAATGTGGGATAATCCAATCTTAAGTTTTTGCACCATTCTGTTTCCAATGCTAAGCCTGACGAAAGGTTTATCCACCATTTGTCTGTCCTACCTGGATTAATCCACCTCCTCCTTCGCTTGTTTACGCTATAAAAGAACAATACAAAAAAAGGAGATCTTATATATAGATATGAAAAAAGGATAATGTGAAGCCAGACATATCACCCATTTTGCATCTGAAAGATTTCTAATCAAACACAATTTGCAAAGAGAGAAATTTAACTTTGTCATCATTGCCAGCAAGATCAGGCTGATGTCCAGATAGTTGGTGACACCCTCCTTATCTTTGAGTGTTTACAATTTTAAAACATGGTGAGTTTTGTTGAATTTTCTGCTGACTGAAAGTGAAACTTTATTTTGACTTTGTAGTGAATGCTTGCAAGCCCATCACCCTTGAGCTGCCACAAGGGGGATACCAAATAAAATAAGCAAACAACACAAACCTTTTAATTCTCCTTCGTAATTTCTTTGATAATGCATTCCTTTCTCTAATAGCATCTTTCAGAAATAGTTGCTGGTTCTTCAGCAACTGTAAAATAAGTGGTAAAACATTCCCTTGTATGGTGCATATTGCTGACACGGAAGTGGCAATCAATGATGAAAACACCGTCGTAAGCTGCTTTTTATGCTCCTCGTTGTCCATCATTTAACAAGATCTAGACTGATAATTGTGGAGCAACCATTTTTGAATAACATAACAGTGGCTTTCGGGCCGTCTAAGATCATACCGGCACGAAACACTTCATGTAAACAGAAGCCATTTTCGTACCGGTATGAAATTTCATACCGGTATGAGTTCATTTCGGGTTTCATGTAAACAGCCCCTAAGTAACATTCTAATATTTGAAATTCCTTTAGGAAGTAAATAGTCCCCTACAAGTGAGCTATTCTATAATTACTGACTGTATTGATTTTCAACAAGAGTGTTATCGGGATCTTGTATCTTTGAGGTCAGATGGATTTATTCCCAACCGAAAACGCTATACAAGTGCAAGTACAAAATGGTATCAAAAGACACGGGGTGGTTAGGGTTTGAACATTCAGGGGGTTACATTAAAATCAAACTAACTTTGATCATTACCAATAAGTATTTATTTTCAAATCTTTTCTGATTCTTTAAAAAACTCTAGTATATGCTTATAAAAAGTGTATAATTATCAAGAAAGTCTTTGTAGTTTGTTAAAGATATTCGATTGTTAGGTTCTAAAACCTTCATTAATCTTCCGATTTCAATTACAGAAACAAGAGGCCCTGGGGCCTGAAGTTCAGTGCTGGACTGCAAAGCAAAATCGAAATAATTTTTACTCTGGGAAGGTCGAAAATGGAATTTCTGAAATATATCTATAGTGACAGTGGTTGAAGGTATAAACCATTTTGGTTGACAAAATCTAAAAGAGATATTGAATTCATAAAGCAATGTATACCATTGCAAGTTTAATCCAATACACTACATCAGAGACTATATACAATATACAAAACATTTATTCAAATGCCTCAGGTTTAACACATACAAAACAAATTTTAAGCAGGTAACACTTTCATGTATTTATATACTCATATCCAATTGAATTGAATTGAATGCAAATCTGACTTCGAGTAAATAGAATATGATCAAATTCACAAAGAACTTACTAACTCTTTAAAAAGTATATTACTTCACAAAATTTAGACCAAGCTGTGATTGTCATTATCACCAAGTTCAAAAGCAAACTTCTCTCCCATATAATTTATAAAAAGGCATTGCTATATACAGATTAAAAATAAGTGACAGTGTTATGATTGTACGTTTGGCACAGTGCACTAACTTATATATTTTCGCACTTTGTTCAAATTGAAAAAGAAAAAGGAAGCAAATGCCGATTATTTAATTAAGAAAACCAAAGAAACTCATGGCCATGCAGACACAGACTATCGACAATGCAAAAGTGGCAATCTTACAAAAAAAAAGCCAGTTCGGAAATTACAATTAAAAAGTTTATTATCATAAAATAAATCAAATAAATAAAGTTTTTGTACTTTAATCACAATGGGGGAGAACATTTCTTATGAAATGTAGGCCATTATGGTTCATTATTTTCAAGTGCTGTTGCTAATTGCTATCTATTGGTCTGTTTCATAAAACATTTTATTCAGTTATACGTGGTGAACTTGGCAAGAGTGCATGTCTATTTTTGTAACAAGAATCTTTGTTTACATTTTAATGTGCGTAATAACGAAGGCTGTCTGCAGTTTGGCACATAACGGTATCCAAATTCTGATAACTCATAAGCCCAATAAAACTGGTACATCTCTGATTCTGCTAACTCACAGTCTGATTTAACAACATCGCCAACAATTTTCCTAAAAAAATGTGAAAGGTGCCATTGAAATGTTAATTGATGAATTTAATATTAAATTTCTATAGAAAAGTTATATTATATAAATATTATTTTTACAAGGTGTGTATAATGGAACTTACAAAAAGGTTTCTTTTGCATGTACAATGTATATAATTTACTAGAATGGTTTTGTATTTATTCAAAGTTTCGGTATGTTGCTCAATACACAAACACAATAAAATCAAATTCCTGTGGTGGTAAAATGGGTTAACTTTATTCTACGGTATTGAAATATTGATAAAATGCTTTTTCCTGAAAGATTCACCAATCTCAGTAAACCCTTGCTTTTATGATGGACAGGAAAAGGAGGACATAAACATTAAGTTTTTTGCTGTGATTCTTAAAATGCATTTCTTTTTTTAGCAAGCCTAATGTTTAGACTATCAGTGAGTGTAGCAGCACCCAATTACATACAAAATACTTCAGTCATGGCATCATCAATGGATATTATGTGTCGGACATTTTCTTACCTCAAGAGTAGTGTTTTTGGAGATTGCAGCCGTCACCCTTGGCTGTGTGGGATCGTTATCAAAGCACACCAATATCCGTAAATGTAATGGAGATGTATCGAGACCAGCAAAAAAGAATCGCTTTGCATAAATAATTCTGTTCTAATTGACTAGTAAAATAATATACGACTCCACATTGAATAGGTAGGATCATAGCATAGCGAAGTTTTGAGAAACTCCACACAGCGATATTCATGATTTGCTGATTTCGTGGCCACACTCGCAACCAGAAAATGTTTTAGAATATCTTCTTTTGACCTATTCATGCAACAAACAGAGTTGGAAAATAGCCTCTGTTTCAGTCTACAACAGACTTCAGCCTACCATCAAGGACATAAAATCTCTGGAGTACGGACGTACAAACGCTAATGAAAGATCTTCTGCTATCGCACTGACCAAATAAATTTTATTTGCCAGCCAAATGTTTAAACATATAGCCAACGGAGAAAATGTCGGTTTCAAAGCTTTGCTTACTGCCTGGGATATTCCAGAGTTCATAAGCTAAATGCCTATGCCGTTCATTGTATAATTTGTTTAGTTGTGAACCAGGAACAAAGTTGTAAATTACAGGGGAAGTACACAATGTTGCTACACAATGTAGATTTATCTGATGTAAGAATATTATCAGCTTTTATGTCATTATGTAAGATCTTTAGAGAATGCATGAACATAATGGCTGAGACAATTTCCAAACAAATCGATTTAAATTTCTGTAATTCTACCATTCCTTTATGGATGTATGCATCAAGGGTAGGAGCCGTTGTGATGCCATCATTTGTTATAAACTCCATTATGATTGAGGAGTTGTCAAGAATTCCAAAGCAATATAGAAAGTGAATGTTTCCACTTAAAGTCATCCCTGCAACTACCTCGGCGTAAAGTAAGTTCTTAGCTGTTTTGGGATCTAGAATTTTACAAGCTGTGATTACGCCAAGTTTGTTCAGCTTCGCCAACCTAACAACTCCAAATCGTCCACTAGCAACTTGTTCATCCATTCCTGTAATCCAGAAAATGTCATTGGAAGTAAATTTAGGAACACCTGGCAAAGATGAAACTAGTGCATCCCGACTCCTGCTTACATTAGAAGCACCATATCCTGAAGAGGCCTTCAATTTCAGAGATGTTTGCCGCACTGAAGACGTGTTTGATTTCATTTGTTTTTTCTCCCTGTAGGTCTTTATTGAGGCACTCGATCTGATGATCTTTTTTAGCAAGAGCAATCAAATTTTTGTAAAAAGCTTTTTGTTTGCGTTGTCGAGATTTCATTTTCTTAATTTTCTTTGCTTTACCCTCACAAGTTTGCGAATGATTTCTAAATAGTGAAAATTATTTATGGAATCAAAATTATGTTACAAAATTCTCCCTCCACATTGGTTTTTTTCCAAACTGATGAAAAACGAAAAATGTAAAATATCATACTTTGGAAGTATATTATATATTGGATTGCAAACGTATGAAATGTTATATATTTTAAGATCTAGTAATCTAGACCTGCTTTTGCAACAAATAGCCTGATCAACTTGTGTTGTCGTGTTGACTTGCGGTGAATTTGGCATGCTGTAAGTTAGGACAAATGAAAATGGGAAATTATTACGACTGCGTTGGTTTAAGATTTCCTTATAGAACACCTTTCTCAGTAACTAGGCTAAGCGTTTGAAATAATTACTGAGATATGTTTACGCTAAGCAATAAAGAAGGATTTTTTGAAAACTTGCAATCCTCCCGCCCACATCTATTATCTATTTAGGGAATAACACATTATGGAAATCAAATAAATCCAAACCTTAATTCTTGTTCACTTTCATCAGATACATTGCTGATGTTGCTGAAATCCAGTCAAAAAAAAAATCGAATAAACACCCAATCTTGGCCATTAAAGGGCAATAACGTCTGTACGGTAGGTTTGAATGCATAATTGCTTCCCCAAAAATGATGTTTGCCCTGGAACATCTGTGAGACTGTTTTTTATCAAAGTCTTCTCCGGCGTTCGTTTGACGTCTCCAGTTGTCATAAAATCAAGAAATTACACCCTTTAAGTGATCATTTCTAGCAACTAAAACGTTTAATGCATCCAGGTAAAACCAAACTCGTTTTATTAACGTTATAATTACGTCATAATTACTGATGAATTGATACTGATAAATCAAACAACTCACTGATTAAATTGTTGTTATCTTATTATAATAATCCGCGATTGTGTGTCACACTTTTATTGTAGAGAGTGGTATATTTACTTTTTTTTCACGGTCAAATCCTTCTTATTTTTCCCGTTTCGCCGTAAAACCAGTCAGAGGGGAGAGACACTTTTTTAAAAGTTACGTAATCTAAGCGTAAGGTTATAATTTTTAAACCAATCAAAACGCAAGAAATCCTTTTTTCGCCATTTTGATTGGTGGACGATTTCCAAAAAATTAGTTCGTTAATAACCGGTTTTCAATATCGGTCACTATTTTGACGACGTAGGTATGATTTACTGTGATTGTATTTTAGATTATTGTTTATTGTTAAACTTTTACTGTTATTGTATTTTAGATTTATAAAAGAACAGGTATATACCACATGCGTAGGTGAGTTTTTGAACAGATGTTTGTTTTTTTATAAGTTTTTTCAGAGGAAAACCAAATGAAGAACCAGATGAAGAAAGTCTATTTTTACGATAGAAACGTGTGCTGATTTTACGTATTTCTTTTTATAGCTATCAAATAGTTATGAGAGTGCAGCATTGAAGTATTGTAGTTAAAGTGAAGTTGTTTAAAAATGGTGGCAGAAAAACGATGATGTTTATTTACATTGGTGAAAATGGTTTTACTTTTTTCAGTGGGAAAACGTAAGTAAGATACATAAGTACATGAGTCAAACCCATTTAATAAATACAGCGTTAAGAGATAGTAAAAACAGAGTTAAAACGTTCAAAAGTTGCATGCCCCACGAGCAGTAACTGATTTGTTTTGGTAACGAACTGGCTGTTCTTTTACTTATTTATTTCAAAATGGCTCCACAGTTATGAAGTTATGAAAGGAGAGCTTGCCGCCACTGCCTGTCACTGTTATGCATTGAAATATTTTTCTTTATTTATGCCTTTCAGTTTCAGGAAACTATGCTGAGAAGTAAATCGAGTGTTATTAATTGGTTTACAGATGTGAAGTATAGAAAGTAAAGAGTTTTAGAAGTGTTTGATAATGGCTACAGAACATAATCAATATTGTTTACTAACATGATGATGTGAATTGCTATTGAAAGGTAAAGTTATAATAGTATCTATTTAGTTAAAACACAGTATGTGGGTAAGTAAAGGATAACAGGGATGTTTACTGTTGTGTTTTGAATTTTCCAGAGAGGAGCTGGAAATAAAAAATGGCTCCACATATATGTGAATGTTTTCATATGTTAAAAATTATTTAGTTATACTAATTCTGTCATTACGTTTGTGTTTTTAATTATTATTTTTAAGGTAAATATGTTTTCAAAGTTTCTTTTAGTTTGTTTTGTTTATCTGTCGATTTCGTTATAGTATGATTAGGTTTTTTGTATATGTTTTTTGAATATTTCCATCTGTTAAAATAGAAATGAAGCACATGATGGTGGGTTAGTTAAGAGAAGAATGGATTATGTATTTAAGAAGTTCATTAGTTATTACTGTGCAATGAAACTTTCCTACAAAAAAGAAGCGTTATTGGGTGGATTTTTCTTAAGTTTATATTTTATCATGTTTATGCATTATTTTGTGTTATGGTAATCAATTACGTATATACCTGGGTATATATATAAGTTTGGCATTATGATTTTATTTGTGAATTTTTATCTTCTGGGTAAATTTTTGTTTTTAGTTATTGTTTTTAGGATGAATGCATACTTGAATTTCATTTTTTGTTGTTGTTGTTGTTGTTGTTTATTTTAATATTCTTATAGCATGATTAGGTTTTCGGTATTACAATTGATGTATTAATCTTTTAGGCAATAATAAAAAAGCATAAAGAAATGAAACTCATGGTTTTAATCATGACGTTGATGGTTTTGGGAAGAACAGACTATATTATTTCCAAAATTCATTATTGCAGTCCAGTAGTAACTTTGGAACAAAAGAAAAAGTTGGAAGGTATCATTTTTGTAATGTTATTCAATGTTTGGTTTTGTATGTCTGGGTTAATGGTTCTATGTGATATATTGCATTTTTTTACATTAAAGTTACTTCTCTTCTGCGTATAAATATATATTCTGAGCCATATTGCTATTTGTTTCTGTTTTAAATCTTTTGAATGTCAGAAATGAATTAAAAAATTAATGCCTGTAAAAATATTTCACGACTTAAATTCTGCGACACAACGCATGCTGAACATGGGTGGTGAGCGACACCGCCTGGGCGGCTAGTCAGTATTTACTACTTGATCATCTATCATAAATGTAACTTGTGATTTTCTCTGAAAACGTCACATATGAATAAGCTGTCTACAATTTAATGACAAATTTAAGTGAACTTAATTCTTTTTCAGAAGTGTTTATTGGTTACCTGTTATCGGTAAACGAAACAGAAAGATCTTCTTGTACATAACAAAACTACATTTAGAAGTATCTGTTACTTGGAGATTTCCATGATGGGGATGAAGAAGAGGTTCGGAATCGAGGCACATTAAATATAAAACAAAAATTAATTTCGTTTGATGAGTAATTCCAGGTACTCTTCATTGGCAGATTTAAAATTAAATTTACAATCATTACCCATCAGGAAATAATGAGTATACCTGGATGAATCTTTAGATGTTTTTTTTACTCTTGAAATTGGTTGATGGTTTACTTGAACATTACTTCAGATGAGATATGAAAAGCAAAAAAAATTATATGCATATAATAGAGATCTCGATCTTTTTAAGACGTCATGGACATAAAGAGACTTTCACTTCCCATTACAGACTTGGTCCACTTGTACAGCTTTTGCATATTCACGCAAAGCTGTAACACGCACCATTCATCAAACAATGTACTGGACTGTAAATAGCAATGAGAGCAAAATTGACGAAGGAAAGTTATAACATATAGCAACTGTAGGACTATTGGACATTTTTGTTAGGTTTATCATTCTTAGGTTTATGTTTTATTCTTTCCATTCTGTTTATCGTAGATCCACATTCTTTACTAATAATATATAGTTCAAGAACGACACAATTGTTTATGTGGATCTTATACTGACTGTACAAAATGCCTGTCATTCAATACCATTCAAATTGATGGTTGTGGGTATGTGACAGATGATGTTGATCCTGCTATTGCAGCCGCTTTGCTGATGGTACACAACAATGCGCACATTGCCCCAACAGCTGCAGCGGCTCCTTCAAAGCAAAAAGCACCCAAGATCCACAGACCATCCGTTTCATGTGGATGCAATGAAGAGGCGTGGAATACGTTTAGCGCACAGTGGAGACTGTTTAAGGAAGGCACTTCCCTCTCCTCTACTGAAGTATCTCAACAACTTTTTGAATGTTGTGATGAAGAACTCGGTAATGACTTATTGAGGAATAATGGTACGACTATTACTCGTGCAACATAAAATGATCTATTAGCCATGATTAAGAGGCTAGCCGTTACCCCTGTGGCTGTCAGTGTCCGCCGATCTGACTTGCTGACCATGCAATAATGTGAAGGTGAGAGTGCACGCTCCTTTTTCGCTCGGATCAAAGGGAAGGCTGACACGTGTGCCTACTCTTTGGAATGCACCAGTCCTACGTGTACACATGTAGTTGACTTCACCACTGTTATCACGAAGGACGTACTCGTTTCTGGCTTGAGTGATGAAGAAGTTAAACGTGAGGTTCTTGGTTGGCATGATCTAGACACCAAGACTGCAGAGGAAACTGTTACCTATATAGAGGCTAAGGAGATGGCCCGCGATGCTATGAATAAAAGCTCCACGAACGCTGCCCTATCCTCCTACAAGAAAAAGGGAAGGCAGACTGATGATAAAGGACTGTGTAAGGACTGTCATACGGAAATTGATAAGTTCTTTTGGAGCCGTCGCCAGAGGAAGATGGTTGAGAAAGCGTACTGTTCTTCGTGTTGGAGTAAAAGGAATAAGGGCAAAGATTCTAATCGTCAGAAGAAAGTTAATAGTGTCGGCACCCAAGATGATGATGCAGCGATATTGATTGGGTCCATATCAGAGCCTCTTGACCATCTGCTGTTCGATTCTGGCAAAGGTTGGAAGAAGATTGAGTCAATGAAACACCCATCACTGAAACTGTCGATAAGTACGGAACCTACTGATTACGCAAGACTCCATAGGAGGCCGAAAATCATCAAACCAAAATTGATTGATGTTATCACAGACACTGGGGCCCAGTCCTGTCTATGGGGGTTTAACAGCTTCCTTCAATGTGGCTTCAGCGAGTCTGACCTGCTACCTGTAAGACACAGACTCTATGCTGCAAATGGTGAGAACATACCGGTCAAGGGAGCAATCTTCCTCAGACTTTCTGGTACTTCCAGTGAAGGTGATTTACATTCAGCAGCTGTTATGACATATGTCAGTCCATCAACGAATCGCTTCTACCTGTCTCGCGAACCGATGATCCAGCTCAACATTATCTCAAAGGACTTTCCAAAGATAGGTGCCGCTGTACAGGAAGCTGTAATTGGATGCTTGCTCGCATCATGTGGTTGCCTGAAACGAGCACCTCCACCTGAGCACCCTCCTTCACTACCATTTGATTGTGCTCCAGAAAACAATGCGAAAATGCGCAATTGGCTAATCGAACATTATTCACAATCGAGGTTTAACCAATGTACTCACCAACCACTTCCTGGAATGAAGCCCCCCCTCAATATCCCTGCATGTCGATCCAGATGCAACGCCTCATGCGGTACATACCCCTGCACCAGTACCCTTGCATTGGCAGGATGACGTAACACAGCAACTTGACGATGACGTGCAACTTGGAGTCCTAGAAAAAGTTCCTATTGGGGAGCCTTCAAGGTGGTGTCATAGGCTGGTCATCACTTCAAAATCAGATGGGTCACCACGTAGAACTGTGGATCTCTCCCCCCTTAATGCTAAATGCCTCAGAGAGACTCACCATGTGACACCCCCATTTCTACAAGCCAAAGCTGTCCCACCCGATACCTGGAAGACCGTAACTGATGCTTGGAACGGCTTCCATTCCGTCCCTATCGCTCCAGAGGATCGTCTTTACACAACCTTTATTACACAATGGGGGAGGTTTCGTTATAAGACAGCACCACAAGGTTTCCTGGCGAGTGGCGACGGATATTCCAGACGCTTTGACGAGATCATTGCCGACGTTGAGCGCAAGACGAAGTGCGTAGACGACACACTAATGTGGGAGAACGAACTCGAGAGTCATTGGTGGCGTATCATTGATTTCCTGGAGCTCCTAGGAAAGAACGGAATAATTCTGAACAAATATAAATTTCAGTTTGCACAGAGAGCTGTTGACTTTGCTGGCTTCAACATTTCTGAACATTCCATCAAACCGCTTCAGAAATTTATTGCTGCCATCCGGGACTTCCCAACCCCAAGGAAGTTGACGGATGTTTGATCTTGGTTTGGGTTGGTGCACCAGGTTGCACACTATGATCAACTGTGGACTGTTATGGAGCCATTCAAACACCTTCTAAGTCTACGTCGCAAATTTGACTGGGCCAATGAGCTTGATGTCGCCTTTTCACAATCAAAGCGGCTTGTGATAGAAGCAATCAAGAAAGGGGTGGAGATTTTTGACCCCAATCTTCCTACATGCCTCCGTCCTGACTGGTCGAAGACGGGGATCGGCTTTTATCTCTCCCAAAAACATTGTAAGTGCCCGATCACCTCCCCTGATTGCTGCAAAGGTGGATGGAGAATTACTTTAGCCGGATCACGCTTTCTCAGACCCGCTGAGACACGATACGCCCCTGTTGAGGGTGAAGCTTTAGCAATCGCCTGGTCCTTAGAGCAGACAAGGTACTTCACCCAGGGATGCAGCAATCTTCTCGTCATAACGGATCACAAACCCTTAGTGAAGCTGTTCGGAGACCGTACGTTGTATGAAATAGCAAACCCTCGTCTATTTCGTCTGAAGCAGCGCACCCTTATGTGGCGTTTCACTATACAACATCAGCCGGGAAAGGAGAATCACTTCTCCGATGCAACATCCAGGCACCTTGTGCATGACCAGGACGTGTCTCTAGATTGTTGTCGCATCAATAGTGATTGTATCGAAGACGAAGATATGGAAACCATGCTGTCGGCCATTGCATACCACAATTTTGAAACATTACGAGCTGTTACATGGGATGTTCTGAAGAAAGAAACACAGACTGATACCCTGCTTCGTGAGCTCATGCAAACCATTCGGATGGGATTCCCGGACCAGAAATGTGATCTACCGCAAAGCTTAATGGCGTTCTGGAACTTACGAGAGTCGTTATACATAATTGATAATGTCGTATTGATGAATCACCGCGCGGTTATCCCAGAATCTCTTCGCACTGAAATCCTACAATCACTCCACGCAGCACATCAGGGTGAAACAGCGATGGGTGATCGTGCCAGACAGACTGTTTACTGGCCTGCTATTGACAGGGACATTAAATTGACTCGTGATAGTTGTTATCATTGCTGTAGGAACGCACCGTCACAACCTCGTCCTCCACCAGTTGACCCCTACATACCAACCGTTCCCTTTGAGGCGATCTGCTGCGACTACTTCCATTTCAAGGGATGGTATTACTTCATTGCCGCGGACAGACTATCCGGATGGACTGAGCAATCTCGAATCAGATCTGGCACCAACGAATCCGGCGCAATAGGTCTTTGCTCAGCCCTTCGCAAGTTATTCTCGACGTTCGGTGTAGCAGTCAAGCTTGCAAGCGATGGTGGTCCAGAGTTTAGCTCCAAAATAACCCAGGACTTTTTCCAACGATGGGGTGTTCGACACCGTGTTTCTTCCGCTTATGTGCCATCGTCAAATGGAAGGGCAGAATTAGCGGTTGAAGCCATTAAGAGACTCCTCATGGACAATGTAGATGCCAATGGGGACCTAGACAACGACAAAGTCCTCAGGGCACTACTGATGAAGAGGAATACACCCGATCCTGTTTGCAAGGTATCACCAGCTGAAGTGCTCTTCGGCCACCCTCTTCGAAACTCACTTCCATTTATCAGAAAAGATGTTGACGTATTTACCAACCCAGAAATCACTCAAAAGTGGAGGAACACCTGGAAGATGAAGGAAGAATCCCTACGAACACAGTACGTCAAATCATCAGAGCGGCTAGATGAACACACCAAGTCCCTCACATCACTGAACCTGGGAGATCACGTCTTCATCCAAAACCAGACCGGCCGATATCCTACAAGATGGGAAAGGAGTGGAATCATTGTCGCTACTAAAGAGTTTGACCAATATCTAATGCTGGTAGCTGGTAGTGGTAGGATAGCACAGAGGAATAGGAGATATATTCGTAAATTCGAACCGCATCTCTTCAATCACACTGCCTATCCATCTACACCACCTGTATATCCATCACTCCAGCCTGATTCGCCTGTGATCAATACCCCCAAATCTAACACCATTTCACCAGTATCACCTGCACCTACACCTGAACCTGCAGAGCAACCCCCAACCCTGACAGGTTCTACTAAACAGCCTTGTGAAGTGGAACTTAAGACAGGAACACAAGAGCCCACGCTGAGGTGCTCTTCACGTATTAAAAACTCAAAAAAGTTTTATGACCCTGAGACTGGGACTTATGTCAGTCAAAACCCCTAAATGACTTTCTCCCGGAATGGATCTGGAGAAGGGGAGATGTAGGACTATTGGACATTTTTGTTAGGTTTATCATTCTTAGGTTTATGTTTTATTCTTTCCATTCTGTTTATCGTAGATCCACATTCTTTACTAATAATAGTGAGCTTAAGCAACTACAACGGCAACGTGGACGCGAGCAAAAAAAGCCAAAATAACAAAAGTACTTGTGAATAGTGTTTTGAAGAACTTCTTTTTATTGGAAAACTTATTCAATCGATAAACTTATAACCACTAGAAAGTTATCGAGCTTCTATAAAATCTACATAACAGAAAAAGGCTTTCTCTATAATCACGTCTCCGTTGTCAGTACGACTTCGAATCATGACTTTTCACGTTGTACATAGAACGTGCAAATATGTTAATGATGTAATTATCTTATAAAAATTTCCCACTGGTCTCATAAGTAGTAGACTGCCTTTCAAAATAAATTCCACATAGAAAACAAAGCTTTTGTTTTAAACACGTCCCCGTCTTCGTTGCCGTTGCGATTGCTTAAGCTCCCTAATATATAGTTCAAGTACGACACAATTGTTTAGCAACCAGTTACAGACTTGGTCCACTTGCACAGCTTTTGCATTTTCACGCTGCAACACACACCACGAATGATATGCTGGACTCTAAGTCGTAACGGGAGAAAACAAAGAAATTGAAAAAAGAACAGAAAGACAGGATGTATAATGAAATCATTTACCTGTTTTTACCATAAAAGTTGTTGGAAGCAAGTTGATTCGACATGTTGATTAAATTGTGGATTCAGTTACAAAATGTAGCTCAAACAAAAGTCAAAAGAAATGGTTTCAGCAAAACACGTCCGCAGCTTTCACAGAAGAGAGTAGAGAAGGGTTTTGGCGCGAAATCAACAATGTATAAACAATCCAAAATTGGGAATGGTCATATTCGCTAAGGAAAATTTCAAGCCACACTCACCATGTTTGGTCAAAGAAGTGATTCAATACTTGGACACATGTTCTTCATTGTTTATGTTTGTGTTAAAGATAATGAACTATAAGGTCGAGAAAAAAATTGTGTCATCTGATTTCTTTTGAGATGTTATCTCCACGAGAGAGCCAATCATTTTGCTTTTACTTTATTTGAGCACTTTCTTAATAATCAATAACTGCTCATTCCCAGACCATTTCTCAATTGTTCTATTTCTACTGACATCAGCATAGTGCAACTCTCTGCCCTACATATAACAGTTCATTATCCAAAGTATCCAAATTAAGTATACTAGCGTATTGGTATAAAAAATTAGGGCATCAAAATTACCTGTGAAAATATGGCTGCACGACCAGGTTGGTAGTAAAGTTCTTCACGGATTTTTAAACATCATTATCATCATTTTTTAAAACCATCATCTCATTTTGACCAAAAACTTGTATAGGCTATAATAGCTGATTACTTCATGCTCAATAAACACTGAGTAAATTGCTATTCATTTGTGAATAAGGGAAACTTACGTATTAAAAAGGTTGTTTTCTCTATTATTCTCTTTTCTCTTTCATGCAGGGAATGAAGGATACTGTCAGCATTGTAAAGAATGGCTGTTGAGGTCGTGTTTTTACGTACACAAATCAAGATTTTATAAAAACGGTGTCTGGGAAGAATTAGGTGTGTATGAAAATATTCAAATCAATTGAGATAATTAGTCATAAAATCAAAATTTACATGAGCCCGGATCAAATGAATCAAAATATTACATGTTTGAGAAAACGTGTAACTTTTAAATACTATTTAGTTCGAATGATGACGATGACATACCTATGGTATGAAGTTCATTTGCATAAAGTGAAAGATTTTCAAAACTGTTTATGAAGACTTTTGGAAACATTTCTTTCCAAATATCATCAAACAAGAAGATGAATGTGCAATAGGCATGCTTGATTCATTTAATCTTCTTCAATTTCATCATACATTCTTCTTCTTATAAATGAAGAAAAAACGAAACAAAGAAATTTTGTTTCATTATGTTTTTTTCCATTCATTTAAGGCTTTAGAAATTTTATATATTCACATGTTTTTATTGCATTCCATTTGTACGAGATGATTACTAGCTCAATCGGCTCACATAGATTTTTCTTCTTTTTGTTTGGCGAAAATATTTCTCAGTAGCAAGAATATTTTGTTGTTTTACTTAGATATAAAAAATTAAAGAGACAAAATTTCAAGTGAAAAAAAACAAGATGCCCTTACGGAGAGAAGGATTTCTGCAAAATCAGCTGAAATACGAAAATGGAAGACTAACAATATCATTCTTGAAACTTGAAAGATTTTGAATGATTGAACAATACAATACAACATTGACTGCTGCTCAGTGTAGACTGCACACAGCATGTAGGAATTGTGACACACAAATTAAAATGAGTTTTGTTATTGAAATTTAGAAGTTAAATATGTTCAAACAGCTGGCCAAAGGTGTGCTACCAGTGAAAATTTTCATGAATAAATGATTTGAAATTATATGTTGACTCTTTTGAATGTTTGAATGAGAGTAAGAAATGTTAAAAGTACTCTTATATATAATTACATAAACAATACACAAATTACATATAAAAGAAACGCATGGCATAACAATCAACTCAAAATGACCTAATTTAATCTAACACAGAAGAAACGTTTATAAAAATTCTTTTAGAGATTCGAAAAGGTTGAATGATCTTTACAAGGCATGCCGAAAGTGTAATTGATACTATGTAAAACTTTATTGCATATACACATCTGAATGACATGAAACATTGTTTATTTTGGGTATACAACATACGATTAAGTTTATGTTGATCTTTTCTGATATCACAGTGATTATGTATGAAAATCATTAAATATACTTTAAACATTTGATATGTACTTCCGATCTTCTTAATTGCATACAAACAGAACTCCCAATGTTGCAAATATATGCTCTATAAATTTATACCAAAATTTACCAAAATTTTGTATTGTGTTACTAATAGTACAGTATTTTGAATTTATACACAGAACATTTCAATTTGCCAGGATGATGATCAGCGCTATATTATTACAAAAGAAAACGCGATTATAGAAAAAATATCAACAAACATAACATAATAATAAATACGTAGTTTATACTGATGCTCGACCCACACAAAAGCCACATACAAACAGAAATAAATTCACAACAGATAACATGAGCAAATAAAAATGTTCAACTACAAAGAAACATATCAACTGTGACTAACAATAAAATAAGACATTAACACTACATACACGGGTCCACACTGCACGTAAAAATTGAACACAACGTAAATGTTCATTAACAATCGTGATTAGAAAGATTCGGAAATGGGGGCATTGTCAGTATATCTTAGCTAAAAAATCATCAAGCAAAAGTGATGCAGAGCAGACAACCAATACGTAATGTTGGAGCTGAGAGGAAAAAGGTGTTAAAGTATTACAACCCAAACAAGAAACAAAAAATTCTTTCCTATCTAGAAAGGCTTAAACATTGAAACATTTTCCCCTAATACAAACACATAGCTTTTTGACTAAAAACTTCTTAATTTGCAACTTTTTAGAATTATCACACTACAGATATTATATATAAGTGTTCATACTCCCCGGAGCTTCATGAAAACATAAATGACACTACAAAAACTTTAAACTATATATACCATATTAATATATAGAAGATAAAAAGTTAAGCTTAGCTATACAAAAAACACCCTTCTATCAATACAGGATCGTCAGAGTTTATATATGATATATTAGGTATTTGTAATCGCTTAACATTATCACTTCATGGTTGGTGCTGATAAAATGATTAGTGATCACCCTGAGTGCTTTGCTAAAAGCCTGCCATCATATTATTTAAAAACATTCCAGCTCGAGATAAAAAAACGCTACAACATAAAATCGTTTTTCTCCGAGTGATCTTGTCTGATTTAGCGCTGGGCTGAAAACGTTATGCCTTTGATAGCACTTGTAATATTGGAGAAGCGATAAGACGAAGCGAATCGGTAAAATTTATGGGTAAAACTTGTAATCACCTTGGCTATATGGATAAGAGGAGAATTTTTGTCTTGAGTGTCTTAATTTTATTTTGATCATTGTGCTTTTTCGACGAGTTTCCTACTAAAGAATATTCTATTTATAGATTTCTTTGTTTCTCTACCATGTGTATATTTCATTGTATTTTCTGTAATAACAAACCACTTGTCGCAAGTTTGTCTCCTCTTATAATTTTCCTGGTTTGTGGGAATACACTATGCTGCTCAAGTTTTACAGTTTTTATTACCACATTTCTTTTACCAGCATACAACCAAATCAACTTTCAAAATGGAAAATTTGCATAATGATATTTTTTATGTTTACACGCCGTATCACTGTACGAAAAAAGATGTTTTCGTATTAACATAATGTCATGACTACTCCAGATAAACATCATGTTTTTCATTTTCGGATTAGTGCATGTTTTCCGTAAATGATTTGTGAAGAAAACATGATGTTTCTGCTGATGGAAAACATGGTTACTTGAAAAACCTCTTGTCAGAATGTTCCTGAAAACATGAAAAACCTGTCCTTTCCCCGACGTAATATATATCAACATGTTTCTGAATATTCCAGAAAACATAAGAAAGGTCTGGTTTTCTACCGGAATATACGTCAACGTGTTGCTGAATGTTCCAGAAAACATGAAAAATGTCTTGTTTGCCTCTGCGAAATATCTGCAAACATGTTGCTGTTGAACAGAAAACTTGACAACATGAACATTTATTTTGTCCGTAGCTTCTGATAACTTTAATATTCGAAATCGTTAAAATGGAAACTACTCAATAATATGCTGCTGAAAATAAGCAGATATGGCTGCATCTGAAATGAAGGCATCAGGAGGAAATCCTTATGAAGTGTGGAGAATGTATAAATGGAAAGAAAGGAAACCCAGAATTCAGAAAGTGAATTTATTTAATAATTTATCTAACATACCATAGTATAAATCTCTATGCTTAAACTTATTTACATTTCTCATCCTAAGAAAAGCTCTAAAACATAACTGATGATTAAAAAAAACCCATAAGGTTCTTGATTACTTTCAAACAGAAAACAAGGTTGTTTTAGCCTTTGTTGAACTCATTTCAGTTTAACACAAAAATCTCCTTTCAAACTGAAGATTAATAATTTTTTAACGCAACAAAACCTTTCCTGAAATTTCACTTACATAGTTTCAACAAAAATTCGAAAAACCCATAAACAATAGCAATAATAAAAAGTTAACTGTTAGTAATAATAAAAATTCAAAAAACCCATAAACAATAGCAATAATAAAAAGTTAACTGTTAGTAATAAATAATTCATAGCCATAATTTAAAGTTTTCGGTGGCAATCTTTCAGATGGACTTTCCAGTTCTCTTCGTACCATTTGTTCTTTTGCTCTTTTCGAACATGAGTTATTGTATTCCTTGTCAATAGCATTTAAAAGTTTCTCATATCTTTTTGTTCTCCAATTTGGTTTTCGGACCTTGAAAAATCTATCTCCGTTCGAATCAAATGCCTCATCTTCTGAAGACATCATTTCAGGAACAAGCACTTTCAAATATTTATTTTTTTCTTCTAAAGCGATATTTAAGGTTTGTAGATTTTTTCGTCGCCAATTTGCTTTCTAGAAGTTAAAGAAAGTAACTAGTATATTAGTTGTTACAAAAACAATACAGCTGTACTGTATTTCACAGTACTAACTTACACGAATCCCTACAATACAGATTGTTTCACAGTATTAACTTACATGATTCCTTCTTTGATTTTTCGCATTTTCAGTTTTCATATTCGGTTTTGCAGCACTTTTTCTTTTTTGTGTAACTTTACTTTCATAGTAAGTCTTGATGGCAGCTAATGTGAAATGAATTGTATGAGTAAATGTATGAGCATAGGCATCTTCAAGGTCAGTCAAAAAAGTGGAGGAGTCCAAAGTTACTTGCACACTCTGTTCTAGTTTAAATGACTAAACTCCCCTCCGCAAATTTTGCACGAATACCTGTAACTACACCTCTGATGGTTATAACAATAAACCTTGCTAAAGAATTTAATACATACCATTCACAACAGCATCTCTTCTTTCCAAGTCACCATGCAAGGCTGCTACAAACGTCTTTATGTAATGTGATGTCTTCCTGTTTTCTTCACAAAATGGTCTAAAAAGAAATATGAAGTTATTAAAACGATTGATACTCTGTTCTTGAATTATGTCAATGTATTGTATTATATAACTCATCATACCCAAGGGTTGAATCCACTTTCCACTCTGGAATATTTTGTTTGTGTGCCTCTTTGTAAGCTAACTTGACATGATACTAAAAATATTATGAAGATAAAAGGTATTGATGAACAAACAACATAATGAAATGAAATGAACATTATATTTTCCACCTCCAAGGTGGACAGGACACCCTTATACATACATAAGCAAAGAGAGAAGAACAATTGAACCCGTGATGTATTGCAAGTTAATACATAAACAATTACACTGTCACTCACCCTAACATCATTTGGAACTTGTATATCTACTCCCTTTTTCTTTTTTGAAGAATTGCTTTCTAAATCGTCTAACCATTTCATAATGGATTCATTTTGCTTCAGCAAAGTCCTCAGCATGTGTTTAACTTCATCAGTCTCTATTACAAAAATAAAGGTGTTGCAAATATATAAAATATGAAAAATGTTTGAAAATATTTAACTTTTCAAGTTTATTGTCTTGAATAATTCAATATTAGCACATTTTTCATAAGCAGCACTTATGTTTGTATACAGAATAAAACATGAAAAACAATTTAATCACAAGCTTTTTAGTTTTGATAAACAGAGAGTATATTATCTAGACACCAGATAATTGATTGTTTCTTAAATAGCTAACCTGGTCAAGAAGATGACATATATATCTTCTTGACTAGGTTGTGATACCAGAGTAATACATTGATACATTGTGATACCAGCGAAAATATATTGACTCTAAATAGAATATGTTTTACTTAGTGTATGTATTATTATACAAATAAGTATATAATGTATATACCTTCCATTCAAAATAAGGTGAATCTCAAGATTATTAGAAAAAATGAGGTATTATCAAGCTAGATGCTTACCACTAGTATCCTTTCCATCATCTGAAGCTAGAGAAGAATTTATCATTGGAGAAGGGTTGGAAATACTTTTCAATGAACTGTTACTTGACGTAGATGTATTCTGTATGTCATATTCTTCAGCAGATTTCTGTGCTTCTCTCCCTGATTCCTGAAAACTGTAAGTACCAGGAGAAAATTTCAACCTTTTCGCTGTTGATGAAACTACATCATGGTGAAACATTTCATCACTAGAATCGTTTTCAGACGAGGAATCCAAAAAGTTTCTTTTATTACTGAGTTTATTTGACATGATCGTTGTTCTTCCACGCTATTTGATTTTATGGCGCTATCTTCCATTGCTAAACAATTTTATAAATGTTTACACAAAAGAAAACGACCGCACGAAGGCGCCATAAACAAAGTAGACTTTTGGTTCTTTGTAATGGCGAGCTTTGCAAGCTACAAATTCCTTTTTTAAGTATCAAGGTTTTAAAATGGTATTATGACATTTCATCAAGTTTAAGACATTATTTTTGTATAAAATTACTCATTTGCATAATGTATATATGAAAATTATAGAAAAATCACTCCTTTGCTTACGATTACTTTCATCGGGTCGTCACGAGTAATCAAAGCATGAGAAGCAAGTACCGCCATCGCCATACTGGTTTAATGTTCGAGCTCGTGACAAGACGTTATCCACAATAATTATAATTTTCTGTAAATTTCTAACTTTACACAGGTCTAATATATCCACAAAATTTTTATTTCGAAAAGGAATTTCAAAAAAAAAAAAATATTTGAAATATATATGTGATAACCAAAATAATGTTAGTGTGAGTTTACATATTTGCATTATTGAGAGTCATTATTTGACTTTTGTTTATATATACTTTTTATGTTTAGAAATGTCACAAAGCTACTATTTTCTTCAAGATATTTGTCGAGGCATGTTTGCTCAGCAGCAGAAAAAGCACTAGGTGGCTCTGAAAGTGAAGAAAGAATTGATAATAATCGTTTTGATAATCATATACCGGATGAACCAGGTAATGACAATGATGATGTATCGGATAAAATATTTTATGATTTGTATCTTGAGGCTTCGTTTTCAGATGATGATTTAATTGATGGAGATACTAAAGAAATCAGATTGATAAAATGGATTTGTATCTTTTTTGCATTTTGGCAATACACGTTTAACATAACAGATAGTGCTTTGGAGTTCATTATAAAGATTTTTATGTGTTTTTTTCAAAGTTCTTCAGGAATATGATGACAACAAACTCTTTACAACATTGCTTGAATCCTTTCCAGCAATATTATATTCATTCAGAAAATTTTTGAATGTTGAAAAATCAAGGTACCACAAATATGTTGTTTGTATTAAAAGTAATTCCTTATATGAACCTGATTCTTGTGCTGATAATTACAGAGGTAAAAAGATATCGAGAAGGTCCTCATTTATTCCGTATCCACACCACAAATTGAAGCAGTACAGGAAGCAATGTGGACAGGCGTTAATGAGAACACTTGAATGTACTGATAATAACACTGTGTTGATTCCTTATAAGACATACTGTTACAGATCACTTAAAAAGTCACTTACTGCTTTGTTACTGAGACAAAACTTTGAGGAAGATTGTGAAAAATTGAGGAACTTAAGTTCAATAAGTGAAGTTTATGCTGACGTTTATGATGGTGACATTTGGAAGAATTTTGCATTAGGTAACAAGTGGTACTTTGATGACCAGCGCAATCTTGCATTAATGCTTAATTTAGACTGGTTTCAGCCTTTCAAACACTTAAGCTCTTTTTCGATTGGTGTGGTGTATTTGGTTGTTTTAAATTTATTGCGCAATGAACGATTTAAACGGAAAAACGTTATAATAGTTGGTATAATCCCGGACATGCCAAAGGAGCCACCAACAAACACATTCATAAAACCATTAGTAGATGAACTTAATATTGCTTGGACAGACGGTTTTAACATTTATTCCACAAAATCTGGCAAAGAAGAGTTGTTTAGAGTTGCCCTCATTTGTGTAGGCTGTGATATTCCTGCTTGTCGAAAATTATGTGGTTTTTTGGTGAATAGCTATATTTCTTCTTACTTTATTTACATAATTGTTGTGTTGATTTTTTTTAAGTTAGTGAACTGTTAGGGTCAATTGGGTTGTCACTTTTGTATCTATTTTTAAAAGATTTTTAAGGTTTATCTTCATAATGGTTTGGTCACCTTACACCAGATTTGGTTTATAAACTGTTATGAATAATTATCAACATGTTGATTTATACACCTAGGTCACTGTGCTCGCCAAGGTTGTTCCAGATGTACAAAATCATTTCCTGGAAAAATTGGACAACTTGACTACAGTGGTTTTTAGATGAGTGAATGGGAAAAGCAAACCACCGAGCAGCACCGCCAACAAATGGTAGAGATATTGTAATCTGACACAGCTGAAAATCAAAAAAAGGTTGGAATCACAGTATGGCACTTGTTACTCTGTTCTGGCAGAATTACCATACTTTGATACCATCAAAATGTCTATAGTTCTGATGCATAATTTATTTTTGGGAACATCCAAACATTTATTGAAAATATGGAAAGAACTTGGGTTTTTAGATCAATCAGATTTATCTGTCATCCAAAAAAGAGTGGATGATTTTATCATCCCAAGTGATGTTGGGAAGATTCCAAGAAAAATTATCAGTTGTTTTGTCCTCCAACTCTGATGATGTTGTCCTCGTCAATGAATGGAGACAATTGGTAGATCGAACTTTGTTTCTTCAGTTGTCGCCTCTTCAACAATTGCATGACCTCGTCAGGGAAAGCCTTCTGTTGCACTAATCTGATGATAGCCTTCTCTGCTCTACATTTAATTTCTACTTCAGAAATTTTGCGATGCAACTTCCAACGTAGAATTCTGATGAATATACGTACCATCTTTTGCCAAGAATTGGTGTATCCTTCAAGGATGTCAGTAATTTGAATGTTCACCTTCGTTGAATGGACTTTGATTGTTTTTACTTCCTTGTCATCATTACTCAGCTTGAAAATGGCAGGCTGCTTTGGCCAATACTCCTTGTCTTTGTACAGAAAGTCTGGACCTCGAAACCAGTGCTTGATTTTGGCTGTTGATGACAGGCTTAATCCTTTTGAGTTATGGTCTGCAGGATTGTCCTTGCTTGGTACGTAGCTCCATTGTTTCAGGCTGATCTTCTCACGAACAAATTGTGATCTATTGGCAACATACACATGGAATCGTTTACTATCAGTGGAGATGTAGCTCAGCACAATTTGTGTGTCCGTCCAGAAATATTCTTCCTCAATCTTTGCATCAAGCTCACGATTGAGAAACAGTGACATCTTCACCGATATTACTGCAGCTGCTAATTCCAAGCGAGGGATTGTTGGTCTCTTCAATGGAGCGACTCTTGATTTCGAAACAGCAAGGTGGAAATGGACGATTCCTTTTTCGTTAACGTACCTTATATAAGATACTTGTCCATAACCTTCCCACGCCCCATCCGAAAAGTGATGAAGAGATACGTTGATAACCTCATCAAAATTCTTTGGTTTGAAGCATCTGGCAATCTCAATTTCTTCTAACAATTTCAGTTGTGATTTCCACTTCTCGAATTCTTCTAGTTGGGAGTCTGTAAGAGGTTCATCCCATCCAAATTTGTTGGCACAAATTTGTTGAAGCAGTTTTTTTCCTTCCAAAAGAAACGGTGATATCAACGCCAATGGATCATACATTGAACTCACAGTAGACAAAACACCACATCTTGTCAATGGCTTCAATTTGAAATTGACAGAAAATGTAAACACATCACGTTCCGGGCACCACTGCGTGCCCAGAGTTCTCTCACTCGGAATTGGGTCGAGTGAAATGTCGAGATCTTTCAACGACTTCGATCGTTCCTCTTGTGGTATCGATTCTAGAACTTTACGACTGTTTGAGTGAAACTTGGTTAAATGAAAACTACCATCTTGACACATTTTTTGAGTGTTGGACACAGTTGAGATTGCTGAATCTTCATCAGTAAACGATTTAAGCATATCATCAACATAGAAGTTTCAATGTAACACTTCAGTGGCTTCATCACCATACTTCGCTTTGTTGTCTGTTGCAGTTCTTCTCAGAGAATAATTTGCACAACTTGGAGACGAGGTGATACCAAAATAGTGAACACACATCTGATATTCCTCTAAATCACTGTCAAGATTACCATCACGCCACCACAAGAAACGTAGACAACCACGTTGGTCTTCAGGTACTCTGACCTGACAGAACATTGCTTTGATATCTCCCATCACAGCGACCGGTTCCTCTCTGAAACGTAACAGCACTCCCATAAGCTGATTGGTTAAATCAGATCCTTGAAGCAATTCATGATTCAGACAGTAATTATTTGCCTTCATGGAGCAATCAAAGACTACTCTAATCTTATTAGGCTTCTTTGGGTGATATACACCATGATGTGGTATGTACTAAGTTTTACCTGCCTCTGGTGGTTTCGTTGCTTTAGTTGTGTAACCTTTGGTAATGATATCATTCATAAATGTCACATAATCATCATACATTTTCTTTTCCCTGGAGAGCTTTCTTTTCAACCAATTTGCTCGTTGTAGGACATAAACACGATTGTTTGGAATGACTTTGTCCAATGATCGAAACAGTAGCGGGAGTGTGTAATGTCCATCTTCGAATGTTGTCTCTTGTTCCATCATCGTCATAAACGGTTTGTCTTCTATGGATATGGATTGTTCATAATTTGACTCATGAAAGTCGATTGATTGGGCAGTAATGATCATGTCTCTCAGTGAAGGTCCTTGATAGTTTCGCGAACATTAATGTTGATACAATTACATGATAACGACTTCGGATTTTTGCTGCCCATTGGACCAGATACACACCATCCTAACCGAGTCCTGTATGCATAGGGACCATTGTCTTCACTATGGATAACTTCCACCTGTTCTAAGGCTTTCGGACAATTCGTTCCAATCAATAACCCAACAACACTTTGATCGGACACTTCAGGTACATGATGCATGATACTGGATAGATACGTCCACTGCTGTACATGATCTGCTGTGGCAATCTCACTGACATCAGCTGGAAGTGATAATCGAGTGTAACACTTTGGAAGATTGACTGCACCTCCAATTGACTTGTCGACCGGTGACACTTGAAGATTATTGACAAAGGATGTTTTCTCCTGAAAACTTCCAGTGACGGTTTGAATTTCAATTGTAGTCTTGGTTACAGTGATACCGAGCTGGTCCAATGTTTCGTTGGTGATGAACGTACCTTGTGAACCATTGTCCAATAATGCAAACGTTTCGACACACTTGTTTGGTTTGGAATGGTGATTCACTTTAACTTCGACGATACTGAGACTCACAGTCTTTGAAACACTTATGATACATCCAGATGTGATTGATTGTGTAACGGATGCAGGTTGTAGTGTTGTTGTTGTGAGAGTTGTTGTAGATGCTGGTGGAACGCTGATTGTGAAATTGTGAAGTGTGGTTGGATGAGGTTTGCTACAGACATCACAGGTTCGCTTGTTAGTACATGTTTTAGCATTGTGCGAATCATCTGTGGGTTTCAAGCAGCCGAAGCAAAGTCATTTCCTGAAGATGAATTTTTGACGTTCACCAAGATCCATTTTGTTGTACTGTTGACACTTCTCTAAATCGTGTGATGATTTGTTGCAGCAAATACATTTATCGAACTTGGTAGTATTCGTCTTGACCTTTGGTTTATCTAACTTGTCATGGTTGTGTCTTGATAAGTCACTGATTGCCTTTCTGGAATACAATGGTTCATCGAGAAGAACTGTTTCCTTGCTGATCAGTTTCAAAAAAATCCTCGATTCCCGGCTCCCTCTCAAACTTGGATCTGACTTGATACGCTGTTCGATTCCATCTGTCTTGTAAGTCTTGTGAGTATACTGGCAATTTGCTCTGCAGTAGCTGTAGCAATTCTGGACTGTTATCAGTTGATCGACCAACACTAGCCATTGACGATTGATACTTTAACAAGAAGGTTTCAAATTTGTTTAAGGATGCTGCATCACTTGCCTTAACCTTTGGCCATGACATTAGTTCTTTTCTGTAATCTGCTGCAATCTTGAATGGACTGCCAAACTTTCTCTCAAGAAGTTCTTTAGCTCTTGTATAGCAAACATCGTCTGGTAAGTATACACACAACTTAACCAACTCCTTGACATCTCCCTTAGTGTACTTCACTAATATCAACAATCTGCCTCTTTGGTCAGGTACGTTTTGCTCTACGACTTGAGCAAATGTTGCCATGAAGTAAGGGTAGTCAATGGAACTCCCTGTGAAAACGTCCAGCTCCACAGTTGGGGCCTTTGTACGTCTCATCTAGATAGGTCTTAACCATTTGTACTTAGTTTAGTAACTTCTTACAATGTTAGAATCTAAACGATACAACAATATAGAGAATAGTATATAACAAAACAAAGGTTCTCAGAAGAGTTCATTCTCCTCTATCTCCCCCCAGTCATAAGGACCTCACAGTTCAATGCTCATAGTCAGCAAGATATGAAGGAGCCTTGCGTGGGCGTGTAGATTTACGGACAGTCGGGCTCGTCTTTGAGGTTTCGGGAGTGGAGTTTTTTGGAGGAGTCGTAGGTGTGCAGCTTTTATCGAGCGGAGGCGTAGTAAGGATTCCTGGTGGGTTGGTAACATGAATGTCCTCAGATGGTGCATCAACAACGAAAGACTCAGGGGATGAGTCTTCTTAATCTGCCTCGCGGTCCGCAGTCGGGGCGTTGGCTTGCTGTGGCGATCTGGCTGTTGGGCGTGTTAGATATTGATGAGGTGGGTAGACAATAGGAGGGTTGCGGATGACGCTTGGAATGACAGGGATGAATTGACGTAGGAACTTCCTATTTCGCAGGGTGGCTCTCCCAGAACCGTTGACTCTAACGACGTATTGGTCGTGTTGTTTGACCTCGATAACACGACCAGTCTTGTCCCATTTCCTTGGTTGGGTCCAACTTGGTTCTGAATATGAACATGATCACCAACGCGAAGGGGAGGGATGTGTCGAGTAGCCATTGCCAGTCGCTCGGCGATCTTGAAGTGGCGGGTCCTCAGGGCGTCTTCTCTCTTTTGAAGAGGGTCCTGCCACGTAGGGTGGGGATGGTACTTGCCAGGAAGGATTGGGATGGTGCTTCTGGTTGGTCGACCAAATATGCATATGGCAGGTGAGATGCCGGTTTTGGCGTCCGGTGTGTTGCGATAGGTTAGCATTGCATGCTGGAAGGCGTCTGTGTCGAGCTCACCGTTCGGGCCAGTGTTGCTGACAATCATCCTCTTCACGGTCTTGACTCCTACCTCAGCACGGCAGTTGCTATGAGGAAAGGCTACTGATGATAGTCGATGTTGGACACCCCAGGATCGAAGGAAGTCCTCAGTATTCTTGGCGACAAATTCTGGACCTCCGTCTGAAGAAAGTTCTGCCGGGATGCCATATGTGACGAAGGTACGGCGAAGGCTGGTGACAAGTCCCTTGCTGCCGTCATTGGATCTTTCAACGACCGGCCAGTTGGAGTAACGGTCAACGGAAATGAAGTAAAGGTTGCCCTTGTGATGGAAGAAACCTGAGCAGATGAGTTGGAATGGGTACTCAGGCCGAGAAAGCGGCGTAGGTCTTTGTAGATTGGCACCCCTTCCATGGCCCATAGGTTGTTCCGGTATTGGTGGTAGCGTTGGATGCTAGGAGGTAGATGCCTTGCTTCATCTGGGAATCCGTCTTGGATGGTCAAGACTAATAATCGAATGCTATCGTCACTTGAACATGCAACCTTCACCATGTCCCAAGTGATGGAAAGGGTTGACGAGGCTGCGGCGGTGTCAACGTCAGGGTCTCTGGGGCCACTGGGATGGTGGGATGTGCAGTCAGGTGCGCGGTGTTTTCTCCCTGGTATGTGATGCATCTTGAAGCGGTACCGTAGAGTTTTTTCTTTCAAATTTTGCAAACGACCATTTGGGATGTCCTGCAGAGATCTGTTGGAGAACAATCCGAGAAGTGGTTTGTGGTCGACAGCTAGTGTGAGATCGTCACAACCAAGAACAAAGTGTCTCGACTTGTCCAAGCCATAGGTAACAGCAAGGGCTTCTCCCTCGATAGGTGCATAATTAGATTCGGCAGATGTGGTAAAGCGGCTCCCGACCAGCACAACCTTCCATCCTGTCGGGCAGCAGAACGGTTTGACGCCTTCACATTTACAGTGTTTTTGGAATAGCCAATAACCAATTCCAAGTCTTGACCAATCTGTGGCAAGGCAAGTTGGTTAAGATTTGTTAAAGATACGGACGCCATTCCGGATTTCGTCAATGATTGTTTGCTTGGATCCTTCGAACAGTCGTTGTAGGTTGTCGTCCCAATAAAACGTTGATTTTGGTTTGAGAAGGTCACGAAACGGTTGCATGTGCGACGCCATACTAAATGTATAAGCTACTTGGTTCACGAGTCCGAGCCAGGAGCGAATGTCCGTAATGCTTATTGGAGTAGGAAAATCTCTAATGGCTCTTAAGATGTCGCTGCTTGGTTGGACTTCCGTTGGGGTGATTTTGAAGCCGGAGAATTCGACAGTGTCGGCACCAAGGACAAATTTGCTGGGATTTTGGATGATACCGTTCTTACCACAAAGGTCGAGCCATTGGGCAGCTTGAAAGAAGCTCTATTCCAGGGAATCGTGCCAGAGAAGTGCGTCGTCGATCACCTTGATCTTGTTTGCGTCTTGTGTAGGCATCACCTGAGGAGACATAACCTTGAGGGGTTGTGCAGTAGCGGTAACGTCCCCAAGGCGTGATGAAAGTCGTGAAATGTCTATTTTCTGGTTGGAGGGGAACGCTATGATAGCCATTCCATGCGTCGGATACCGTCTTCTTGACTCATCCGGGAACAGTACGGACTTGGTGAAAAGGAGAGGGGGTGTGATGGGTCTCTCGAGTAGCATGGGCATTTAAGGGCTGTAGGTCTACAGTACGTCTCGGTTCCCCGTTCTTCTTGGAACGAACAACCATCCGATGGCACCAAGTGACTGGTTCTCCAACAGGAACTGGCTCGATGACGACAAGGCGAACGTCTCTGTCGATGCCCGCCTTCAAGTTCTCCTGCCAATGAACAGGAACTGGTATTGGTGAGTGATGGGCGACGGGTTCAGCGGATGGGTCAATGCGAAGTTTCAATGGTGGACCGCTCATCAGTGGAAGAGATTGGTGCTCACAGGTGTTGAATGTGCTAGACTTGTAGTATTCGAGCAGATAATCATGGAGCTTCTCACGGTTTTTCGTAGTTGCTGGAAAAGGTGGCTTTGTTGGTAAGGGCGGTGGAAGCTCTCAACGTGGACAGTCACACGATTGTTGTGTGTCTGTGATGGGGTTGTTTGATGTCGATGTTCCTCCGATGGTAGGGAAGTTGTCGGATATCATGCCAAGGTCAATGCTTTGCTGAGGAAGATGTTGTTCGAGTCCTCCGTGACATAGGTCATCGGTCTGGTTCCGGTGAAATCATTGTTATGGTCGACACCAGAGATACGAAGGATGATAGCCCCGAGAATGTTGATGGGCTTGTCGTTGGCAGCGTGCATCTTCATCTTGCATGGTATGAGGTCATCTTTTGTCAGGCCAAGTTGTTGAACGGTTTTGAAGCTCGCAAGGCAACTCTGGCAGCCAGTGTCAGCCATGGCTGGCACGGAGATAACCTTTCCAGGGTTGTTGACGATCGGTTCAAAGCCTAGGTCTGTGTAGTCTTGATCAGCGACTCTGATCGAGAGCTTGATAAAGGGTTGTGGGCTAGATGGCTGTCGCTTCCGTTGATCTGTTGACTTCTGATGGACGTGATGATCTGCAGATATGGCGTTTATGGTTGCAGAACAGAGTGCGTCGTAGATGGCGCCTTGATGGTTTGCAGAGTTCTGGTCTTCCTTATTGGTCTTGGGTTTGTCTTTGCTTCTGCAGATGTCCTGGAAGTGGTGGAGGCGCTTGCAATAGGTGCATTGGTGGTTGTAGGCTGGGCAAGTTGTTTTGCGTCGTTGTGCCGATGACTTCTCTCCATGACCTTTCTTGCCACAATAGGAGCAGAGGTGACTGCTTTGGTCATGATCCGTAGGTTTCGGAATAGCATTTGTATGACCCCGGCGATATGAGCTTCGAATCGAGTTGCCCGTGGTCTGGTTATCTAAAAGTTTAGTGGCAGAGCGCTTCCCTGCCTCTTTGGCCTCGACAAAGTGGACAACCTCATTGAGGGTCATATCTTGGTTGGTGTGCCCCAATACATTTAGTTGGATTTCAGTGTCCTCTATGCCTCTACAGAGAGCGTCTCTGAGAATGGGTTCCGTATAGTCAACATCATGATGACAATTTGGGCATTCGATAGTGTATTGGCATACGCTCGCCTGGCCACGAAGTCTGGCACAGAAAGAACGTACTGTCTCTTCCCTGTCCTGTCTCATGTCATTCAGCTCAACGCGCGAGACCATCACATTTTCATCTCGAACAGCGAGGGACTTGATCGCGTTTAACACTTCCTGCTCGGTCTTGTTGGACAGTCCGACTGTGGATCTGGTCAGGTCTCTCCTGAGTGTCTCATCACAGCACTCAAGAAGTTGAAGCACCCTGTCTTTCCCTTGGACTGTCGTAGCAGCAACGTATTCGTCCCAGCGTGTCAGGAAGTATTGCCAATCTGAGGTCGTGCCGGCAGGAGTAATCGTTGGTCGTTTGACTCGTTCCACTTTGAGTGCTCCTGTAGAGGAGGAGGCGGCAGTGTGAGAGGTGGTGTGTGCTGTGATCAGAGCAGCAACGATCGTAGCATCCAAGTCCGGAGTGCTGTACGTACACCCATCGATTGGGCATTGAACAATAGGCATCATGTCGTATAGTTGATAAAATTCGTCACCACGTGAAAGATTCTAACATAGATAGGTCTTAACCATTTGTACTTAGTTTAGTAACTTCTTACAATGTTAGAATCTAAACGATACAACAATATCGAGAATAGTATATAACAAAACAAAGGTTCTCAGAAGAGTTCATTCTCCTCTATCATCAATGTCAACATTTCTGATTCACAATTCTGGTTTACTGGACAACTAGGAGTTTGCTTGACTTCAGTAAGCTTGACTGTCTTGCCTTCTTCTTCTCCCAGTTTGGATAAGTAGTTTACTGTAAAATCTTTGAACTTTGGAATATCTTTCAAATCATCTTCAAGACTCAAATTATCATTGGACTCACCACCTTCATCATTCAAAATTTTTATTCTTGTCTTGACCTTCTCCATTTCATACTTCCGCTTCAATCTTTCTTTATCTTCCTGCATTTGTTGTATCTTCAACTGTTCCTCTTAAAGCTGCTTTTGTTTCTGTTGGAGCTCTTGTTCTTGCCTTAGTTTTTCTTCAAGATATTCTTCTTGTAGTTTCAGTTCTGCTAGTCTAGCCTTTTGCTCTAACAGCTTTGAAGAGCGATTTGATGATGATTTTGAAGAGCTTTTACGAGACGACCTTTTGTGTGATGAGCAAGCATCATGGATATAACTGTGATATCTCTGTTGGTGCATATGTGCACTTTCTTCAATATTCTCAGTTTCCTTTTCTTCTCTTGCCTTTTCCTGCTCATCTTGTATGAGGGGCTTGATGCTGATACTCATTTCAAAAAATTCAGCAAACATTTTCTGCAACTCTGCTTCCTGATCATTGATATCCTTTGAATCTCCATTAGACTGCATCATAGTGTCAATAGTGGATATCTTGCTGCAGATTTTCTTGACTAGAATATCTTTCCTTTTGTTTGCCTTTTCTAATTCAATAAGTCTTTTCTTTTCTGTGGGTACACTAATCCTTTTAATCTGTCTAGGTGATACTGCTGACATGGCCTTCCCACACAACCAAGATATGTATCTTTACTGTAAATGCCAATAACAACAACAGCATTTGAGTTTTACTCATTCAAAACATATTGAACGGCTACAAAACATTATAAAAATTATATTATACACATACACTGAACAAGATGCAAACAGATACATGGACAAGGAAAATTACTTACTAAAGATACAGTGAACAAAGGCTGGGAAGCCACACAAGTCACACCACAGCACACTTGACAGACATGTACACAAATGACAACTGACAATACCTTACATTTATACATGACAAGTACACAACATGGTTACCATTTTGACATACATGACACAACAAAGTACATTTCACAGACCAATATTGAACATGAATATAATACAAAATATATACCAAATACCTAAACAAGAAAAAGACTAAAAATGCTAAAAAGACTAAAAAAGCATCCTGAGCAGAAGCCTGCTGCCTAGCTGTGCCTCAGTTGCCACAAGTGTCATCCAGAGCTTCATTAGTAATGGATGTATAGGTCAAAGTGAAATCATAATTATAGTCTTTGAGTTTTCTCCACAATGTTGTTCTATGAATACTTAATATTTTAGATATGGAGGACCAACTGAAATAGTAGTCACGTAATGCTTTAACTTGGCTCCACATCAATTCTCAAAGCTGGCCTCCCTGGCAATCCATTATATATTGGAGTTGCATGATACTTGGAAAAACTACTGTCAGTGTGACTAGCTTCAACTGACTTCAATTTGTCCTCCCACAATTCACATAATTCATTCATGTGCTTTTCAACTTGTAATAATTTTTCTTTCCTGGCAGGTTTAATGCTGTCATAATTTGATTCCAGGACCATATTTAGCAAATGCACAGATGTTTTAGTAGACTTGATTCTGGTTATCATATACTTTGATACCTTTTTATCAGCAACCTCTACCTTCTTTCACTTTCATTTACAACACGTAATATGAGTTTAAACAATTCCTCTATACCAGCATCGTTAATAAGAGAACTCATATCTTATTATAATAATCCGCGTTGTGCATCCCACTTTTATTTTAGAGAGTGATATATTTACTTTTTTTTCACGGTCAAAACCTTCTTATTTTTTCCCTTTTCGTCGTAAAACCACGCCAAAGCGAGAGTGATTTTTTTGATTTTCCGCGATTAGTATATGCTCCTCCGTTTTGTTATTTTTGGCTTGCGCAGTGGAAATCAGCCGAAAAACGTCTTTGGAGGAGTGCGAGCAATGCAATGTTAATCGTTCGAAATTTGTCAACGATCATTTCGTGAGCAAGAAACTTCGCGAAGAAGACGTGTTTCTTTTTGTATACGAATATTTTAATTTTAATTTGATTGTTTTAGGCAGCAAATCGACGAAAGAACTGACGAAGAAACACAGGTTTGTATGCACGTTTTATTATCGGGTAGCACGTGTAAGTGAGTTAGTTGTTTGTTTACAATGAAAAATCATATTTAGATATACAGAAGAAGTGCAGTGAAGTTTTTAAAAATTAGCTGCAGAAAGATCGAACGAACAAAAGGTATTATTATAAAACTTTTATACAGAAGAAGTGCAGTGAAGTTTTGAAAAATTGGCTGTGCAGAACGATAAGACTTTTATTGTTTAATATTTTAGATTAATAAAAGAACAGGATTTTAAATGTTTGTTTACGTTTTAGTTATCAAATATCGCTACAGAAGAAAGTGCAGTGGAGAAATGCAGTTTCATGTTTATTTACACAGTAAGGAATGGTTTTAATTTAGTTTTGAAAGATTAATTGATTTAGCTTTGAGTGGATGTCTCAGTTATTCTGTCGTTTAGTATGTGTATATGCTGCTGGATGAAAAGGAAGCCGAGAGAAATTTGTTTTGGTAACGCGCGCTATTATTACATTAAAAATGGTCCTACAGCTATGAATGTTTTTATTTCTCATGACGCTGTGGAAGTGAGGAATGTGTTATGCTGTCTGATTGTATCTATTGTATCTAATTTATATCGATGCTTGATGCTTTTGTCTGCCTGCCAAAAAGTACAAAATCTACTGGAAAATACAGAAAGTTTAGCAGTTTTTCCAAACGAAGAGAGCAGTTTTATGTATTTCACTTAAAAAAAATGGTAGCGAAAGTGTTTTATAAATACCTATGTATGTTTGTGCTGGAAAGTAAATAAAGTATTAGTAATTTGTTTACAGGTATGAATATAGAAGTAAAGAGTTTAGAAGTGTTTGAAAATGTCTACAGAAGATGATCAATGCTGTTTAGTTTACTAACATGTGAATTGGCAGTGAAAGGTATCCCATTTTGTTTGAAGTTCAGCTAAAGTTAAAATAGTATAAATCTATTTAGTTATAACACAGTTGGTATGCTGGATAAATAAGAATAAAGGGTTGTTTAACTGTTGTGAATTAGCCAGAGGAGATTTTAACTCAGATTAAAAATGTGGTTGTTTTCAATTTTTTATAAACTCTTTAGATATATAAATTCTGTAGATGTGAATGGATTATGTATTTAAGAAGTTCATTAGTTATTACTGTGCAATGAAATGTTTATGCATTATTTTGTGTTATGGTAATCGTTTACGTACCTGGGTATATAAGTTTGGCATGATTTTATGATTTTATTTGTGACTTTTTATCTTCTGGGTAAATTTTTGTTTTAAGGATAAATGCGTAGTTGAATTTCACTTTTTGTTGTTGTTGTTTATTTCAATATTCTAATAGCATGATTAGGTTTTCGGTATTACAGTATTACAATTACTATTACGCTGTTTTGTTGTTTTGAGTTATTGTTTTTAGGATAAATGCGTAGTTGAATTGCATTTTTTTGTTGTTGTTGTTGTTGTTGTTTATTTCAATATTCTTATAGCATGATTAGGTTTTCGGTATTACAATTCAAGTATTAATTTTTTAGGTAATAATAAAAAAAAGCATAAAGAAATGAAACTCATGGTTTTAATCATGACGTTGATGGTTTTGGGAAGAATAGACTATATATCATTTCAAAAATTCATTAATGGTTGCTGTATAATGTAACTTCCACACGAAAGAAACACAGTTGGAAGGTATCAATTTGTTTTCAATTTACATTTTGTAATGTTATTCAATGTTTGGTTTCTTATGTCTGGGTAAACAGTTCTGTGTTATATATTGCCATTTTTTTTACATTAAAGTTACTTCTCTTCTGCGTATAAATATATTATTCTGAGCCATGTTGCTATTTGTTTCTGTTTTTAATCTTCTGAATGTAATAACAAATTAATGCCTGAAAAGAAACTTTTACACGAGTTAAATTCTGTGACACAACGCATACTGAACATGGGTGGCGAGTTACGCGTACGTACCACAGGAATGACAGATTTGACCTAATGTTTTCAAAGTTAAGTTCGGTAAAAAGTTTTTACCCGGGATACTAGTATCATTATAAATATAGCTAGAATTCAAAACATATGTTGTATGACAAATTTTTTATATGTAACACGTGTCTTCTATAATAAAGTCCTCATTGCACGCAAACACAGCTTAATAACAATATAATTATACGTTGTTTAAGTTTATGTTTATGTTGTTGTGGTATAAGTGCCAATAAGTCCAACTTTGGGTTACAGCAGAATTTTAAACAACACCATCTCAGGAACTAACAGTTTTTTTCCAAATAGGTGGTAGTTACTTATAAAGTTCAGAAAATTTAAGTATCCAACCAACAGAACCCTGTGAAATATATTGGAGAATGGGGAGAATAAAAGTCATCTACACAAACACATCCCGCTGTAAATGAGATTTAATGGAAAATATTTGTTTAAAAGAAAAAATCCAATCCAAAGGCTTGTTCCGGATGCTTACCTTATAAAGCCTCTCAAATTCTCATCGTCATGAACGTCTTAGTGAAAAAGTTTCCATTCTATCATTACAAATTTCAAATCACGAATTCGTAAACTGTTTCACTTCCTAATAATTATAATATCTACCTCCTGTCTAACTAGTTTTTCACGCTACGAATTCGAATCCCAATTTAAGGTCTAGATAGATTACGTAATTTATAAACGGGTTTTCTGAAACTGTGGGAAAAATAAAAAAAGTGGTCTTATTTATTAAAATATTTTCTTTCTTGCAAAATAAAATAATAAAGAATAGCTAAAAATAAAGTAACAAATTCTAAATAAAGCTCAATCACTTACATTATAACTAATACTAATTAAATGCCTGTTTATATTACCCCCCTGATTCAGAAATTTCAAAACGGACTGTCTTGGCTCATATGGCTCTTACTAAAGTGTCTACTTTTGAGTTAGAAATGTTGTTTATCCTTAATCATTGAATGTCGATGTGTTGAGAAGAAGATGCGACATAATTTATTATACTAGCCGCCAAGGCGGTGTCGCTCGCCGCCCATGTTAAGCATGCGTTTGTGGCACCACCAAAGAGTTCACAAAAAACAGAAATAGGGGGATCAAGAAAAGAACCGAATAGTTTATTTAACGTTTTTATTATTGTTATTCTTCAATTATTTACTAAGAATACATTCATATTATAGTTGGTACATACACGAGGTTCCTTCAGAACGGTTCGAGAGGAGAACCAATAGATGATGTGGCCATTGGCTTACTAAAAGAAAAACGTACACATGTTCTCAAGCCCGATTATATGAAACACGTGTGATTATTATACTGACTCCAGGGTAAAAACTTCTGGTTATCCCAAGCCAAAAAGGGATTGACTAAGTCTATTCTTCCAGAAGAAACCGTATAGATAGGTATAATAAGCAATGTTCATAGGGCCTTTTAAGAATTTTTAACTGTTAAAAAGAAGGGTGGGCGATGTCATGAATTTCTAACTGTCTTATGTCTCAATAAACATAGGCTGAAATTTCAATAGCAACGAAATGTCATTTTTCTTCACATTAGCTGATATTATCTTCTACTCTACAACACTATGCGAACTCTAAACATATGAAAATAAGTTGTGGTCATTCTGAATCTACTTTCAATTTGTTAACAAAGGTGCAAGTGAGGAGAAAAATCTTTAAAAGGTTTCTTACCCGTGCTTAATGAAAAAATCATTTAGCTGAGTATATGGTATCTCGTTACCACAACGTAAAATCAATAATGTGGAGAGGTTTAAGCTTTGTCTTGCCATCTAAAAAGAAAAGAAATTCTTAGTGAACTGCAGGTATGCAAATAACAATGGACTATCAGGTTAAAAAAAGGAGGAGACTTATAAGCTAAACATTCATATCAGTATGACCATATGTTGCTGTGTAACAATGATAAAACTGCCTTTTCAATGACATCAGAATCTCAAAAAAGAGAATGAAATAAAATATGTCACACGTACAACGGCTTTTTGCCGCTTGCCTACCCTCCTCCACCCGGCTCCATGCCGCTTTCATTCCCTCCTCCACCCGGCTTCGTGCCACTTTCATACCCTCCTCCACCCGGCTTCATTCCGCTTTCATACCCTCCTTCCTCCCGGCTCCATGCTGCTTCCATTATCTTTCATAATCTATTCAATCTTCAATCTACTCTAAGTTCAAGGTAATCTAATCTAATGCTATATATTAATCATTTGGCATATTCAATCTTATCTATTTAATGTAAACTAATCTAATTTCCAGGTCATCTAATCTAATGCTACACTCATGCAATTCAATTCAATGTAATTCAATTCAATGTTATTCCATTCAATGTAATTCAGTTCAATGTAATTCAATTCAATGCAATTCAATTCACTGTAATTAATTTCAATGTAATTCAATTCAATGTAAACTGCTTTAATTTCAGTGTAATTCAATTCAATGTATACCAATTTAATTTCCAGGTATTGTAATGTAATGTCTCCTCATTAACCTTGCATAAAGTTTCAATTCAAAACATTTAATATCAGTTGCACATATATATGTTTTTGCAAGGTAAAAATATTCATAATACCTGTTAGTATACTACATTTCTATTGTAGCATCTCTCTCTAACATAGCCTTTCTGTAAAGTTCTACAAACCTTTACTTTCACCGCTTCAAAGCTTCGTGTTCGTGAAAATGCAACATACAGTTGACCGTGACTGAAGCAAGGCCTTTGCATATAAATACCAATCCGTTCAAAAGTCTGACCTTGACTTTTGTTAATCGTAATTGCATATGACAAACGGAGAGGAAATTGTGTACGCTTCAGCTGAAACGGAAGGTTGGTATCATTCGGACACAAGGTTATTCTGGGAATGAGCACCCGATTTCCAGCAGAGATACCGGTCAGCACTTCACAATCAAGGATATTCTCTCGGAGATTACGGATGACCAATCGTTTGCCTGTGCATAAACCGTCCTTCAACGACAAAATCTCCAGCGGCATCACTATACTGTTGACTTTCAAGTTCAACCGGTGTGGAGGCATTCCAGAAGGAGTAAGTGAATTGATGAACTCCATCGGATACAGGTCAATCTCTTCTTGGTCATCAGAAACAACAGAATCAACACTAAAGTATGTGACCCTTTCACCAGGCATTCCCTGAAGAATCCTTTTGTTAATCACCAAAGCCTTGTCATTGGTTGGTGTCAGAATAACACGACTCAACATATCATCTCCTCCAGCATCACTAAAAATAGAGTGGACGATATCATTATTTTCATGCAATACACATTCATGCGGAATTTCCATGGAATCTTTAAATGGATCATCCTTTTTTTTCGGTATCGCTGCTTTTCCTAATTCAAGTAGGAATTCGGCAAATTCCCTTTGCCCAGGAGCAGCTCTCATGTTGACATTCAGATGAAAGATTTGCACTATTGGCCACAAGACAGAGCTCTTTATGCATGCTTCCACAATCTGAGCTGGTCTGCCTCTTTTCACTACCGGAAGAGTCTGTCTAAAATCACCACCTAAAAGAACAACCTTTCCAGCAAAAAGCACATCACTGTTTCAGATATCTCTAAACATTCTATCAATAGCCTCAAGTGCATGCTTAGGAATCATACTTGTCTCATCAAATATTACAATATGCTGGTTACATAAAAAATTGGCGTGCCTACTATTAGGCTTAGCATTGCACGTTGAATTGTCCAATACAGGAACAGGTAATTTGAAAAGAGAATGGACTGTCTTACCATTTTGTAACAGTGTTGCTGCAATGCCAGTCCACACACACGTACTTACTGACAGGTTTCTTCCAATAACCTCGCGACTGATGTAATTGTACGTGAAAATTTTACCTGTTCGACCGGGTCCATCAAGGAAGAAAATTTTAGCACTATTGTTGTTGTTTGTAACCACTGCATCTAGGACTGCGTCGGCAACAGCAAGCTGGTCAGCATTCAACGTGTTCCTCATGTTGATGGCTTCTTCCCTCATTTCATCAGCATTTGGTAGATCGTCTGCAATAGCTTGTTCAAAAGCAGGTAAATCAAAGTCAGTAACAACCCTACCAAATTGCTGCTAGACTTTCTGAATTTTACCAAGAGCTAACTGCTCTGCTTGTACTTCTGTCTGGTGTCTCAAAAAATCTTCAACCATGTGAGCACGGAATCTTTCCCACAATTCAGCTGGATTGTTTGGCTCTCCATGGATCAGAATGAAGGAGAACGCTTTACGAATTTTAGAGGGAGTTGCTGATGCGGCAAGTTCCTCCATGGTTTGTATCCACAAAGTATCGGCATCCAATAGTCCAAGTGCAATACACGCTTCCCTAAAAGATCTATATACAATCCCATTAACAGTTCTAAGGTATTCAAAGGAAGTCGCACCATGAACATGTAACAACAGCACACGTAAGAAATACCTTTCACCTTGCCGAATGCTAGCATTGTACATTCTACTTACAATTTTTTATGCTCCACGCTGCCGTGTCACCCACTTATGTTGTCGTGTTTGAAGCACGTAATGGTGGGGGATATCAGGATATAAATATTGACGTGCCCGTTCGTCAACACGATTTAATTCGAACCAAGCAGTTAACTTGGTGTGCTTTTGTCCTCTTTCTAGTGCTGCTTGTTCCTGTCCTTCTCTGAAAAAAATCTGCTGCTCATTTGGAAGGTGAACAGGAAGTCGTAAAATAGCATGACTTTGAGTGTGCATTGGAAAAGAGCATAAAGCCACACAGCTTCTGGAGCAGATACATACCTTGCATCTAAAAAGGTTTTGATTTCATCATGATCTATTTGCTCATTGATTTCAATATGAGCAGTATCATGTCCTTTGTAAATGTATTTGTACAAATACTTGACGCTTTTAATGGAAACACAGTCCTCTAGGTTTATATGTGCATTGTACTTTTTGCTGAGGAAAGGGTTGTATGGGACGATGCATCTGTTGTCAAGATCCATATTCCAAATTCGAACAGTTCTTCCGTCATCTGGTCGGTGATATAAAGGATAGCCATCCACATTTAAAACAGTTCCATTGTTGAACTGCTTCGGAAAATTTTTGCTGCACTTACCATCTTGCATACGCGGTGAAGACACATTTAAATGGCCACACGGACCATGGACCATGCAAGATTTGACGATTTCGTAAAGTTCTGGTTGTTGGTCCCGATTTGGAATTCGTGCTGATATCAATGAATCAATGTCATCACCATTGCGCAACTTAAATTCGTTGCCGAGATGCAACAGCATGTGCACATGAGATAGCCCCCTTTTCTGAAATTCTATAACATTGTCGCGTTGTCATATTTGATTTTTATATGTTTCCCACAAATTCACGCAGTTGAGTTTTTTAACTCGCTTATTTCATCTAATTTATGCCTAATCTACTTCAATCTTGTGTGTGCGTAGCCTTGTATAATTAAATTTTCAAGCTGATTTATTCTTTATAATGTTTTAGTCCTTCAGGAGATATATTTTTTTTAAATACTCGAATTTCATAGTTCAGTTTTACTATTGGAAAAACTGTCAAGTTCAAATAATATTACGTTCGTAAGAGAATAAAATCTTAAATGTCATCATCACGTCGAGTTTGCATAGGATTTATTAGGAGACACTGGTAAGAATTTATGTTATATTGTATTTATTTCGCTGGTATTCACTGTGCTCATGCCCGTTTTTGTTTTTGTTTTTGTTTTTATTCTTTGGTGCTCTCGCTGCGTTCATCTTCGTATGTGTTTAGTTTTCTCTCTTTAAGTTATATCATATTTAATTTATAGTGTTATTTTTTTTTAAATTATTTTAGTTTGAACTCGTTCAATCATTTGTCAATTTTGTCAATTCTTCACTCACCCACTCATCTTCATCAATTCGAGTTACAAACATCTCAGTTGAACCTAGCAAACTCACATTCAAACAGTATCCTTTAACGCCACACGCTCAAGTTCTTTCATCACGCAACGAATTAACGCTGGTCGTCCTGCTAGATTTCTTAAATCTGCATGTCGAAGAGAACAGGCACTCGAATCGATTACAAGGCATTGTCATCAACAGGACAACGTATTCCACTTGATATCTCAACTGTCGATAGTGTTGCTGATCAACTTGAAAGTCTGAGTTTCAACGACGACGACGAATCCAAAATGGCAACTGATAACGTTGAAGTAAAGAAAATGTTGGCGAAAGAAGCCAGCTTAGCCGATCAAATCGACGATTTTATTGAAGAATCTTGCATATCTGACACAAATTATGCGACCGAGGATATCACAATTCTCATAAATCGCTTAGATCATATGAGAGTATCATACAGAGATCTGCACAGGGAGCTGAGTTTAATTATCCAAGATTATGAGGAAAAATACTATAAATCTTTACATTCTAGATTAAATGCCGTAAGAGAGTTTATAGTGCTCGCCAATCAAAGACGACGAGAAATTAAAAATGCTGCGGAAAACGAAAAACTTCATGAGAATATGGTGAAAAGAAGAACGCTAGAATTCCAATTGAATGAAGTCTTGCGCCTCATGGGAGACCTGGAGACGAAGTTGGAAGTTGAGTTGCACGGTGCCTCGGATACAACTCTGAAAAGAATGCATGACGACTTGCCATCCGTCCGCACCGAAACCAAAAACCTATGTGACATGCTTGAGCAGATAATAAAGAACTCGTCTTGCGATGAAAAAAGTGACTTCAGTGCTCTACAAAAAAGGTATGACATCATTTTACAAAAGAGTAGGGCATATTCGGAAGAAATAAAATTAGAGGCCGATCGCCGAGAAATAGACAAAATTAACACTTTTGAATCATCTTCATTGAACATAAAATTGATGAAATTTAAAGGATACAGTTCGAATGTCGACGTCTACACTTTCCAGAGCCAGTTTGAAAAATTATTTCTCAAAACAACACCAAAAAGCCTTTTACCTGAGCTTCTGAAAAATAATTATTTGGATTATCCTGCACTATCAATTGTAAAACATGTGAGTAATATTGACGGAATTTGGAGTCGCCTTAAAGGTGCATATGGTGATAGTAAGACATTGCTGAATAAGAAACTTGCTGATATTAACTCCATAGATAGCACTTGGAAATTAAAGGACCCTTCCAAAATTGCTGAGTCATTGGCTAAAATCACAAACTGCATGAGAGACCTTATGAAACTTGCACATGACCATGATATTGAAAATAGATTGTTCTTCAGTGACTGTTTAGATAACATCTATCGACTGATTGGAGATTCGAGATTGAACAGATGGATTTCCATTTCCTGTGACTTTGACTACGATGGAAAATTATTGTGGGAAAAATTCATTGAATTCCTCGAAAAAGAACAAAAAATCAACATACAGAAAGCTACTCTCAATATCAACAGCCGAGAGATAAAGTCAATTAACACCAAGCGTGGATCTTACTTCACCGAAGAAAACCATGACCAAACGATATGCGCAATTTGTGGTGAAAAAGATCATGTTCAATCCAATGGTCCAGGTGGTATCAAATTGGTTCAGTATTTTGCTTGTAGAAAGTTTGTAGAGATGAATCCTAATGAAAGATTTGCAGAATTAAAGAAAAGGGGTCTTTGCCACCAATGTTTATTTCCTGGAGCGAAACAAAATCAAGGAAAGCATAAGGAAGGAAGATGCCAGCATGACTTCGCCTGCAAGGATCCGTCCCATGATCGTTATTTCAGTAAAATGCACGTTTTGGTTTGTGATCATCACAAGGACAAGCCGGAGAACAAGATATTGCTTCAAAAGTACAAAGAACGCTTCATCTTCAGACAAACTTTGTTACCTCCGTATTCGAAGGAAATTCAACTATCATATGTTACTTCAACGTTTGAAAATCATCATTCTATCGAATCCGAAACCATTGAAAGAGGTATATATACGCTTCAAACTATCAAGATAGAGGGTCAAGATTACACAATCTTTTTCGACAGTGGATGCTGCGATTTTGTCGTAAGATTTGACGCAGTGAAAAGACTAGGAGACAGAGCACGCAAGGAGATTGAAGGACCTATAAAGCTTGGTGGTGTTGGAAGAGTAAGCACTGAATCCAGGTATGGCATTTATTCAGTGAAATTACCTTTGATAAATGGGAACGAGGCTTTATTGACAGGAGTTTGCTTACCCCGAATCACGGAAACATTTCCACAATACCCTTTGTCTGGAAGAGTTGAAAATGACATTCACGAGCATTTTCAAAAATCTGGTGGTAGAGTTTTCGATTTACCAAAATTACCTAAAAGTGTCAGAGGGGAAGTAGATTTCATGATTGGAATTAAGTATCTGAGATATTTTCCTGAAATTGCCCATCAATTGCCGTCGGGATTAACATTGTATCGGTCTCATTTCAAAAACAGTGATGGTACCAGTGGAGTGATAGGAGGACCTCATAAGATTTTCTCTGATCAACAATATACAAACTTTTGCCAACCATCAAGTCATTTTGTTAACGATAACTTATATATTTTCAAGACTGAGTTTCAGGAACCAACTGAAAAGGACTATCACAACAATCATTCAACATTTGACGACAAAGATGTCACCGCGAAAAATTTTAATCCGAGAGCTTTAGTGTCACGAAGATTGACGAAATTTGAAAAGGCTGAGGAAGCAGGAAGCGAAATTAACTATCGGTGTGTACAATGCAGAACATGTAAAATCTGTAAAACCCATGCTGACGAAGAGAATATGAGCGTAAAGGAAGAGGTAGAACAACATCTAATTGAAAAATCTGTCACCGTAGATTTCGACAATCGAACATCCATCGCAAAGTTACCCTTTTTGCACGATCCAGTGTCAAAGCTCGCTCCAAATAGGGGCAAGGCTTTGAAAGTCTTTCAACAACAGATCAAGAAACTCAATAGAAACGAGAATGATAGATCTGACGTAGTCAAGTCCGAGAGAAAGCTTCAGGACCTCGGTCATGTAGACCTTATAACGAATCTACCACCTGAAATTCAACGATCGTTAGATGAAAATCCTGTTCAACATTATATTCCTTGGCGAGCGGTGTGGAAGGAAAACTCTTTATCAACTCCGTGTCGCATGGTCTTCGACGCCTCCCAACCAACCAGCACTGGTTACAGCCTAAATGACATTCTTGCTAAGGGACGCAATAACATGAATAAGTTAGTCGAAATTTTCATACGTTGGCGTATTCACAATTACGGTATTCATACCGATATCAAGAAGATGTATAATTCCGTCAAGTTGCATCCAGATGTCTGGTGTTATCAACATTATCTTTGGAAAGAAGAACTTGATGAAACTAAACCAATCCAGGAAAAGATCATCAAAACATTTATTTATGGAGTACGCTCAAGCGGAAATCAAGCTGAATGCGGCTTAAGAAGAACCGCCAATCTATCTAAAGATTATCCTGAGGTATGTGAAATTATCCATAAAGATGTGTATGTAGATGATTGCCTATCTGGCGCAGGCACTAAGGAGTTAGCACTGACATTATCCGATCAACTTGACTTAGTCCTAAATAGAGGAGGTTTTAGTCTTTAAAGGTATTACTATGAGTGGATCATCCCCAGCAAAGGACATATCGAATGATGGTGTTAGCATTTCAGTAGCTGGATTATTGTGGCAATCAAAGGAAGACACGATCTCACTGGATGTTAAAAGTCTGAACTTTGCTACCAAACACAGAAGAAGAAAAGTTGATCAGATCTTGGAAATCCCAACAAAGCTCACACGTCGTCAATGTACTTCTAAAGTAGCTGAAATTTTCAACCTTACTGGAATGTTCACTCCAATCACCGCAGCAATGAAAATTGATTTGCACGAACTTGTGGTCAGAAAACTCGACTGGGATGATCCAATTCCTGATGAGCTGAAACAGGTATGGATAAATCATTTCTCAACAATGTCTGAGCTCAGCAGCATCAAATTTCAAAGAGCTATTATACCATCTGACGCAATCAATACAGAAATAAGCCTTTTATCATTCGGAGATGCAAGTAGATCTTCGCTTTGTGTAGCTATATATGCGAGATTAGAAAGAACGAATGGACTTTTCTCTTGTCAACTTGTATTCGGTCGTTCCAAGCTTGTAACCGAAAATCTTTCGCAACCCCGTGCTGAATTATACACTGCCTTGGTCAATTGTCACTCACTAGAAATTGTCAAGCGTGCATTTTATAGGTATCACAAAACTTCATTGTTATTTACAGACAGTCAAGTAGTACTTTTTTGGCTCAACAATCAAAGCAGAACACTGAAGCAATGGGTACGAAACAGAGTTATTGAGATTAAAAGATTCTCCGGCATTGAGGAATGGAGATATGTGTCATCTCAGAATATGATAGCTGATATCGGCACAAGGAGAGGTGCAACGCTTCAGGATGTCAACTCTGATTCCACTTGGCATATCGGATTCGCTTGGATGGTTCTAAAGGAAACAGAATTTCCTTCACAGACTGTCGAGGAAATCAGCTTAACCAGCAAAGAAATTTCAGAAGCACAGAAAGAATACCCCCACGAGACCATTGATGCATCTTTCGTGCAGCGATATGTTCCAAGCGATGTTCAAAGAAGGTATCAATTTTCAAAATATCTGATTGATCCGAATAAATTTCGCTTCAAAGTCGTTGTTAAAATCTTGTCTTTGGTAATCAAATTCAACACAGTTCTACGAGGAAAAGTGCGTAAAAGCTTACAAAGTGGTAATGAAATAGAAAGTGCTCAAAGGTACTTCAACTTGAAAGCCAGCGCAGAGATTAAGCATTTCTACAAGCCAAGTCGCTATGAAAAGTTTAGCAAAGAGAAAGATGGTATACTGTATTACACTGGAAGAATTCTGGAGTCAGATAAAGTATCTATTGTTGGAAACTTCACTGAAGTAATGAGAGATTTGAGTGCAGATACCTTCTGTGTTCCGATCATTGACAAGCATTCCCCATTGGCATATGCCATTGCCAACGAAGTGCATTGGTACAACAAGACAGCACAACATTCTGGCGTGGAGACTGTGTGGCGATACGTGCTTAAAGACTTCTTCATCATGGAAGGTCGATCTATTATCAAATTCATCAAAGACTCGTGTGAGAGATGCCGCTATCTGCAGAAGAAAAAAGTAGAAGTTGCTATGGCACCCATTTCAAGGTATAGCATTACTTTGGCTCCTTGTTTCTACAATACTCAAGTTGATTTATGTGGGCCATTCAATGCATTCTCTGCTCATCAGAAGAGGGCCACAGTGAAGATTTGGCTCGTCGTATTTTGCTGTTGTGTAACATCAGCTACCTCCATCAAAGTGATGGAAAATTATTCTTCATCTTCGTTCATTCAAGCGTTTACCAGATTTTCTTGTACATATGGCTACCCAAAGTGTTTAATTTCTGACGAGGGTAGTCAAATTGTGAAAGCGTTTGGTTCTATGAAATTAAATTACATTGACATCAAGAATAAGCTGTACAATGATGTAACTGTTAATTATGAGTTAGTCCCAGTAGGTGGCCACAACATGACTGGAAAAGTGGAGCGAAAAATCAGAGAAGTACAATCTTCGTTGGAGAAGTCACTGTGCAATCAACGTTTATCAATTCTACATTGGGAAACATTATGCCACGAAATTGCAAACAACATCAACAATCGACCATTAGCACTTGGAAATGTTGTATCTGGATTTGAAACAATGGATCTTCTCACGCCAAATAGACTCATTTTGGGAAGAAATAACGAGAGAAGTCCTGTTTCGTCAATGGTTACATCAAACGATTACGATAGTGTTATGAAATCAAATCAAGCGATATTCGATGCTTGGTTCGAAGTATGGCTACTTAATCACGTACCAAAGCTTATGCATCATCCAAAATGGTTTAAATCTAATGAAGATTTAAAAATTGGTGACATAGTTTTGTTTTTGAAGCGTGACTCTGAAATTTGCGCCACATACAGATACGGAACATCGGCAAGGATGGTAAAATTCGAAAAGTCGAAGTGAAGTACCGAAATAACAATGAAAATATCTCTCGCACTACGTTTAGAGCTGTTAGAGAACTGGTTGTTATACACCATCATGATGAGATTGGACTATATGAACAATTGGCTGGCGTATCAGCGTGAATTTTTGGAACTCAGTTGGTGGAGTGTCGCGTTGTCATATTTGATTTTTATATGTTTCCCACAAATTCACGTAGTTGAGTTTTTTAACTCGCTTATTTCATCTAATTTATGCCTAATCTACTTCAATCTCGTGTGTGCGTAGCCTTGTATAATTAAATTTTCAAGCTGATTTATTCTTTATAATGTTTTAGTCCTTCGGGAGATATATTTTTTTTAAATACTCGAATTTCATAGTTCAGTTTTACTATTGGAAAAACTGTCAAGTTCAAATAATATTACGTTCGTAAGAGAATAAAATCTTAAATGTCATCATCACGTCGAGTTTGCATAGGATTTATTAGGAGACACTGGTAAGAATTTATGTTATATTGTATTTATTTCACTGGTATTCACTGTGCTCATGCCCGTTTTTGTTTTTGTTTTTGTTTTTATTCTTTGGTGCTCTCGCTGCGTTCATCTTCGTATGTGTTTAGTTTTCTCTCTTTAAGTTATATCATATTTAATTTATAGTGTTATTTTTTTTAAATTATTTTAGTTTGAACTCGTTCAATCATTTGTCAATTTTGTCAATTCTTCACTCACCCACTCATCTTCATCAATTCGAGTTACAAACATCTCAGTTGAACCTAGCAAACTCACAAACATCCACCTGTGCTACAGATACACCTAGAACAGAATCTTTTATAATATCGTTTTTAAGAGCTTCCAACTTCAATTTGAATACTCGTGTAACCAGATCTGGCCTATCTGATGGAGTTTGACCAGGCAAAAGATTTTGAACCATTTCAGGCCATTTGGGATTGCATGTAAAAGTTAAAAATAAATCTGGTTTACCTTTTTTCAAAACTAATGCCATAGCATCTAGGTACAATTGGTGCATATTTCTCGGTGAACCTGAAAAGATAGATGGCAATACAACGACACTACCCACACGGAGGTTTCGTTCATGGGCAGCTTCCTACAAATAGTCCATCAAGCCTGTGTAGCTATCCGCCCGTAATTGTTCTTGGCTCTGGCGTATGAAGTCGAGTCTCGCTCCCTCCACTTTGACATAGCTGTCAACAACAAACTGTTGAAATAGTTTTCCAGCTAAATGTAAAGCAGAAAATTCATGTCTAATGGCAATACGATAAATGTAGTACTGCAATTGTGTAATTTTACTCCACCTGTCAGTTGCATGCTGTTGTACGTGATTCATGTTCGGACTCCATCCAGGATCACCTCTAGGAAAAATTATTGGATACATCATGGAGTCAATGTTTGTCGACATGTAAGAAATATTTCACAAGGGCTGATCTCTTGGATACACTACAATATTTCTAACAGCCGCAGGCGCACCATCGTTACCTACAAAAATTGCTGCGACTTCTTTGTGAAGTGGAGCATTGTATCTCCTCCTGTCTTCACCTTCACGCATATACATACCCACTACCAAGGTTGGTCTATTTTCTAAGAGCACCCTTTCTTCTTCTTCTCGTTCGACCTGAGCCAAGTTACGATATGCTGCGGCATAAGGTGAAACTACATTAATGACCGTTTGTATTTGCCCCGTCAAGTCTCTGTTGCAATCCGCATTGGAAGGGTTTTGCATACGCATGTCAAGCGAATTAGCAGCTTTGATAATATACAGTTAGCTAAACATAGGCACTTGGTTTTCATTAGCATGCAATGCTCCATACCTATGTAGCAGTTGTCCACATATCCTAAAACATGGAGGCCCATTAGCTGATAGAGAAGCAAAACTAAATGCATTATTATAAACTCTAATGCACTTACGGAAATAATTACCCAGTGCAGAATCATTAAGTAAAAGATTCCGTAACTCAGGCGGATAATCTAATAAATTCGAAAGTTGTACCTTACTATTTGTGCAACATTTAAGATTAGTTTCATGGTCAAATTTGACTGCTGCACAGTGTTCACATAAAACGTTAAATTCACCTAAACAATGAATGTCAGGTAAATTATTGTTTTCAATATCAATCCGTGCAGCATTTAAAAAGCAAGCCCTGCGCACTCGTCTGTTTTGGACATATGCTCTTTGGTGTTGTTGAGCATCGGTTGCATGTCGAGCAGCAGCTTGTTCGGGTTGCTCATTATCTCTTAGCGCCTGTTGTCGGTGAGCTTGCGCTTCAAGTAGAGCAGCAACTTGCTCAGGTTGCTCATTGTTTCTTAGAAGTTGGCGCTGTTGAGCATCAGCTGCACGTGGAGCAGTAGCTTGTTCAGGCTGCTCATTAGCCCGTCGCTGTCTTTGATTTTGTGCATTCTTCTCCCTTCTCAAATGAGCACGAATTGCACTTTGATTTGCACGGTATCTCCTTTGTCGTTCAGCATTCCTAATTCGACGACGTTGTTGAGTGTCATCAGGGAGTTGTTGTTGCCTCTCCTGTTGATGTTGCCGTGCATCAATTATATCCAATTATCCAATTGTGATCGAGGCTAAACAAACCTTTGAGGGATTTCGTAGTCATGATCAGAATTCATAACTCAAAAGAACAATGTATATAACAAAAACAGGAATGTTTTTTAGTTTTTATCACCACAAAAATAAAAACACAGCACTTGTGTTTTTTGTCAGTTTACGTAGCTAAGTAGACAACATATAAACAAAAAAGCAAACTTTCCTTTGTTGTCTTTAGGTAAACAAAATGATCGTTTTTCTCAACTTTATTTCTTTCTTTTCGCGCGAATAAGACTCAAGATGGTTGAAAGCGAACTTGATAAATTTCCTTTCGTTGCCATGACATTGAATGGGGGTTACAAGTACTTAAAAGTGTATTCGTTCAAGGTCAGTCTGAGGTAGTTATTGTAGAAATATGAATTTAAAATTAGCTAATATTTTCATATATGCAGTTAAAAGTGTTAGAATTTCTTGCAGCCATCGTCATTTCTTTGGTGGGAGCTACACATTTATACCCCCTAAATGTTTAAGTTCTCCACGATCTCTCCGTTGCAGGTCCCCGATTTCTTTCGAAGTTCATTCTACCATTTTGCGTGACTTACAGACAAACAGAGAATCGGCTATTAATATATAGACTAGCCGCCAAGGCGGCGTCGCTCGCCGCCCATGTCCACCTGCTCTGTATCACTGTATCAATAAACGTCAAATTTCCTTATAAACGGCTCGTAAAACTTGTGTTCAACCAGAAGCATATTCGAAGTCACAACCTCTCGTAAAACCAATCTTTTAGCAGTGTAACAATACACTCAAAACGTAGAGAGAGAAAACTTCAACTTTTTATTAGCTTTTTTTTTAAAAAAGTTACGCGCTCTAACATGGGTGCTATCAAACGTAAGGGGGAAATGGTTTCTCTTCTTAAAAAGATCACACGGGAGGAGAGAAAAAAGGGCACGTGCTAAATGAATAAAGTGAATAAAAAAAAACGTTCGATCTGATTAAAATAGATTAAAACAAATCGATTAAAACAAATTAAGACAACTATTATGACAAAAGCAAAAAAAAAAAATATTTTGTATCATATACTCTTTTTTTACCTATCGGTTTTTAAACATTTTGATTGCTCGAAAAAATGTTCACCCGTCTCAGACAGTCAGGCAAGGATACGTTAGGATACACTGGTAAACCGCACGTTTTGCCACTGCTTTATGTCCAAAACGTTTAATCAGTTAGTTTCAGTTAGTTTGTATTTAGTTGATGTATTGTTTTCAAAGCCAAGTCAACGTGGAATATAAAACTAACAATAATGATAAAAACAAAACGTTATTCCTATTAGTTCATCAGCCAAAAACAGTCACGTTCGATTGGGGTTGCAATGTATTTGCTTCGAACTCACGTCGCACACAAAAAAAGAAATAATTTCGCTCACAACTCAATCTACCATTTTGCGTGACAGACAAACAAACAGACAAACAAACAGAGAATTGGCTATTAATATATAGACTAGCCGCCAAGGCGGCGTCGCTCGCCGCCCATGTGCACCTGCTCTGTGTCACCCCGGAGACCCCAGTAAACTTCATATTTCTTGAAAAACGGCTCGTACAACCTGTGTTCAGCCAGAGGCAGATTCGAAATCAAACATCAAATATCAGTTTAAACAATGGTTCCAAAAAAACACAAATTTCATAATGTGTTACTTATTTATTTTTTAAAACAATCGTTGATCAGTACAACAATACACTCAAAACGTAGGAAGAAAAAACTTCAACTTTTTATTAGTTTTTGTTTTAAAAAACGCTCTAACATGGGTGCTATCAAACAGGGGGAAATGCTTTCTCATCTTAAAAAGTTCACACGGGAGGAGAGAACAAAGGCACGTGCTAAATGAATAAATAGAATAAAAAAACGTTCGATCAGAACGCTTAACAATTAAAAAAAGAAATTAAATTAATAAAAGAAAAGCAAAAAAAAAACATTGTGTTTTATGATACTCTTTTTTTACCTATCGGTTTTTAAACATTTTGATTGCTCAAAAAAAAAGTTCACTCGTCTCAGACAGTCAGGCAAGAGTTAGTGGCAAACCGAACATGCGGCCACGTTCTGCCACGGCTGCTTTTTGTCCAAAATGTTTAATCAGTTAGTTTCTTTGTATTTAGTTGATGTACTGTTTTCAAAGCCAAGTCAACGTGGAATATAAAACTAACAATAATGATAAAAACAAAACGTTATTCCTATTAGTTCATCAGCCAAAAAAAGTCACGTTCGATTGGGGTTGCAATGTATTTGCTTCGAACTCACGTCGCACACACACAAAAAATAATTTCGCTCACAACTCAATCTACCATTTTGCGTGACTTACAAACAAACAAACAGACAGACAGACAGACAGAGAATCGGCTATTAATATATAGACTAGCCGCCAAGGCGGCGTCGCTCGCCGCCGATGTTCACATGCTCTGTATCACTGTATCAATAAACGTCAAATTTCCTTGTAAACGGCTCGTACAACTTGTGTTCAACCAGAAGCATATTCGAAGTCACAACCTCTGATAAAACCAATCTTTTATCAGTGTAACAATACACTCAAAATGTAGAGAGAGAAAACTTCAACTTTTTATCAGCTTTTGTTTTAAAAAAGTTACCCACTCTAACATGGGTGCTATCAAACGTAAGGGGGGAAATGGTTTCTCTTCTTAAAAACATCACGACGGAGGAGAGAAAAAAGGCACGTGCTAATTGAATAAATAGAATAAAAAACGTTCGATCAGAACGCTTAACAATTAAAAGAAGAAATTAATTTGTTAAAAGAAAAGCAACAAAAAAAAAACACATTTTGTTTTGATATAATACTCTTTTTTTACCTATCGGTGTTTAAACATTTTGATTGCTCAAAAAAAAAGTTCACCCGTCTCAGACAGTCAGGCAAGAGATAGTGGCAAATCGCACATGCTGCCACGTTCTGCCACTGCTGCTTTTTGTCCAAAATGTTTAATCAGTTAGTTTCTTGTTATTTAGTTGATGTACTGTTTTCAAAGCCAAGTCAACGTGGAATATAAAACTAACAATAATGATAAAAACAAAACGTTATTCCTATTAGTTCATCAGCCAAAAAAAGTCACGTTCGATTGGGGTTGCAATGTATTTGCTTCGAACTCACGTCGCACACAAAAAAAGAAATAATTTCGCTCACAACTCAATCTACCATTTTGCGTGACAGACAAACAAACAGACAGACAGACAGAGAATCGGCTATTAATATATAGATAGCATCACAAGAATATCATATTTCATGACGCAAAAAGGATGCATTTAATGTCGCAAAAAAGGACAAATTCAATGTCGCAAAAAATGATACATTTAATGTCGCAAAAAAGAAGACATTCAATATCGCAAAAAACGACACGTAATGTCGCAAAAAGTGACATTTATCAATGTCTCAACTATTTTCATTTTGCAACATCCGGCACGTCATAGTATTATGAATATTTTTACGTGTTTCAGATCTTCCGATTGAAAAGTTTTTCTGTTCAGAACTCCAGTGTTGATAGTGAACTAAACATGCTTTAATAAAATTTTTGAGATGTCACTTTCAGAATTAAAACCTTTAAAAAAATTTACACAGGCTACTAGTATATAAGTGACGATTACAGTTGAAAAGATTAGCTGTTCATACGGTAGAGAATGTATAACATTAAGGCTTACATGTTAACTTGGCGCGAAAAGAAAAAAAAACGGAGCTCTGTGAATGGGGCCGACTCGGTCAAGAGTCGGAGTGTTAATTAATTGACTGCTTAAATCCTATATGTGTATCCCTGCTGTTGCACACCAATATTGTTTTGTCAATAGTCAGCAAAGCGACAATGGCATCATCTCCATCATCTGGAAATAAATGTCAATTTGCTGTCAGTAAATCATAATCTCCTCTTTGTCTGGTAGCTTCACTTTTGCTTGGTAATAATAGCTGGTGTTATCGAACAGCATCTTTGATTTACTTGAACTACACGGAATGATTTTCTTACCAGGTGAGACTTCCGCAGAAAAGCCCAAGTTTTACAGCATGTGCATAAGAAGAACTTCTGGATATTTGCTGAGACTGCAGGCAATTGAAATTCCTTTATTTCTAGTTGCAGTATTATATCATTGTTTTATACCATTGACCTTTCTTGTGTAATGTCTGGATGTTCTGTGGTACATGATCTATATATTAATAGCCGATTCTCTGTCTGTCTGTCTGTCTGTCTGTTTGTTTGTAAGTCACGCAAAATGGTAGATTGAGTTGCGAGCGAAATTATTTCTTTTTTGTGTACGACGTGAGTTCGAAGCAAATACATTGCAACCCCAATGGAACGTGACTTTTTTTTGGCTAATGAACTAATAGGAATAACGTTTTGTTTTTATTATTATTGTTAGTTTTATATTCCAAAGGACTACGTTGACTACTTTGATCTGAAAACAATACATCAACTAAATACAGAGAAACTAACTGATTAAACATTTTGGACAAAAAGCAGCAGTGGCAGAACGTGGCAGCATATGTTCGGTTTGCCACTAACTCTTGCCTGACTGTCTGAGACGGGTGAACTTTTTTTTGAGCAATCAAAATGTTTAAAAACCGATAGGTAAAAAAAGAGTATCATATCAAAACAAAATGTTTTTTTTTTTTTGCTTTTCTTTTAATAAATTAATTTCTTCTTTTAATTGTTAAGCGTTCTGATCGAACGTTTTTTTATTCTATATATTCATTTAGCACGTGCCTTTTTTCTCTCCTCCGTGTGAACTTTTTAAGAAGAGAAACCATTTCCCCCGTACGTTTGATAGCACCCATGTTAGAGCGCGTAACTTTTTTAAAACAAAAGCTAATAAAAAGTTGAAGTTTTCTCTCTATACGTTTTGAGTGTATTGTTACACTGATAAAAGATTGGTTTTACCAGAGGTTGTGACTTCGAATCTGCTTCTGGTTGAGCACAAGTTGTACGAGGAAATTTGACGTTTATTGATACAGTGATACAGAGCAGGTGGACATGGGCGGCGAGCGACGCCGCCTTGGCGGCTAGTATTTTAAAATTTGGGTATTGATCTTTTACAGCGAGATTTTTGATCTTGTAGCTGCAATTGCATTTCAGTTTTTCTTTTGATACTTTCCGTAAAATCATGCGACTTGTCATTAATTTTTCTCTCCCGTTTCTTTACAGGATTTTCGTGAAATTTGTAATTTGTAATGGCAATAAGCTTGTCTCCTACATCTGCATGTGCTAACACAGATACCCTTTCACCTGCTTTTTTCTTGAAAACTTCAGCAACACTGACAACCGGTGCTTCATGAACAGGTACGAAATCCATCTTAACAAACTCAAGAGTAGTTTTTTTGCTTATTTCTATTTCTGTCTTCTTGAGTATAGGGTTCAGATTGTGTTGCACATTTACTAACTTTACTGGTGTGTTTTTGCTATATATAAATCAGATTTGAAACATACTGCACGATGATTTCCTTCAGCACCTTGCAAAAGCATGTTATAATATTTCTTATTTGGAGCTTTATAGGTGATACGTCATGGATGAAACTTTCTGTTGTTGAATTTGTTAAGAAAAACAACCAGAATGAAAGTTAGTTTTTCAGAATCTTTTAAAAGGAAAGTAAGGTCAAAATGATTTTCAATGTACTCAGACAGATCTTTGAGTTTCTGCTTATAGATCGGGGAAAAACATTGCTTCAGCTTCAGTTGAGTTACGCCTGTAATGAACGAAGATCTGTGAAAATGCCTAAAAGTTGTTGTGTCGCTGATTTTCATACAAACAAGACAAAAAAACCTGAATTTCAGTTTTACTGTTTTCCTAAAAAAGTAATCATGGAGAAGAAGTTTTTACATTTTTCAAGTTATTATACTTTAAAACTCCGAGAAAAGAGAACTTTGAAAGGCACCCTGATGCTGTACCTTCAAAATTTCCTGGGAAATCTTTAGCAAGAGATTCTCGCGGAAATTAATCTTTTCCATCCATTAAGTTAAATTCCATAAAAATCATTATTTTGATCAACAGCGAAATTAAATTCCCATGAAAATTTCTTCCCTAAAGGAATTTCTAGTTTTCTTCCAAGATTAAGTTGAAAAAAAACATTGATGCGTGATTGATTTAGGTCTTTCCTTCAGAAACAGAAATTTTCCAGGAAAGAAAAGGAAATATTTAAATATTTTTTTTCACAAAGCTTATAACTAGACTGAAAATGCTGGGCAGAACTTAAGCATATCATTCTAGGCTGATGTTCCCCACTCCTTCCTGTTTGAAATGTTGTAAATGAAGAAGCGCTGCATGTCGATTTCATGTGTTGCAGATTTGGTTTTAGAGCTTCGTTAATACCACCAAAATCTGTTTAGCTTCTAATAGTATAAGTCACTTAACATCACAAACCGTCAAGCCGAGAATAGTATTTGGATCTGGTAAAGTATCATCATACTTCAGTTTGAAAGATAAGACCTTGAAGGAGCACAAACATGATGTTGTATATAAGTATGAATGTCCTGATAGTAGCTGTTCTGCAACATGCATCGGAGAAACAGGAAGGAGACTGAATGAACGTATGTTAAATCACCAGAAACGAGATAAAAAGTCTCACAAAAAAAAAGTCTGGACATCCCGGAGCAAGTATGGATAACTTCACGATTTTGAATGAAAATTGTGGTGGTTATAGAAGAAGGAAAGTGTACGAAGCTCTATATATTCGTGACAATTCGCCAAATTTGAACATACAAGAACAATCAACACCCTTGGTTTTATTTTGCTAGTTTTTTGTATGTTATAAGGGCAGAACAAATATAAAGTATTTCATATGAGATACCTTGTATTTTTTCGAGCAGCCTAAGTTACGCTTACTAAGCCGATTGGAAGGCTTAGGTTTGCCGTATAAGTGTATTTGTTGTTCTCGTATACCGTTCGTTTTTCTATGTTACAATGGTCACGTATTATCTGTTTCTGTAATTATATACTCGTTAGTCTTGTGTTGTCATTAGTTACCTTTGTTCATGTATATAAAAGATTAATAAAAAAAATGTAAGTAAACTTGTATGAATAAGACTGTATCATAGCTTGATAATGCCTAGCAGTGGCTAGAGCGAAATATCGCTAGTAATATAAAATCAAAATGAGAAATCTTCTCGTATTTATATTTTGCATTAAATTATGTCTCCACACCAACCTATATCGAAGACCGGATAATAATTATTGTTGTTAAAATAAGACAAAGTTGGAATATCAATTTCCATAGCAAGGCAAGTATTGTATTTAGTTATGAAAAATAGCACTGTATTTTACAAGAAAATAAACAGATGTAGCTTTATACTTTTTACTCACTGTGTTTGTCCCATTCAAACTCTTGTTGAATGGCCCTTGACAATAAATTGACAGTGAACTATCAATGAACAGAGTTTGACACACTTAATTGCTACTTAATGATCTATAATGTTCTCGGTGTTTCATTGTTGAACAAATTGTGCTCTCTTTTGTGAATGATAAGTTTGTGCACTACTGCGGAGATTGGTATGGAGTGTCATAACTGGATCATTTTTTCCATTGTGCTCTCCAAAATTTTCAGTTTTAAATAGACCTTAATTGTTCACTACGCAAGGATCTAACTGTTCTTTTTTGTGATGTTTTTTTGTTCTTTATGTAAACCATTAACAAGAAATACATTTCTCCTTCGTCAAAAGGAATGAATACATGACTCTTCTGGGATTTTGATAAAACGTTTAAACGTCTTGTTATGAGTGCAATGTTGTAAACGTTTTCATTAAAAACGTTTAAACGTTTAAAAAAAAACGTTTTTACATTACTTAACTGTCCAGCGGACTTCGGTATCATTGCATTTCTCCGTAACCGTAAACAGGTTTCGTTTGAAAAAATTTCTAGCGGTTTGCTTATAAATTTTCACATTTATATGCGCCATTTTTGGAAAGTTACAATGTGACCAGGGGTACTTATTGAATCTATTTCGCCAAATAGAAGTGATAAGTTTCCGAAAAGCATTTCTTAATTTGTCGATAAGGCCACATTATTGTTTTACATTTAACATCAGTTTTCTCTTAAAAATCTCTCCACGGTGTTTTTTTGAATATGAACAACTATTGTCACCATATAGCCCATCTTAAAATAACTTGGGTTTCCCTGTGCTTTGTGATGTATCAAGTGCACGATTTAACTCACACAGGCTCTCTTCGAAGAAGGCGACATGGCATGCAGAAATGTTCGTAGCGTGGTAGGTACCTTAAGGGAAGAAATCTATACTGGTAGAAAATGTTGCGAAAGAAATTTTTGCGGAATTTATTTTTGCGATTTTGCCCTTTTTCGCAAAAATAAGTTCCAAAAAAAACGAAGAAAATTCGTTCATCCGCAAAAATTAATTCCGCAAAATTGTAGAAAAAAAATTGATTCGCAAAAATAAATTCCGCAAAATTGTAAGAAGAATCTTGACTCGCAAAAATAAATTCCGCAAAAATCTGTAAAAAATCAGTGATCCGTAAGAATAAACTTAAATTTGTTAAGCAAACTGTTTATTACGGAAACCTCAATCTTACAGGGAGAAGACGACTGCAAAGGGAAATTTTACACCAGGAAAGAAGGAAACTAGGCAATTCGATCTTCTTAAAGACTTTTTCCTCCAATTTAGATCTATACATCTAGTCTAAAATAATAATATCTTCACTATTTATATCTTTTGTTTTTTGAATAAGTTTCGTATGTCATGGTATTTGTCTTTTTCCACATCTTTGTGTTCTCGGGACTTCTTCTTTTTTCTTGTCTCTTTAATACTAGCATCACTATCTACAATCTTAGCTTCATGATGTAGAAAACAGCCAATTACTGCACTTTCGTCGGGCTCATAATACAAGATATCTAACATTTCTTTGTACTTTTCGACAATAGCCTTATTCTTCATCGTGCTAGAAGGCATGCGAACTTCTAGTCTACAAGGTATTTCTAAACCTCCTTGAACAATTGGTGAGGTTCGATATGATGTTGACGTCAACGTTGCTGTAACATTTCCACCTCTGTCTAACAAAAATTTTGTTGGCCGCGAAATTTCCATAGGTAGATGACCAACGATACCTCCTGTACCTCTTTCACATACTTTAATTGCAAAAAAATCGTAAGGATTGTTTTCTTCGTGTGCACAATCCAAAATCTCGTCTGCTTTTGGTTGCCAAATCTTTTGATAGTAATGGAAGCCTCCAACTGCGGATTTAAATACAAACATTTTTTCTTCAAAAGGTAAAATTTTATTCCTTTTCGAAGAATGATATCAAATGCCAATGTTTACTTTTTCTTTGGCGTTAAAAAAATTCGAATGAAAACTGGATTTCGAATGATTGCAAAAAGAAAAAAACATTCTATTTAATGACGCATGATTCCATTTCTCATCTTGTCACTTGCATATGTTGTGTTCAGCAGGATAATATAAAGAAGAAATTATCGATTGATTTCCTTTCTTATAAAAATGTCAAGCGAGTCTGAAGGTAAATAACAATTACTATTTTTCATTTTTAAGAATCGTTATTCTTTCTCTCCTGTTTTTAAAAAGATGCGTGATCGATAATATGAAAAATAAAAGAGAGAAATATCAGGCCTCAAGTATCAATTCCTGTTATGGATTGTATTTTTTAGTTCCTTCGACATATCCTACTCAAAGTGAGAGTGGACTTGGAAGTATTGACCACGAGGTTATCATGCAAGCATTACAAACGCAACCATCAAAGCTTCAATATGGAAAGTTTACTCCCGAGGATCGTTACGCCATTGGAAAGTATACATCTATCCATGGACCTGCAGCAGCAGTAAGAAAGTTCTCTAAAACGCACCCAAAACTTAAAGAAAGTACCGCAAGAAGCTTTCGTTTAAAGTATCAGAAGCTTCTGAAATTACACAATCCGCAGACTTCACCAACAAAAAAGATCACTTCTTTGAAACGTGGAAGACCCTTGCTTTTGGGAAAACTTGATGAAACTGTTAGGAAGTTCCTGATAGCGTTAAGAAAGAAGGGAGGTGTTGTTAATGCGGTGGTCGCCATGGCAGCTGCTAAGGCCCTAATATCAAAGAGTAACAACGAGCACTTAAAAGCAATTGATCTCGATTCTTCATCGTGGGTGAAAAGCCTTTTTCGACGAATGGGTTACGTAAAAAGAGCAAGTACAACCGGTAGACCGGAAATTCCAGATGGTGCCAAAAAAGAAGCTGGATTGATATTCCACCACCAAATAGCAAGATTCGTAGAAAAATATGACATCCCACCTTCTCTCATAATAAATATTGATCAAACACCATCTAAGTTGGCACCTGTCTCGAGCAGAACAATGGCAGAGAAAAATACAAAACACGTTTCCATAGCAGGATCTACTGACAAGAAGGCAATTACTGCTACATTTGCAATCACACAATCAAACGATTTTTTAACCATGCAGCTTATCTACGGTGGGAAAACACAACAAAGTTTTCCCCGGTTCAAGTTCCCTGTCTCCTTTTCTTTAAGCGCAAATCCAAAACATTTTAGCAATACAACCGAGTCCTTAAAACTTCTTGATGAAATTTTTATACCTTATGTTGTCAAGGAACGCAAAGAACGTAATCTTGCAGAAACACAATATGCACTGTTAATCATGGACGTTTTTAGGGGGCAGATAACTGACGCTGTCATAAACAAGCTTCAAGAAAACAACATATTAACCGTCCGAGTACCAGCAAACATGACAAACATATTTCAACCATTAGATCTCACTGTTAATGGGTCAGCAAAGTCTTTTATGAAACGTAAGTTTACGGAATGGTACAGTGCTGAAATTGGTATAGCTCTTGATCAAGGTATCCCTCTTGATGACATCGAAATCAAGTTAAAAATATCGGTTCTCAAACCTCTTCATGCTAGTTGGCTCGTCGAGCTTTTTAATTATATGACTTCGGACAAAGGAAGACAAGTGATAGAGAATGGATGGAAGGCTGCTGGCATTGTTGAAGCACTTAAAAAAGGTGCTGATGGCCTCGAACCACTAGATCCATTCGCTTCGATTGATCCATTAGATACATCAACAATCCGTGAGCCTTTTGAACAAAACCTACCTACCTGTGACCCAGATGAAAACTTCGTATCACCTAGACAAGATGACAATGATTCTGATGACGATTTAGAGGACATGGATGACTCTGATGGTCAACCAGTGAGAAATATCTTTGAAGTTTTAAACGATGAAATATAATACATGTATCGAAGAATATTACAAAGTCAAAAATTCATTGTTTTTTCATTTGTATTCCATATCTCTTTCAATTACTGAACTAAATGTTTCAATTTTTATGATCGTGCTGTCAAAAATAATTCTGAAAATTCGAATATCCGCAAAATTTTATTCCGTAAATTTTAAGAAGATTCGTTCATCCGCAAAATAAATTCCGCAAAAAATTCTCCCCGTATAAATTTCTTCCCTTAAGGTATGCTTTTAAATCTTTAAAATTCCAGATGTTTCAATACTCAATTTTATGTGGAAACATAACTTTTTTTAATTAAACTTTGCATTGTCTCAAAATTTCTTTAAACTGACATGTTTTTGTAGGCCTTAACATCTTAAAATTTTGCAGGATATTCTTTAAGTGTAATTACCATTTTGACTAGGAAAACAGATTTAGACAGCTGTTGCTATTAGATAAAGACCCTCTGAATAATCGTTCTAAATCTCATTTTATCTATCTGAACTCTCTCAACTTATGAAGGGGATCCTGTGACGAAAAGTGATTGTACATAAAAGAACTCAAAAAGTTGATTAGAAAGTCTTTTTATCACTTTAATATCAACCCCATTTCTGAGGCGGTAGATTAAAAAATTTCATGTTCATTCTGGAGCTTCCTGTACAGCTGGTGCTGGAGCAACAGTGTCCTCTGTACCTGCCAAACAAAAGGGTCTTATATCTCTTTGTAGAGATATTCTCTACGATCAGCTGAAAATCCTGTTGGTTTTATTTCAGGTGGGGTATCTTTTGTAACGTTGGCACATTTCTTCACCAACTGGAATGATCGCCACTCTGAATCAAGCGACACACGGCATTTGACGATTCCTGGTTGGTTTTTGTCCATAACGAAATATTGGAAGTTTGTAACGCTGTCAATTTTACAAAACATCTAGCTGAGTTTGCTCGACCAGTCATAAGTTGGAACCATGACTTTAGCATCATGTTGACATACTAACTCAGCGATGTTGCATGTACCACTTTCGTTACAGACATCAGCGATTTCATACAGGGTCCATAACGGTGTTGTTCTGGTTTTCTTCTTAAACACGCCAAAACATCTACAAAAAACAATACAGTAATATGTAAATTAGGAATATTTGGAAGAGACTTTGAATGATACTAGTTCCACTGCTTTTGCAGAGGAAAAAGTTGATGTAGTATTCTCCATGTCAAATTGCTTGAGTAAGGATGTAAACACAACTAACCTGTCACAACTAAACTTAGTATGTCCAACTGTCATAAAGGAGTATTCTATTCGTTCATGGAAACCCACCATAGTCCGCCACAATAAATACCACATAAAAAGTTGTTTCTATTTTGACCTGTTGAAAATAAAATTACCAAATTACCATAACTTAATGACTTTATAAAACTTGTTTTTCAGATGTTATGTATAAAGGGACCACTTACCCACATAGTTATCAGCGTGGATGGTTGCAACAGTTTCTCCCAACCCATTGTTTTCAAAGAGATGGTGCACGTAAGAAATAGTTGAATTTGCCCTTTTGCCAGTTGTGACAATTTCTTCAATCAAGTAGTTGTATTGCATATTTAATCCGTCATTACAGATACCGAATATGCTGGCTGCATTTATGTCCCGTCTTAAAGTAAATGGGACCAGGTTGACGCGGATCTTGGGGATATTGGAGTTGCTGGGCGTAATCCCAGCTGTAATGAGCAACGACATCGAAAGAGCATGGTAAGTGTTTTTCGAAGGGCTTTCAAAGGGTTTTCAAAATGTTTTCTTTGGCCACTTCACATATCGGCTTTAGCGCATTTTAGGTGATGTAGCTGATCCTTCAAGATCTCACTTTTCACCTCGACACTTTCATTAGAACTTTTAAACAGTCGGTTGTTGTTATTTTGACACTTCCAGCATAGGTCTGTCAAAGGCTTAGCAACCACAGCCCATGGTATTAATTCGTTCCACAGCTGACAGAACAAACTGTAGCTCACAAAAGGCATTTTAGATTTGATGCAGCTATCTTTATAGTATAGCCAGACACTTTGCTTAGTCTCAGACGATGAGATCAAAGAGATGTCCTGGTTCCGATATACAGGAATTCGACCAGGAAGGCCAACCGCATTTTCCTCAGCAAAATTCCCCACAAATTCTTTAACGTGCTGTTTGGTTTGATGCTGGTGTGTGTTCGATGGCAAGTGCCGTTTGTTTCCATGTGTAGGTGGCTGGAAACCGTTGTTTTCATAGTGTTTGCATAAATAAGAATATCTGTGTAATGACATGTTAACGAGAAAAAGAAACATGGTTCTGCAAATTCTTCTCCCAAACATTGTATACTTAAGCTGAGTGTCCTCATTTCTTTCTCAGTTTAGTTGTAAAAAACTTAGTACAAAAATGTCATGGTTATCATGTTTCAATTCAATCATTGCCATCCTACAATTTCCTCTTTCGTAAAGATGTTACTGCAACATCCTCCCGCAGGCCCGGTTTTGCATCCACAACCTTTTTCAATGAAATTTTCAATTACAGTTTCTTTGCAAGTTTCCGCCATTTTATCGTTAAGTATAAACAACTATGAGCAGCTGTTGCTAGGCTTAAAATTAATTTGGCAGTTCAAATTTGCATAATTTACGTGAATGACCAATCAGAAATATTCCTGCTGAAAAATTCGAATGTTTCATGAACAGCGTGAATGTTTTGATTTTTGGTTGAAGATTATCAAGCGCAGTGTCAAGTAATTTTTGATAGAATGGTGGTTGAACAACAACAATTCATTCTTATTCATTTTGATATTGACGATACAACGTCGGTTTATCCAACAAACAGGTTAAAATGTGATAAAATAGTGGTCTGTGGGAGATGCAAGGCAAAGTTCTGTGGAAAACTCTACGAGGCCACCATTTTAGCTATCGAAGGTAAAAAAGAAATCTTCCTTTCAAAAAAACTTTCCTTTAAGGCAATTGCATTTAACACACCCCTTTACTTACACAGATAGCAAAGCAGCCTTGGACAAATAGGAAATGGAGTGGCAGAGGGAAAGAGATGAAAAAGAAAGGAAAAGAATGAGAGCAGAAAGCCCGGTATTTACACATAACTGACATTTTCTATTGTTCAATAATTCAATCGTATTAATATACAAAATTTAAAAAGTAGGAAAACGCCATCGAGGAAATCGAGGAAAGCATAGATTCGCCCAGCACCACTGGAGAGGCTTTATTGGTAGTAAGTGTTACAAACACTTTTCACTTGATTATGTAAATTCGAAGACTTTATACAAATCGGCTTAAACCTGTATAACTGACATAAGACCTGTTATTTTCATAGCATTCAACTAAGTTAGATGAAAACCCTTCTTAAATCACATGAAATGCATTGTTACAAAAAGGTGGATTTTTAGGGCTTGGATTTGAGTTATATAGTTATAGAGTACCTTAAATGTAGAAATGTTGACATGGATTTAATTTGGAGCCAGTAGATTTAGGGTGCTGATATAATTTTGTGCAGTCGGGATTTATTTAATTTTGTTGTGAATTTAACTTGGAGCAATTGAGACTTAATTTTTTGGTGAAAAAATAAATTTACTGTGGATTTAATTTTGAGCATTTCGTTGCAATTGCGCCAAGTGTTCTCCATGTCAAAATCTCTGCATATCAGTTTTCATTTGACACCATTTGTTATAAACTACAATACATTTCTTTTATAGATACAGAGTTTGACATCATACAACGAATATCTAAAAAGACAAAAAAAAATAATAATACAAAAAGAAACTGGTTGTCAAAGAACACAAAGCGATACAAACAGATTTTATGTTGTGTTGTGAGACTACTTCTTCCAGATTGTAAAAACTGGAAACAGCGATTGCTAGCATATCAGCAAATGTAGAACTGCTTCTACAAAAAAACAATCAAACATGTGATTTACAAAGAGTTCCTGAGAATTTGTCAACCATTATTTCTCATCACATATCTGCTGCTCAGCAGAAAACTTCTCAGAAATCTTTGTTTTCTCCTGAAGTACAAGGAGAAAATGAAGACAATGATGAAGGAGATATGTTTGAGGTCACTCAAACTTTACCTACCCCTGGTCCATTCATGAGGCTCCTACAACCAGACATCAGATCACCGGACACATTCACAGCCACACAGATACTTTACAGCTCAAACACCATGTTGGATTGCGCATTCAATCTTATCAAAGCAGTTTTCCCTGAACAAACGTTGAAAAGTTCTAGTTTATCAGGGAAAAAAGGACTTAAGCAGTTGGACCCAGAAAAAGTGGACTAGATAAAGCAGCAGGTCACTTCACGTTTTGTTGGGGAAAGTTGGGAAAATTTATTGTCCAAGTTAACGCAAAAACTAAGATTTCACAGATTTCAAATAATTAAGAAATAGATACAATCACTAAGATAACGTAATATAAGGCTTGTCAGTTATTTAATTTGACCACAAAAAATTCCTACATAGGCCTATTCCTTCATTATTTCGAATCTGTGAATCTAATTTTTATTTTCCACAAGTGTATTATATAGCTAAAAATTATAAAGTTATTAATATTTTTGTGATGTATAGTTGTTTCATGGTACTGTTTGAACTAGTTTAACAGAGTTTGTCAGTGTTTCTGAATTGTATCGTCATTGAACTGGAGGTTTTTGATGGACTTTGTGGTTTGCTATGAGTGAGGATGATGGCAGTTCAACAGCTTTTTCATCTTTCTGATTATCAAGTATCTCCTTTACTGAAATTTTACTGGAATAACAAAATCACTTATCTCATTTGAGAAATCAAGTTTTCTTTTTCTTGTTTTAAATACAGGTCTTCAGTCTTCCTTACGTACAATGTTGTTTTGATTTTAATCAACTAACTTCTTTCCAAAAAATTGAAGGCTACTCCTCTTCTAAAATTAATTAAGAGAGAGAAAGTTAATTTTATTTTACATAATCAGGATTCTCCCGTTGCTGAGTTTTGTAATTAGCCCTACTTAGAAAAATCCTTCTGATAAGAAATAAAATAAAAATGTCAAGAGTTCCTCAGTAATAATGCTTACTGCACCTCTGAAAAAAAGAAAAACCAGCATTTCAAGATCTTTTTTCCAAACCATGCTTTTTTTCCAAGCCATGCTTCTTTGTTCTAGAGAATGAGTCAGCGGTAGAGCAAAAAATTACATTGGCTGTCACATGAATTAATTTGCCCGATCAACTGCCAAGGTTAAGCCTCCCGAAATTTTTTTCAAAATTCAGGATTAAACGGAAGACTGATGTTAAGGCTGGTTCATTCAATGTAAATCAAAAAATAAATTCGGCCATACGCACGACCACAGCGAACGATGGGAAAACCGGCCTATAGTTCCGTCTTCCTTGCTCAATAGCAGCCGAAGCAACAGCTCTTTCGCTCTTTACTATAATGCATCATTTTTAACAGTAAAACGTTTTCATCGATAAACGTTTTATAGTTAAACGTTTAAACGTTTTTAATGTTCTGCATAAAACGTTTTATTTAAACGTTTTCTTTTTCGAATTCTTGGAACATTTTTGAATTTTGATAAAACCGTTTAAACGTTTTTATAAAAACGTTTTTAAAAAAATGTTTTTTCTATTGTTTTTGCAACGTTTAAACGTTTCTTTGAAAAACGTTTTATCGTTTGTTATCAAAATCCCCTGGAACATCACATATTGAGGTTTATGCAAGGATATTGATGTCAAATATTGTTGGTATTACTATTTTAGCGAAGCTTCAGATATCATAAGGGAAGAAGTGGAAGCACAGCAACCAATCAGAAAGAAAGTATGTACGACACACAAGCCTTCCTCTTCTACTGACAATGGTATTGGAAAGACGTTTTTGAACTTCTCTGTACACCATTTGTAGGAGAAAAATCTGAAAACGAAGCAGATATACTGGACTTTGGAAAAGCGAACAGTGTATTCAACAGCACTTTACAATGTTTTGCTGTCACCGAAGTTTACATACCCCATGGTAAAGAGAAAAAGACTCAAGAATTCTTGCAACCTGGATGTGGAGACGCTTATTGCTCGAAGTAGTAATGCAAACTTAGAGGAAATGGAAAATGTCCTCCCATATCACGTCAATCTTTTTCGAGACATCTTACAAGAATACAGAAACCAACGAAACATGATTCATTGCTACGTATCTATTTGTTTGAGTTTAGTGCTCCAGACCAATCTATATATTAATAGCCGATTCTCTGTCTGTTTGTCTGAATGTCACACTAAGGGTAGGTTTAGTTGTGAGCGAAATTATTTCTTTTATTGTGTGTGCGGGAGTTCGAAACAAATACATTGCAACCCCAATCAATTATTATTATTAGTTTTTTATTCCACATTGAGTTGGCTTTGAAAACGATACATCAACTAAACACAAAGAAACTAACTGATTAAACATTTTGGACAATAGCAGCAGTGGCAGAACGTGGCAGCATGTTCGGTTTGCCAGTGTATCCTAACGCTTGCCTGATTGTCTGAGACGGGTGAACTTTTTTTGAAGCAATCAAAATGTTCAAAAACCGATAGGTAATAAAAAAATTTTTTTTCATGAAACAAAATATTTTTTTGCTTTTGTCATAATAGTTGTCTTAATGTCTTTTAATCGATTTTAATCTGATCGAACATTTTTTTTATTCACTTCATTCATTTAGCACATGCATTTTTTTTCTCCTCCTGTGTGATTTTTTTTAAGAGAAACCACTTTTTCACCTATTTCTGACAGCACCCATGTGAAAGCGCGTAAAACAAAAGCTTATAAGTTGAAAAGTTTTTTCTCTGTGTGTTTTGAGGGTATTGTTAAACTGATATCTGATTGGTTTAAAATCGTAAATAAAAACCACGTAAAGTTCACGTTCCGAATGCATTGTGTATATCAAGAAAGTAAGAAAGTCTGCGGACATTTTAAATGTGACTGCGACAATGAACGGCTGAGTAAAGAAGATGCAAGATTTGAAAAACCAGTAACATATTTCTCTTCGCGTGCAAACAAGCTCTATTTAGCGATAATGCCAGCAGCAAAGGCAGTCTTATCGCTGGTTTGAAGTGCAATAAGCAGGTGGTGACACAACTTAAGCTAAACATGGACAGCGAGCGACGCCACCTTGGCAGCTAGTCTACTTATACTATGTTTTTTTTAAAATTTATGGTCAAAATCTTCTTACTCGTGGTCATTTTTTTGTTAGACCATTGATAATTGACGTTTAGTATAATTAGCACGCGGCGTGACGTCAGTTATTTTTATCGCATTACGGGGGAATCATTGCATTGCATCCCCAATCGAACACGACGTTTTTGGGGAAATATCTCGAGAACCAATAGGAATAACTGACGTTTTTTAAGGTTCGCGATACGGGTAATAGGATCACGCAACATTTGGGCTTAAATTTAATTTGGTACTGCGGCTATGACGTCATCAAAACATTTGATCTGCGATATCTCTGCAACGGTTGATCGTGGCGAAACGATCCCATACACTTTTTTTGATCAGCTTTTCAAGCTCTACAACATGGGAACACGATTTTGTGATTTAATTTTTCGTCATCTATTTTCGACATATTCTTTTCAAAATTATAGCCGTAAAAAACTTTTACGCGAGTTACTATCTTATTATAATAATCCGCGCTGTGTGTCACACTTTTATTTTAGAGAGTGATATATTTACTTTTTTTTCACGATCAAAACCTTCTTATTTTTTCCATTTTCATAGTAAAGCCAGGCAGAGGTGATAGCATTTTTTAAAGATTAGTATATGGGGAAATCCCGCCGCTGATCAATTTCATTGGCTAATAAAGGAAAACTCTTAGAATACGTAGTTTTGATTGGCTGACGAATTCCAAAAATTTCGGTCGTTAATAAAGGCTTTTATTTCTTCGTTGTGAACTTCACAAAGAAACACAGGTTTGTATACATACCAAAGTATTGTTGTTATAAAACTGTATATTGTTAAACTTTTACTGTTATTGTATTTTAGATTAATAAAAGAACAGGTATAACCACATGCTTAGGTGAGTTTTTGAACAGATGTTTCTTTTTATATATATATAGAATTTTTCAGAGGAAAACCAAACGTAGAACGAAATGGAGAAAGTCTATTTTTATTTTACGTGCTGTTTACGTATTTCTTTTTATAGTTATCAAATTGTTATGGGAGTGCAGCAGTAAAGTAGTGTAGATGAAGTTGAAGTTGTTTAAAAATGGCTGCAGAAAGGATGATGTTTATTTACATTGGTGAAAATGGTTTTACTTCTTTTCGGTGGGAAATTGTTTGGAAAAGATATAAAGTAATATACGTAAGTACATGAGTCAAACGGATTTAATAAATACAGCGTTAAAAGAGAGTAAAAACAGAGTTATAACGATCAAATCATAAAGATGCAGGTCCTACACGAGCAGTTACTGATTTGTTTTGGTAACGAACTGTTCCTTATTTTATTTATTTCAAAATGGCTCCACAGTTATGAAGTTACGAAGAAAGCATTTTTATGTTTTTCACTGTATAAAAATGGTGGTGGAATTGCAGTAGAAAACAAAGAGAAAGTGTATGTTTACAATAGGAAAGTATGCTGGAAAGTAAATCGAGTGTTATTAATTTGCTTACAGGTATGAAATATAGAAAGTAAAGAAAGTTTAGAAGTGTTTGATAATGGGCTACCTACAGTACAGAACATGATCAATATTGTTTACTAACATGCTGATGTGAATTGGTATTGAAAGGTAAAGTTAAAATAGTATTTATTTAGTTAAAACACAGTTAGTATTAATGGGTAAATAAAGGATAAGAAGGATGTTTATTGTTGTGTTTTGAATTTTCCAGAGAGGAGCTTTGAACTGGAAATAAAAAATGGCTCCACACCACATTTCATATGTTAAAAATTCTTTAGCTATACTAATTCTGTCATTACGTTTGTGTTTTTAATTAATATTTTTAGGGTAAATATGTTTTCAAAGTTTCTTTTAATTTGTTTTGTTTTTCTTTCGATTTTGTCACAGTTTGATTAGGTTTTTTGTATATATTTTTTGAATATATTCGTCCGAATATAAATGAAGCACATGGTGCGTTAAATTATGTTGAGAGGGTTAGTTAAGAGAAAAATGGATTATGTATTTAAGAAGTCCATTAGTTATTACTGTGCAATGAAACTGTCCTACAAAAAAGAAGCGTTGTTGGGTGGATTTTTCTTAAGTTTATATTTTATCATGTTTATGCATTATTTTGTGTTATGGTAATCATTTACGTACCTGGGTATATATATAAGTTTGGCATTATGATTTTATTTGTGACTTTTTATCTTCTGGGTAAATTTTTGTTTTTGGTTATTGATTTCAGGATAAATGCGTACTTGAATTTCATTTTTTTTCTTCCTTTTTTCTGTTGTTTATTTCATTATTCTTATAGCATGATTAGGTTTTCGGTATTACAACTGAAGTATTAATTTTTAGGTAATAATAAGAAAAGCATAAAGAAATGAAACTCATGGTTTTAATCATGACATTGATGGTTTTGGGAAGAACAGACTATATATTTCAAAAATTCATTAATGGTTGCAGTCCAGTAGTAACTCTGGAACAAAAGAAAAAGTTGGAAGGTATCAATTTGTTTTGAATTAACATTTTGTAATGTTTGGTTTCTTATGTCAGGGTAAACAGTTCTGTGTTATATATTGCCATTTTTTTACATTAAAGTTACTTCTCTTCTGTGTTTACATATATATTCTGAGCCATGTTGCTATTTCTTTTTGTTTTAAATCTTCTGAATGTAAGAAATGAATTAAAAAATTAATGCCTGAAAAGAAACTTTTACATAAGTTAAATTCTGCGACACAACGTATACTGAACATGGGTGGCAAGCGACGCCGCCTGCGCGGCTAGTCTACTTATACTAATTTGCGTAGTATGTTACACATTTAACCTAGAGAGTGTTTTGTTTTTGTTTTTTTAATGGTCAAAATCTTCTTAATCGTGGTCATATAGCGGCAGTTCGACCACGCAAGACACATTCACGATTAGTATAATAGCACGTGGCATTTGACGTCAAATAATTTTATGATCACGGGGGGAACCATTGCATTGCATCCCCAATCGAACGCGACGTTTTTTGGGAAATATCTCGAGAACCAATAAGGATAACTGACGTTTTTAAGGTTCGGTGACACGGGTGATGGAGCGACGCAACATTTGGTCCTACATTTTATTTGGTACTGCGGATATGACGTCATCACAATCTTTGATCTACAATATCTCCGCGAAGGTTGGTTGAAGCGAAACGATCCCATACATTTTTTTGCTCAGTTTTTCAAGCTCTACAATATGGGCTCCATCACTTTTCAAGATTGGGTGATTAAATTTTCGTCACCTGTTTTCGTCACAATGTTTTCGTCACAATGTTTTCGAAATAAAAACCATAAAAAACTTTTACGGGAGATACTAGTCTATATATTAATAGCCGATTCTCTGTTTGTTTGTTTGTTTGTTTGTAAGTCACGCAAAATGGTAGATGTGAACTGCGAATGAAATCGGGGAGTCAGCAATGTAAGATCACACATAAATTATTTCTCTTCTTGTGTGCAACGTCAGTGTGGTGAAACCATTGTATTGAGACCCTAATCGAATGCGACGTTTAGGGAAAATTATCTCGATAACCAATATCGATAACTGACGTTTTCTGGGGTCTGCGATACAGGCGATGGGGTGACGAAAAATTTGGGTCTAATTTTTTTGAGGAGGGGTCTGTGACGTCATCAAAATCTTTGAACGATGATATTTCCGTAACGGTTGATCGTAGCGGAACGATCTCATACATTTTTTTCATCAGTTTTTCGAGCTCTACAACATGGGAACACTTTCGGTTGCCAATTCCTTAATTTTATTTTTCGTGAAGTCAATCCAGGCTGAACCTGGGCGGCCAGCGACGCCGCCTTGGCGGCTAGTCTATATATTAATAGCCGATTCTCTGTTTGTTTGTTTGTTTGTTTGTGCGTTTGTTTGTTTGTAAGTCACGCAAAATGGTAGATGTGAACTGCTAAAGAAAGTCAGCAATGTAAGATCACACATAAATTATTTCTTTTCTTGTGCGCGACGTCAGTGTGAAACCATTGTATTGAGACCCTAATCGAATGCGACGTTTAGGGAAAATTATCTCGATAACCAATAGGGATTACTGACGTTTTTTGGGGTCCGCGATACAGGCAATGGGGTGACTCTAATTTTTTTTGGGAGGGGTCTGTGACGTCATCAAAATCTTTGAACGATGATATCTCTGTAACGGTTGATCGTAGCGGAACAATCCCATACATTTTTTTGATCAGTTTTTCAAGCTCTACAACATGGGAACACTTTCAGTTGCCAATTCCTTAATTTTATTTTTCGTGAAGTCAACGCATGCTGAACATGGGCGGCGAACGACGCCGCCTTGGCGGCTAGTAGTTTATATTACTCCAGCACGATGATGAAACCTCCATCGTTGTTGTTCGAATTATTCAGAGCTTCTCTCGATGAAATTCTCTCACTATCTGTTGAATTTTCTTTCAAATCAAATCATCTTCCCTTTACGGCATCTGACATTGAATAACCTTTAAAAAGTTTATAAACGTTTAAAATGTGGTTGATGCAAGCTTTTAAATTCAGTTATTTCTTACGCTGGTTGAATTGCAACCTCGAACCCAGGGTCTCTTGCCTTTTCGATATACGGATAGCGGCAAATCCGTATATCGAAAGGGCAAGAGACCTTGGGTTAAATTGCATTGCGAGAATTTCCAACATTTTAATAATCAAAAAAATGTCAGACTTTTCGGATATATCCTCCTATTTTTCCTTGATGTTGAACAGTTGATACGCCCCTCTCCAGTAAGCGCCCCTCTCTAATAAGCACCCTTCTCTAGTCTATATATTAATAGCCAATTCTCCGTCTGTTTGTTTTTAAGTCACGCAAAATGGTAGATGTGAACTGCGAAATAAATCGGTGAGTCAGCAATGTAAGATCACACATAAATTATTTCTCTTCTTGTGCGCGAAACCAGTGTGAAACCATTGTATTGAGACCCTAATCAAATGCGACGTTTAGGGAAAATTATCTCAATAACCAACAGGGATAACTGACGTTTTTTGAGGTCCACGATACAGGCGATGGGATGACGAAAAATTTGGGTCTAATTTTTTTTGGGAGGGATCTGTGACGTCATGAAAATCTTTGAACAATGATATCTCTGTAGCGGTTGATCGTAGTGGAACGATTCCATATATTTTTTTATCAGTTTTTCGACCTCTACAATATGGGAACACTTTCGGTTGCCAATTCCTTAATTTCATTTTTCGTGAAGTCAGCGCATGCTGAACGTAGGCGGCGAAGGAAGCCGCCTTGGCGGCTAGTCTATATATTAATAGCTGAATCTCTGTCTGTTTGTTTGTCTGTCACACAAAATGGTAGATTGAGTTGCGAGAGAAATTATTTCTGTTTTTGTGTGCGACGTCATTGCGAAACAAATAAATTGCAACCCCAATCAAACGTGACTTTCTTTGGATTGTGAACTAATTGGGATAAGTTTAACCAGATAACCCTGAAAAATAATAAAAATGCAACACTGACTGCACGCCAGCGGTTGCGATTTTGAATCTGCTTTTTGCTGAACTCAAGTTGTATGAGCCGTTTATAAGGAAATTTGACGTTTATTGGGGTCTGTGGGGTGATACAGAGCAGGTGGACATGAGCGGCGAGCAACGTCGCCTTGGCAGCCAGTGACCTATCAATACTTCACCATAAAAATGTTGGATTAAGCAAAGACCATTGGAAGTTACATCGACCAAAATAGTCCTGTAGAATTTCTTCAAATTCAGGGTCAACCAGGAAATAAATAGTATATAGACATATCATATATCGTTGGAAATCTCAGAATCTCAGGATTTAGAAAATCAACAGTGTCAAATTTGCGTGGTTGGGCAAAGTATTTTACAAACCGGAATAGCCAAACCCTAAATATCACTGAATTGCTAATAACTTGAAAATTGAAAACTTGAGACTTGAGCTGTATATAACATATTTACATTAGCTACATCTACGGAAAAAATCTTTGTCATCGCCTGATTTGTGTGTATTTTACAGACCAAGCAGCCGCTTTCAAAATTCTTTGCGACTCCTCCTACTCATTATTTCTTTTCTGTTTATACCACTCTTCGCTCTTTCACGACTATAGTAAAGTCATTACTTTTCCGTCGTGGAATGGATTGGTATCTGCAATGTAATTTCATGATCTCATTGAATTTTCCAATCATATCTGGTTCACACTGCTGCTGTAGAATCGCAGTTGCGTAAGCTCTCGAATATCACTTCATTCCCAGGATTTTCATTGATGTCTTCTAAAATTACATTACTTCAATTAAAATGCGCTTTTAAGACATTCTTCAGAAAATGCTTTAAAATGCCTGAAGAACACAATACATATGTGATACCTGAAATGTCTGCGTGAATTCTCTATTAGATCTGTTGTTTAGATGGAGCCTTAGGGGTCTTGCTGGGATGAATTTCAACTCGGTGTTACATGCAAAATGTTCATCCCGGTTAGGAGGGACGGGACAAAACTAACACAGTTTGTGTTTTGGATTTTTGACAAACTACGCATGCTGAAACCTCAAACTTGTCCAAACGCAGTTGACCGGGACGTAGCGATTACATGGGAAAATTTCATCCCGCCTAACTGAGATCCCGGCTCTTGATAGTCGAAATGAAAATTTTATCATTTAAACGCGGCGGGAAATTTATGAAGATTTGGCCTGGAAGCCAAGACCTCGGCAAGGCGGGATGAAATTTCATCCCGGCTTACCGGAATCATGTAATCAGCCCCTTAAAGCCTTTAAGGGGAATATCCACTTTGTATCGGTTGGCAAAACAATAGACCACGTAAAAATATTACGTAATATTTATTAAGGAATATTTGCACGTGGTCTATTGTTTTGCCAACCGATCTGTGGACAATTATCCATAGTGGATATTTGCCTTTACAGGTGCTGTAATTATAAATCATGTTCGTCTCAAGGGTACAGCCAACTAATTAAGTGTTTCATTTTTGTTAAGTTCAGTTATAACAAGTTTTAAATTTAGTTTAATTGACAGTGCAGTATGGACTTTTACTGATATGGTTTGTATTGTGCGGATATGTTTTTTTTATGTCCGAAGTTTGGAAGGATGTCCAAAGTTAGGACGATAGACGGTACATATAGTACTTTATAGCATCCTGTTAATTGTAAAAACAGCGCAAAAACCAAACTGAATATGTGCATCTTGAACACTTTTGATCAAAGTATAAACAAGAAAAACAGCATAAATAAATTCTATATTTCGACTTTATTACACAGTCATCATCAGGAAAGTAAAATAAAATCTAAAAACACGCTATATATACTGTAGTTACAAGTTGTTAAAATCGATAAAAGAATATAATGTACAAGTGAATTTTTTATTATGCTAAAATGATGTAATTAGTACATGTCTAAGCGTGCCCATAATGTACAAGTGAATATTAATGTGCTAAAACAGTTGTAAATCTCTAGATGCTTTTACCCTGTGATTCAATCGGGGACACTTAAGTTTAATTTGAAATGCTTCTTTAAACAATAGAATATTCCAATTGTTAGACTTGTCAATGACAAAGGAATTATTGCGCACTAGATTTATGTAAAAATCTCTTTTAATGACGTCATTACCATACAGGTTGTTCATAGCGAAAATATGTTCGCAGTTATCGCAATTATCGATATGCATCTTGATAGCGGAATCAGCACATGTTGCATGTTCAATCGTGCGTTTATGTAACGTACGATCAGTCTTTCCAATGTATGATGAAGAGCATCCTGGGCATTTGAATTCATAAACGACGTTCGATTTACTTAGAGGCGGCAATCTATCTTTCATGTTGGTGAAAAATGATACTTTTGTTACTGTATACAGTGGGACCAATGAAAATTGTTTCGTCGTAAAGCGCTTCAATTTAGTAACAAAGCTTTTTATTAACTGTTCACCTTTCTCCCCAGGATAATTAATATTGAGATAAATTTTGGTTGAATCTGAGGTCTCATTTCTACGTGGTCCATTGTTATTTGATGTGGTATGTTTAATAATGTTATTTACGACATTCTTCGGAAAGGAGTTCCATGAGGCGAAAATTTTGATTGACTTAAGTTCATTTGCAAGGTTTCTTTTGCTGCAAATTTTGAGTGCTCGTACAACAAGGGAACGTATCCAGGCAACTTTCCATTTCCAGGGTGTTGTTGATTTGTAGTTAACATATTGCCCAGTATGTGTTTCTTTTCTGAAGATAGATAGACCATTTGGACAAATCTCTAAATCTAGAAAATGAGGTGTCTCGTTATCGAACGTGTCAACGGTAAATTTAAGACTAGGGTCAAATCTGTTAAGAGTTTCAAGAACTGTATTAAGCTGGCCACGTTTGATTAAAACCAAGGTATCGTCTACATAACGACCATAGAACTTGATGATTCCATTATTGATAAATGGATCAATTACTTGTTTTTCACACTCAGTCATTATGATGTTAGCCAATAACGGTCCAAGTGAGGCGCCCATGCTGACACCATCTATTTGCTCATAAATCTTGTTGTTGAAGAGGAAGGCCGATTTCTGACAAGTATCAATAATTAGCTTTTTCAGTGAACGTTTTGACAGTGTTGTATTGATCAATTTTTGCTTGTAAACACGGTCAAGGATAATATTGACTGTTCGCTTCAGAGGAACGTTTGTAAAAAGTGAAACAACATCAAAAGATACGAGGATGTAATCGTTGTCATCATAGAGGTTAAAAGAGATTTTTACATAAATCTAGTGCGCAATAATTCCTTTGTCATTGACAAGTCTAACAATTGGAATATTCTATTGTTTAAAGAAGCATTTCAAATTAAACTTAAGTGTCCCCGATTGAATCACGGGGTAAAAGCATCTAGAGATTTACAATTGTTTTAGCACATTAATATTCACTTGTACATTATGGGCACGCTTAGACATGTACTAATTACATCATTTTAGCATAATAAAAAAATTCACTTGTACATTATATTCTTTTATCGATTTTAACAACTTGTAACTACAGTATATATAGCGTGTTTTTAGATTTTATTTTACTTTCCTGATGATGACTGTGTAATAAAGTCGAAATATAGAATTTATTTATGCTGTTTTTCTTGTTTATACTTTGATCAAAAGTGTTCAAGATGCACATATTCAGTTTGGTTTTTGCGCTGTTTTTGTTAAAAATATCGGCTGGAAAAGAACCTGTTAATTGTTCCCCAGCACTTTGCAAGATCGTCTTGAACAGCAGGGATAGTCAATAACATGATGATGTATTCCTCTACAGTACACATGTACAGATATGAAAATTCACCTTGAAAAAGGAGACAAACATTCCTGAAGTAATTTTTGTGAAGGAAATAATACTATAATTTTGTCAAAGCTGCAGCAAATGCTTCCACTATAAAGACCATGTTCAGCCTTTTTTATGAAGATCTGGAGTGCTTTAGTGTCCTACCCAGCACTGTAGTTTGATGTGAACTTTTCAATTAAACTTGGTACGATTTGGTAACTAATGTACATTGAAACCCATCTTTGGTCAAGTTATTCACAGCATATGTTAGTGGCGTTTGCAAATTGTCGTCAAGGCACACCCATCGGCCTGGATTTTTATCAAATCTTTTACATGTTTTTTGTAGCAGCAAGTGTTTTCTGGTCAAAATTACTTTGAGCACTGCACAAACAATGTAGAATTCTCTCACACATCAGGCCAATAGCATAACCACTTTTGTTGTTAGCATAAGCACTTTTGTTTTCCTATATATGCATATGTAAAATATAATGCTGACAGTTCAAGGTCAAATGATTTCAAGTAAGAAACGTGCCTTAACGACAAGGTTTAGTTTCCTTGAAATCATCTGTCGGGGACTCTGGGCAACACAAAATGAAAAAGTTACAGTACGTTTCAATAAGACATTACAGATAAAATAAATTGACTCAGCAAACTTTATGCCTGAGCAATGTCTGCTTCGAAATTGTTATCATGCATGGCTGTTACTAAGTTAGCTTGGTCAACACCATAACCAACTATGGAGTATGCTATAGCAAGTCTAACGGTTTGACTTACTGCGTGTGGAATGCTCGTTGGAAGTGGGGCTAGTGACACAAGAAATAAAAAACACCACACTCTGTATTTCCTCGAAAACTTTGTCAACAGCAAGGTGTTTGTTGGCAATCAGTTTCTTGGCATTATCGATATCCTTGTTCCAAGTTGCCCGAATACAGGCAACTGAACATTTGCTTGGCACCTAACAATAAATGTGATGGACTGAGGAACAGAGATCAGGAAAAAATATTAAAACCTATGAGATGTTATCATAGAAACTGAAGCAATAATAAGACGACCCGGTAAAAAAATCAATAAATAAGTGTTATACTTACTGCTGCAATGATGTTTCTGATAAGAGCACTTTCACGTCTCTTTGAATTTAGCTATTTAGCAGGATTACTCATTATGTCCGCAAGAAATAATCGACTAACTTAAGTGAAGAAATTTTTAACCAACCATTAACCCCACCATTGATATTGTACTACTAGTAACCCGTGTAAAATTTTTTTACAGGTTTTAATTCTGAAAACGACGTCTCAAAAATGGTGTCAAAAAATTAATTAACAAAATGATAAACAGAAAGTGCGTTAGTGTTGTAGTCACCACTTCGTCAGTAACGCGGACCATAAAAATACCAGTTATTTTCTTAGAGGTTTTAAAGATGTATTCCAAATAACTTCGAGTCTAATTTAGGAGGCAATGCGATGGTTCCCCAGATTTTGAAGACCCACTTAAAAAGACACAACCTATAGAAAGCATTTTCCAAGTTTGCAATCATCACTGGGGTGCGCTGAAAATAATCGTTTTGCTTGGAAGATCTGAAACCCATCAAAATAGAAAATATGCACTGTCCATCCGCTATTTTCACTCTCTAAAATAAATTGCATCTCAAGGAAAATATTTTACGTGTTTTGATTTTTAAAATAATAACGTCTCAGAAAATGGCCTCAAAAATTTGAGTCACGGAACGATGTTGAGAAAGTACATCAAACTGATCTGAAAAATACAGAAACCGTTACTGAGATGTCTGGGATCAAACATCACAGCCCTGTTCACCAATGTTGCGCGGACCATGAAAATGTAGTTCTCGAGATATCTTCCGAAAAGCGCTTTGTACGATTCGATATGCAATGCAATGGTTCCCCGTGATTAAAAAATGTAACGTCAAAATGGAAAAAACTCCTCACCCTTTTAATTAAAAACTCTGTAGGTATACCAGATAATGCATTTTACCTGTTCATAATCAACACTGCACATCATAAACATCTTTTTACTTGGAAGATGTGAAACACATAAAAAATCCTCATATTAAACCTTTTCACGATACGATCTAGAAATAAATTGTGCGCACATGAAAACAACAGAAAGGTTAAAATGACTGTAACTGTAATGGCGGTAACTGTTAATAGAACCCATGATCCAAGGTAAACAGAAGCTATTTTGCTATTTTGAAAAGCCAAACCCGTAAGTCTGTGAAGGGGCTAACTGGTGGACCAATGTATGAGCATGAATGCTCATACATTGAGTTTAAGTTTAATTTTAAGTTTCTTCTCGCTTTTATAGGAAATATTTACAATGAATAAAAACCTAAGAATGAAATTAGCTTTTAAATTGTAAGCTTTCTATGCCGTTCATTAGTGTAAATATCTAACAGTTACAATGGTATTGAAAAAAAAACTATGAAAAACTACTTCTACTACTAGTAAAGCCTTTGAAAATTTTGCAAGGTTATTAATAACAACAGGTTACAAGAATGCTTTAGATAGCTCAAGTTCTATGAAAAGTTCGTATAGAGAAATTTATTGTTTTGTAGCAATGAAACTGACGCCTACTAAGAGAGGCATTAAACATAACAGAACAGTCAGTTTGATCAAAATGACATCAAATTGATGTCTTGATGATGAGGATGACGTGTGAAAAAATCGGAAAATGATCAGTTTAATGTTTTGTTTAAAAATCTATGCACAAGTTTACATGCTTCAAGATTAAATAGCCTTTGGATAGACAGTGGTTTAAATTTTTCCTGTGTAAGATCATCATTTGTTTTGTTATCGATGAATTTACAACATTTAAGAATTTTATGATGAGTTGAGTGACATATCCATTAATGAAATTATGAAAAAGGAACGACACAGTTCTACGACATGTCGAATTTCATTTAACGTTTTGCTAATCACTGTGAGCATCATCAGATAATTTTAAAAAACTGTATGACACGAATCTTATTATACTAATTCGCAATTGTGCATACCACTTTTATTTTAGAGAGTGATATATTTACTTTTTTTTGCACGGTCAAAACCTTCTTATTTTTTCCCTTTTCGTCGTAAAACCACGCAGCGGCGACAGACACTTTTTTAATGTTACGTAATCTAAGTGTGACGTTATAATTTTTTAAACCAATCAAAACGCAAGAAATTATTTTTTCTCCAATTTGATTGGTTGCCGATTTCCAAAAAAATAGTTCGTTAATAACTGTTTTCATTATCGTAGTTGTTTTCACGAAGAAACACAGGTTTGTATACATACGATGGTATTGTTATATTGTTATTGTTAAACTTTTACTGTTATTGTATTTTAGATTAATAAAAGAACAGGCAGCAGCACGTGTGTAAGTGATTAGTTAGCAGGTAGCAAACATGCGTAGGTGAGTTTTTGAACAGATGTTTGTTTTTTTTATATATAGGTTTTTTCAGATGAAAACCAAACGAAGAACGAGTGGAAGAAAGTCGTGCTGATTTAACGAATTTCATTTTATAGTTATCAAATAGTTATGGGAGTGCAGCAGTACAGAAGTAGTGTAGATGAAGTTGAAGAAAGGATGATGTTTATTTACATTGGGTGAAAATGGTTTTACTTTTTTTCGGTGGAAAATTGTTTGGAAAAGATATAAAGTAATATACATAAGTACATGAGTCAAACGGATTTAATAAATACAGCGTTAAAAGAGAATAAAAACAGAGTTAAAACGATCAAATCATAAAGATGCAGGTCCTACACAAGCAGTTACTGATTTGTTTTGGTAACCAACTGTTCCTTATTTTATTTATTTCAAAATGGCTCCACAGTTATGAAGTTACGAAGAAAGCATTTTTATGTCTTTCACTGTACAAAAATGGTAGTGAAATTGCAGTAGAAAACAAATAGAAAGTGTATGTTTACAATAGGAAAGTATGCTGGAAAGTTAATCCAGTGTTATTAATTTGTTTACAGGTATGAAATATAGAAAGTAAAAGAGTTTAGAAGTGTTTGATAATGGCTAGAGAACACATGATCAATATTGTTTACTATCATGATGATGTGAATTGGTATTGAAAGGTAAAGTTAAAATAGTATCTATTTAGTTAAAACACAGTTAGTATTAGTGGATAAATAAAGGATAAGAGGGATGTTTACTGTTGTGTTTTGAATTTTCCAGCGCAGAGGAGGAGCTTTGAACTGGAAATAAAAAATGGCTCCACGAATGTTTTCATATGTTAAAAATTTTTCAGCTATACTAATTCTGTCATTACGTTTGTGTTTTTAATTATTGTTTTAAGGTTAATATATTTTCAAAGTTTCTTTTACTTTGTCTTTTTTTCTTTAGATTTCGTCATAGCATGATTAAGTTTTTTGTATATGTTTTTTGAATGTTTTCATCGGTTAAATAGAAATGAAGCACATGATGGGTTATAATGTTGGGAGGGTTACTTAAGAGAAGAATGGATTATGTAATTGAAATGACTGTGCAATGAAACTATCCTACAAAAAATAAGCGTTGTTGGCTGTATTTAAGTTTATATTTTATCGCGTTTATGCAGATTTTGTGTTATGGTAATCGTTTACGTACTATGCCTAGGTATATAACTTTGACTGTATGATTTTATTTGTGACTTTTTATCTTCTGTGTAAATTTTTGTTCTTAGTTATTGTTTTTAGGATAAATGCGTACTTGAATTTCCTTTCTTTTTGTTTTTTTTGTTTTTTTTTATTTTTTTATTTTCGGTATTACAATTGAAATATTCTTTTAGGCAATAATAAAAAAAGCACAAAGAAATGAAACTCATGGTTTTAATCATGATGTTGATGGTTTTGGGAAGAACTAAATATATCATTTCAAAAATTCATTAATGGTTGCAGTCCAGTAGTAACTTTTGAACAAACGAAAAAGTTGGAAGGTATCATTTTTGTAATATTATTCAATGTTTGGTTTTGTATGTCTGGGTAAACGGTTCTGTGTTATACATTACGTTTTTTTACATAAAAGTTACTTCTCTTCTGTGTAATGAATATATATTCTGAGCCATGTTGCTATTTGTTTCTGTTATAAATTTTCTGAATGTAAGAAATGAATTAAAAAATTAATGCCTGAAAAGAAACTTTTGCAAGAGTTAGATTCTGCGACACAACGCATACTGAACATGGGTGGCGAGCGACGCCTGGGATTTTTTTGAGTTGCGATTCTATGATTTATTTTTTCGTCATGGGGTACGTACACGGGTATGGTGGATTTGACCTAATGTTTTCGAAGTTAAGTTCGGTAAAATGTTTTTACCCGGGATACTAGTCTATATCCTAATACGCGGACGTGTGTCACACTTTTATTTTAGAGAGTGATATATTTAACTAAATTTTGCGGTCATCGTCCTCTTATGTGCGCGTAAAACCACGTAGATGCGAGAGACACTTTTTTCACGATTGTTCCAAAAGCACGTGGCATTTGATGTCAGTTTTTTTTATGATCACGGGGAATCATTGCATTGCATTCCCAATCGAACGCGACGTTTTTGGGGAAATATCTCGAGAACCAACAGGGATAACTGACGTTTTTTAGGGTCCGCGATACGGGCGATAGGGTGACACAACATTTGGGCCTAAATTTTATTTGGTACTGCGGCTATGACGTCATCAAAATCTTTGATCGGCGATATCTCTGCAACGGTTGGTCGCAGCGAAACGATCCCATACACTTTTTTGATCAGTTTTTCGAGCTCTACAACATGGGTACACTTTCCAGTCGCAGTTGTGTGATTTGATTTTTCCCACGGGAACGCGGCATTAGACACATCGTTTTCGAAATTATTAGCTGTAAAAACTTTTACGCGGGTTACTAGTTTTATATAAAAACCGAAATCAATAAATTACAAAATAACAATGACAAGATAAATGACCCATGTATATTTTAATGATTAAATAAATACAACGGTACAGAAGAGGTATTCTTATTAAGTTTGGGTTCGTCCCTAGAGATGAGAAGACTTTCTTTAATTTCTAAAAGATAATTGTTGGTGGCTGAACCTATGACTGTCCCCGGCAGACGGTAATTGATCACACAATAAGATGTGGTCTGAAATGGCAGTTTGTAGGCGTGATTTGAGATTTGTGCCAGTCAAAGGAGAGATCCCTAAGTGCTCGCAGATTCTAACAAGGTAATGCCGTTTGGACTTACCATAATAGGTCAAATTGCATTGACCATGCGTAAAACTATAAACAATAAGCGAGCGTTACGCTTTGGGAGTTTTGTCCTTAAAACGAAACATACTACTGAGTCTATTATTCGACTTAAAAATAACTTTAAGTATTCACATGTGTAAATTGGACTTAACCATACTGACGAGCTTACTGCGAAGTTCTAATGGTTTGGTCCCACAAAATGGCAGACATAAAAGAAGTTCTTTCTTGGGAACTGTGGTGACACATTCCTTAACACTAAACATTTTATCGACAAATTTCTTAATGCGGTTGTCCACAAAACCTCTAGGATAGGCATTCTTATACAAGATAGACTTAAGACTGACGACTTCTGTATGGAAGTTGCTTAAATCAGAGCAGATAGAAAAACATCTGAACAGTAAACCAAATATTAACCCATGCTTAAAGTTTTCAGGAATAAAACTCTTAAAGTTGGTGTATGTACTGCTAAAAGTGGGTTTTTTATAGATAGATGTAACAAATTTACCTAACTCTCTGGATATTTTAACATCTAGAAAAGACATACTACCTAAATTTTCAATCTCAAAAGTAAATTTTATACTGCTATGTTTAGTATTCATATAATCAACAAAAGGCTTAACATGATCGGTAGACTTAAATAAGACGAAAATGTCATCAACATACCTCCGATAAAATACTGGTTTAAATGTTGCCATTTTGTGGGACCAAGTCATTAGAACTTCGCAGTAAGCTCGTCAGTATGGTTAAGTTCAACTTACACATGTGCAAACTTAAAGTTATCTTTAAGTCGAATAATAGACTCAGTAGTATGTTTTGTGAAACTATCTGATGATGCTCACAGTGATGAGCGAAACGTTAAATGAAATTAGACATGTCAAGAACTGTGTTGCTCCTTTTTCATAATTTAAGAATTTATTTGTTTAATTGGTGTAGCCCTGATGTTTCAGGATCACCACAATATGTTATGCAATATGTTAAGTGAAATTGAACGAATGAGTAATATAACGACATAAGATTTTTCTTTGTAACAAACCTACCTATTTTGTGAATCATACCTACTGCACACTTGATTTTAGTACTTACCTTATTGACCTTATGTTTCCTATTCAGCTTATCATCGATGAAAACCCCAAGGTACTTGCAAGTATTTGTGTTCTGGAGTTTTTCACCTGATTTTTGATTTTGTCATGTTTGCCATAAAATAGAATGAAGTTAGATTTGGAAACATTGAGTGTAAGTTTATTGCTTGTAAGCCAACCAGAGATCTTTGAGTACAAAGTTTGAGTTTGAGTAAGTATCATTGAAGATAAATATAAACTGTGCTAAGTGGTCAGATATGTTAAATAAGAGCTTTCTAGACAGAGTTTTGATGTTTGAGGTAGGAATAAAAATGTTGTCTATGAGACTGCGCAGACGTTACCAGTATCCAGTGTTACATGCTTCCGCATATCTTTGCATGCGGAGTTGGTAAGCGGAGATATTCATCTTGCATATGGAAACTTTTGTATCCGGATGTATGCGGACTTTGCATATACTCCGCGGACTTTCCATATACTTGTTATATCTCTGCATATTCTTTGGAAACCTCTCGCATAATTCCGCATATCGATTTGAAAATATCCGCATATCAACTTCGCATATCAAATCGAGAATTCCGCATACCAACTCCACATATGAGATTTTTTCCGTTTTTTCCGTTTATTTATGATGTAAGTCATTTACAGTACTTAATTTTTTTCAATATAAAAAATGATGACATTTAGTTTAATTAGTTTAACGTGTATCTATTCTTAACCAAATATAAAAACAGGTACAAGTTGTACAATCGAACCCGTGTAAATCAAGTTGCTTAATAAGACGGATTAAACAATTTTCATAAAACGACTATCGTATGATGCTGACTTTGCATATACTCCGAATAATTCAAAAAATTTATGGCAAAATAACTCAAAAACTTCCTATCGAGGTATAGAGAGGATTATAGATATAGGGTCACAAACATAACCTCATGATCATCACAAAAGTTCTCCTACTAAAATATATTTTTCAGAAACTTTCGCAGACGGTTTGCGAACTGACGGATGACCATATGTAATACGTCCACCTCTCTGTTTGTCTGACATCTTTATGAGGTCGTTCAGATCTTGCGTCCTCCACGGAATCGTTCGATGACTTTTGTTACCATCGTCATCACTTTCCACATCGCTCATCAGCTCTGCAGTGACATCCTCCCATTCTTCTTCTTGCCCGTTCTTTTTATGTACTTTTAAAAGCTAGAAAAAATGCCAAGAAAAATTACTTGCTTGTTCGAGAATTTACTGTTCATAATGTAAGGTAACATTGAAAAAAATCACTTACTCGATGTTGCTGTTGAACACCTCTTTTCTTCTTCTGAATAATTTCGAAGTTATCACTTCCCCTTTCCTTCTCTTGTCGCCGAAGCGATTCGTGATATCTTCTACAAGCTCCTAAATTTAAAAAAGGGTATAAATCAAATTTTATGCATTGAGAATTGACCGTTAAGTCAATTGTGAAAAGCAATACATAATTTTAACTAATCCATAAGGATAGCTTTCCAGGATGTTTTCATTTTCATCCTTCATCATTTGGATAAGGTGGTTTGTAACATGGACATTATTCTGTGCATTAAATCTTTAAAGAAAAAATATGATTTACGGATCAATAAAAAGAAAATGATTCGTACTCCCTTAGGGTGTTCATCTTTTCAAAATTGACATGGTAACATTACCTAGAGTTCAAGTCCCAGTGATTTCTAGGATCAATGGCCTTGTAATATGATCTAACCATTTGCTGTAAAAGTGAAGTAATAAGATAGTTATTATAACAAATAAATAAGGTTATCGTCAGTTGAATAGTTGATTTAAAAAGTTTAAGCAACCAACTATGAAAACATGTAACTTGCAGAAAGTTCCGTTGGTATGACAGCCCTACAAGCGACTGCTTCATTTTTTTTCGATGCCTTCTTCATGGCCATTATTTCCATTTCCAAAGATGAAATGGTGTCTTCATACGACTCTAACGTCGACTCCATGGACGCGTACTTTTTGACCATATGATCTTGAAGATCATTAATTGCTCTAAATTGGGATAAGAAACATTGAATTTCATCATTTCAGTTATTATTATAATTTTTCTCGAAATTAACAACAACAATGAACAACTAGGAAATTGGAGTCTGTGTGATGCAATGAATGATCAGAGGAAATCAACATCTTTCTCAACTTGATTTTTACGTTGTTTTCAATGATGATGGATGGTTCTCAAAACCTTCTAGAAAAATTAGACAAAGTGAAAATTTGAAGTTCTAAAGGAGATGACCGATCGTAAATTTTCAAGTTGTTTGTGTTTCAAGTTGGTGATCTGTCAATTCAAAAATGAGAAAACCTGTCATAGAAATACAGGTAAATAAGCTACCCGTAAGTTACTGGAAAACGATCTTGAGTTTCAAGAATATTACATTCTGTCAAGAGCTTTGTACTTTTCTTGGTCTATGTAGGTTGGGCACTTCAATTTAAGTTGACTATTTTTACTTACTCTCATAAGATATGTGGAAAAGTTCCTGTGCATAATTTCTTATATTTCCCATTGACAACTTCCCTGACAGATTCTTCATGTGCCCTTCATGTCCTCTTAGTACTTGTCGATTCATATCAAAACACTATTTCTCAAAACAAATACATCATTGTGTACATAAAATTCAAACACAGTGTGTGCCTTGTATCGATAAAGGAGCTGACTCCAAAACAAATTTTCAAAACAAAGATCTTTTATACGTATGTCATGTATCCGAAGTCCGCATACCATGTTCATTTAGAATATGCTATGTATCCGAGGTCCGCATATCCTTTACATAAATATCCAGAGTAATCCCGAACACGCATTCCATCCAGTTAGGATACCCTTCGCATAACTCCGCAGATCTTAAGTATGCAGAATTCCGCATTCACTGCGATATTGGAGCCGTTTACGCAGTGTGAGAGTTTTTGTAGAGGAAGTTATTCTACTAGGAAGAAGGATAGAAGGAAAGAAAGAGAAAGAGCCTAATGTATCAAGAAAATTAGAATAAGGAGAGATGTCAGATTTTAGCAAGTCAATATTAAAGTCACCAAGCAAAAGTAATTTTTTTTTTCTCTGCTAGTTTTTTCAAGGAGGGAAATTACGTAGTCACTGTTAAACTCTTCAATAAGCATTGAAAGGTGGCGATATACTGAGGCAATCAAAAGATTACCTCGTCTGTTTTGAGGGATTTCAACGAAAGTAGATTCTAAAATTTTGGTTTGTGTAATAGGCTTGATAAGTCGTGACGAGGTTTATAAGAAAATTGATTGGAGATATACAGGAGAGAACCACCTGATCATGACTCAGCAGGAGTGTGCTCCATAGAATAATTCGGTAATTCAAGACAGAGGGGAGGAGACTTTCAGTAATGGCAATTATACCAAACTGATGATTAAGCGGACCAGGAGTGCATAGAGGTCATCATAGTGAAGGTTGAGTGAAGCGATATTGAGATGAAAGGTAGAAAAAGACTTACATTTGTTGTTGATCATAAGGAATTCATCACAATCATAGTACTGAAAGTTTAGGTTTTGAAATGTAAGGTCGTCAAAAGAGTTAAAATTGTTAAAGGAGTTGAGGTCAGATAATAATGTCTTGAAGTCTTGGAGGTCAATACTAGGAGAATGTGATTCAGCAGTTTCAAAATTGGTTTAAGGGAAAATATCAGCGATGCAGGGTCTGCAAAGCCAAGAGTTGTCAGAATTTGCTAGGGCATCAAAATCACTGGTACTGAGTTGATCGCATTTTTTGTGAAACCATTGACAGCAGTTTTCACAAAAGATGGCGTTACAGTTCTCTAGGACTAACTTTTCACAGACAGGACAGAAGAATTTGTCTGATAAGGGATTTGGCATAAGAAAGGAGGGGTGCAGAAAGATCTCAAACACACAACAAAGAGAAAAAAACAAACAGAAATACAAAAAAATAATTCGGCAAGACTGATAGTAAAAGCAAAATAAGCTAGAAAAAAAATATATAAGAATATAAGAATATAAGCTAGAAAAAATACAATATAAGCCAACCAAGAGCCAGTGCTATTCAATGAACTTTACTGTCAGGATACCATATTAACCAGACTGTGGATACACACTTTCATGAGTAACTTTAATAAGTTTCGAGCGATCCGTTATGCCAATAGCGACACACCCATTATTGACAAAGACTTTACTGAATTGGCATTGATATTAACAGCAGACAATATTTCAATAACTTTTCTTCCAGAGCTTCCTCTAATACCGCAGCAGGAATACCAGAAATTTTTAAATTGTTACGTCGTCCATATTGGTTTATCATATTAGTTTGGGTTCCAGTTCAATTATTTTATCAGAGAGATGCTTAACTCTTTCATTTAATCTTTTATTTTCATTCAACAAGTGCTCAATGATGTTCTCTCTGGTTTCATTGAGAGAGCTTTTAATTTCAGCAATGTCGTTTCTGTTAGCATCGATTTTATCAGTGATCTTTTGAATTTGAGACAGATTAACTTAGGACCCATATTATACAGCCAAAATCGTAGATAAAGATTATAAAGAAGTAGGTTGAAATGATTATCGGCAAGAAGGCGAAGGCTTGATAATTTACATGCAGATGTCCAACTTGGTTTTCATTAACAGGTAAGAGCACGTCTGAACTCTATGGTGTCTGCAGAGTGAATGTTTTGAAAAGATATAATTAATATGTGTGTGTAAGAGTCTAAATAATTCAATGATTTAGGATGTAGAATCTGGATAAAAATGAAGATGAGAGGTGGATTGTAGTAAAAATATGTTTGGTAACACCCGCTATTAGTTAGCAAAGAAGATGTGATTTATTTATTTACAATCAACTGGAAATGGTACCACAGTTTGTCTGCCTTTTGATAAATTTTCTTGTACAATTTATTGACGATGTTTGCCATGTTTAGTGCTTTGTCTCTCTGCCTGTCTTTCTGTTTGCTTCAATATGGTTGTTGCTGTATGATTGTAGCTGAAATCTTTTCTTTTAGGTCAAAAAAGAAAAAGTGTATATAAACCCTTAAAGAAACGAAGCATATGGTTAAATTATGATGTTGAGAGGGTTAAGAGAAGAATGGCTTATGTGTTTTAGAAGTTCATTATTTACTACTGTCCAATGCGACTATGCTAAAAAAGAAGAAGCATTACTGAATGGATTTTTCTTCAGTTTATATTTTGTCATGTTTACCCATTATTTTGTGTTATGGTAATTGATTATGTTCTATACCTGGGTATATAAGTTTGGCATTATGTTTTTATTTGTTACATTTTATCTTTTGGGAGGGTATTAAATTATGGTTTTGGTCAAAAGTAGGGCATTTCATTGTTTCAGTTATTTTTATTATTTTGATGTTTGGCTGTTTATCCCAGGTTAAAAGTCTTTATTCAGTTCAGCTCCAGTGTTGAGTAAACCCATATTGACTCACAGTATTGGTAGATTTTATAGACTTTCCAATCTATGGCTATACAAATTTTGTTATTAAATTTGTGTTTTGAAATATTATTTTTAGGATAAATACGTACTAGAATTTACTTTTTGTTTTTGTTTTTTTGTTTTTGTTTTTGTTTTTTGTTTGTTATTTTAATATTGTCATAGCATGATAAGGTTTTCCGCATCATTAAACAATTGAAATATTACTATTTTAGGTAAGATTAATCATGAAAAAGGCATTATAAACCACTAAAGAAATGAAACTCATGGTTTTAATCATGATGTTGATGGTTTTGGGAAGAACAGACTATATACCATTTCAAAAATTCATTAATGATTGCAGTCCAATGCAACTTTGACATAAGCGAAACAGTTGGAAGGTACCCGAAACAGTTGGAAGGTATCCATTTGTATATTTGTATATTTCATTTAATATTTTGTAATGTTATTCAATGTTTGCCTTTGTATTTCTGTTTAAACAGAACTGTGTTATATATTGCCATTTGTTTTATGCTAAAGTTACTTCTCTTTCGCGTATAAATATATGTTCTGTGTTATGTTGCTATTTGTTACTGTGTTAAATCTTCTGCATGTAAAAATATGGTATCAGTCAATTTGATGTTTTAATTTTTTAAATATTTTGATGTTTGGTTCTTTCAAGGGGAAATTTATTTTATTAAGCCTTCCTGTGATTCAGCTCAGATTGATTAAAACTGGTAAAAAATTTTTACAGGGTTACTGGAGTATATAATATAATCTGATATTTGTTATTTGAGAGTTGATTGATTGATACTGATTTTGTATGAATTTCTATTTTTAATTTCAGAATTTAAGTGTCAATTATAAAGATCTAGTGAATAAAGGGGCTCAGGAAATGGTTATGTATTTGAGTTAAATACCCCAGGTATGTCCAGGTACATTAAAATCTCTTTTCTCCCTCTTGAATGAAAATGTACTTTTTGTGTGTGTATGATATTTTGACTAAGATTTTAAGGTATATTTCATATTATTGTTGATATTTATGTTTCTTGAATTTTTAGTTGTTATTTTTTTGGAGAATTGCCTCAGAAAGTCTTTATAAAAGTTTTATGAGGCCTTGAGAAAGTACTCTCTTTTTAAACATTTTATTTAGACCAACGTTGGTAGATCAAATAATAGTCATGAAGTTAATTTTGCGCGGTCTACCCCAAGGATGGTCCGTGTTAGGTGTACTTTTATTTTTAATTGCCATAGGCATAGTAGTTTAACGAGATAGATAAAAGTTTTCGATTTTGCTTATCATTATCCAACTTTTCATGTTGCTTTTACGCGGTAGTTTTTCATACTTAACTCCTTTTTTCGGATGTGAAAGTTTACGTGTAAGGTATTCTTTCTTAGCTAAAACTAACTTCAGAGATGAATCCTGATTCAATCTAGAAACAAATTTTGGCGATTTTGTTTTATTTCAATCAAAGAAGAAGAACTTATACACAGAATCAAGAAATATAAACGTTATCCACCAAGGTTAGTTGAAAAACTGATTTAAAAATCCTGTCATGCTACACATCCCCTTGTAGTCTATAACTAGCCGCCAAGGCAGCGTTGTTCGCCGCCCATGTTCAGCATGCGTTGACTTCACGAAAAATAAAATTAAGGAATTGGCAACCGAAAGTGTTTCCATGTTGTAGAGCTCGAAAAACTGATCAAAAAAATGTATGGGATTGTTCCGCTACGATCAACCGTTACAGAGATATCATCGTTCAAAGATTTTGATGACGTCACAGACCCCTCCCCAAAAAAAATTAGACCCAAATTTTTCGTCACCCCATCGCCTGTATCGCAGACCCCAAAAAACGTCAGTAATCCCTATTGGTTATCGAGATAATTTTCCCTAAACGTCGCATTCGATTAGGGTCTCAATACAATGGTTTCACACTGACGTCGCGCACAAGAAAAGAAATAATTTATGTGTGATCTTACATTGCTGACTCTCTTTAGCAGTTCACATCTACCATTTTGCGTAACAGACAAACGGACAAACAGAGAATCGGCTATTAATATATAGACTAGCCGCCAAGGCGGCGTCGCTCGCCGCCCGTTCAGCCTGAGTTGAGTTCACGAAAAATAAAATTAAAGAATTGGCAATGATAAGTGTGCCCATGTTGTAGAGCTCGAAAAACCGATCAAAAAAATGTATGGGATCGTTTTGCTACGACCAACCGTTACGGAGATATTGTCGATCAAAAGTTTTGATGACGTCACAGACCCGTCCCCCAAAAAAATTAGACCCAAATTTTTTGTAACCCCATCGCCTGTATCGTGGACCACAAAAAACGTCAGTTATCCCTATTGGTTACCGAGATAATTTTTCTTAAACGTCGCATTCGATTAGGGTCTCAATACAATGGTTTCACACTGACGTCGCGCACAAGAATAGAAATAATTTATGTGTGATCTTACATTGCTGACTCCCCGATTTCTTTCGCAGTTCACATCTACCATTTTGCGTGACTTACAAACAAACAAACAAACAAACAGACAGAGAATCGGCTATTAATATATAGATACCAACCTACACTGTACCATGTTATCAATGATCTCAACTGAAAACTTGATTTAGAAAATCTCATGTTATCAAACTCAAAAGTTGGAAGACAATCATTTATGAGATGCTAAAAATACATCCATTCATCATAAATTGGTTGCCATCACATTGTCTTTTAATTTTTTGTTCCAATTGGTGGTAACGTAATGTTAACAATGTAACAAAGCATTTGTCATACACTTAATTAGTCCATTTGGTTCAGTGGCTAAACTTTGTTTAACATAATAGTCCAGTCCCAAACTTTAACAATAAATCTTTCAATATTGGATTCTTATTAAAACAATATCAAAGTTGCACTGAACTTCATTTTCAGTGTCCTTTTGTTTGTTTCAGTAGTGCCTTAGTGGTTAAAGCATTGAGCTTAGGAACCCAATGTTGAGGGTTCAAACCGCGCTGAGGTCACAACTCCTGGAGGTACTGCAACTAGCTTGATTCCTTGATGTATTTCGGGGAAAATGAAGGCCAGTCGGGGAGATTAAGGATATGAGGAACATCCGGAATATGTAACTCCACTCCTTGTAGTGACTGCGGCCTTGAGTGGGGTGAGTGAAAAGAAAATGAATACCTATAATGGCACACAGGTCCTGCATAGTGAATCCCTCAATAATTCGTGCTCTTCCTCAACAAAAAACAGGACTCTCAGTTTCTCTGGTTATATATTACTGAACATTTTCCCCATTCCGTGAAGACAATACCAATAAGTGTTTTCATAATTAGGAAAAAATCAAGGAATTCGTATCGTAATTAGTTGCACACTTGAATTTAAACTCGTCAATCACAGTCAAGCTATGGTTGTCTTCTCTTTTGAACTTCTCATTCTTCAAGGGCTTTCAAATGTTTAAAGTCATGTTCTTGTGCTTTACCTTAAGACTTTCCCAGCTCTTCTTTCAAGTATTTGGATAGTTTGATTCTGTTTATTTTGTTTAATTTCTCGATTGTTGGTAGTTTTTCAGATGCACTATTAATATGTTGTCTATATCGAAGATGTAACCTGAGTTACGAAAAGCTTTGTAAAGAATTTTAGAAAAATATCACAACATGTGTTTTTATTGATATATTTGATACTTGGCTGTTAGATTACGAATGTCGTTATTGTTACCTCACCAACTTATTTTGAATTTCCATAATGTATGAAATGGCTATTTAAATGTAGAAAATGGTTAAGGTTTAATCAAAACGTAATTTAATACACCTTTCTAATGAACATATTTTATTTTTTTTATATGCCTTTGCCAACTACAACTTGCCCACATTCTTTATTAGCAGGTGTTTTTGAACAGGGTTTTTGAAAAAGTTTTGGTGGGATGTGTTATACTAAGATATTATTTTTGGTATTGGAGGATAGTGTAGCTTATATGTTTTTTGTCATGTTTTTAGATCAAAACATTCAATATATATATAGTATAAAACATATTGTATTCTTTCTCAAGTTATTGGAGGACTTTTATCCATGTTTTGATCTTACTGACATTGAGTATTTTTGGTTGCTGATTCAGTAGTCATCATGACAATCCTTGACTGCTCTCTGTCCGTCCTTCCCATCCAAGCTAGTTAAATTCATTGCTGTTGCCGATACAGGTGCTCATACAGATTTGTGGTCGCTGAACGAATTCTTGAATGCAGGTTATGGAATGTCAGACTTGTCTCCCGTCCCACGGTCATTATACGCAGCCAACAAATGTCCTATCTGGATAGATGGCGCTTTCGTTGCTTCTTTTTCAGGACAATCGCCTAATGGAGACAAAATAACCTGCCTATTAATTGTCTATGTAAGCCGGGATGTCTCCACACTGTACCTATCGTATGATACCATGATTGATCTTGGCATTGTTAATCGCAACACCTTGTTCTACGACACAGATCTAGAAGAACACTGGTGGAGAGCAATTGACTTCCTCACTGTTGTGGGGCCAGCTGGCATCGTGTTGAATCCCCTTAAATTCCAGTTTGCACTTAGATCCGCTGACTTCGCTGGATTCCACATATCAGATGAGAAAATAGAACCACTCCCGAAGTACTACAATGCCATCAGGAACTTCCCAACATCCACCAGCACATCTGACAAGAAGTTGGTTTGGTCTCATTAACCATGTGGGGAACTACGTGCAGCTTCGGGAACACAGGGAACCATTCCGTCCATTTCTCTCTCCAAGGCATCCATTTGAGTGGACACCTGAGCTGGATCGTTCATTTAATGCTTCCAAGGACACCATCGTAAAAGCTATTCAAACTGGTGTAGAGATCTTTGACCTTCACCGACCCAAACGTCTCCAAACCGACTGGTTGATACATGGGATTGGATAGTTCCTCCAACAGAAACATTGCGACTGCTCTGAAATAACACCCAACTGTTGTCCAGAAGGATGGCGCATTACATTAGCAGGATCTCGCTTCCTAATGTCTGATGAAGAACACTATGCACCGACAGAGACGGAAGCCCTTGCGATCACTTGGGGGCTTGAACAGACAAAATATTTTGCGCTAGGCTGTGATCAACTAACGGTTGCCACAGATCATAAGCCTCTTGTGAAGATCAACGGTGATAGAACGTTAGACGAAATTCAGAACACTAGACTTTTTCATCTCAAACAAAGGACTCTCCCATAGTACTTCGGTATCAGCTACATTCCTGGAAAGGAAAATCTTGCCCCAGACGCAACATCTCGCCACCCAGCACCTGCTGAAGAACATTATTGGCATAATCACTCAATGCCCGAATTCGTTGTGGCTGCTGATACCTGCAATGATGCTGAGAAGCTCACAGCAATCACTTGGGACCGTCTAGCCTCTGAAATGCGGAAGGACGTTAACCTTGCCTCTGTCCATGAAGCTGTCCTGACTGGCTTCTCTGACGTCTACCGCACCAACCCTGCCACGTCATCTTACTGGCAATATTGTGACAGTCTACACATCGTTGATGGCGTTGTAGTCTACAATGACCGTGTTGTGGTGCCCCGATCACACAGACCTGCTGTCCTCGACGGCCTTCATGCTGCTCATCAGGGGGCATCCACGATGGGTCAGCGTACAAGATCTATTGTATTCTGGCCTGGTATGACCAGCGACATTAAACAACGGAGACTATCATGTGGAAAATGTATCAAGAATACACCGTCTCAACCACCACTGCCGACTCCACCAGTGTCACCCCCAACAACCCCGCTTGAACAAACATATGCCGACTTCTTCGACTGCGTGGAGCAACACTACTTGGTGGTCGGCGACCGTTTATCTGGTTGGTCCGACGTCTTTCGAGCTCCAACATGTTCATCACAGGCAGGATCTGAAGGACTCATTACGTGCCTCCGCAACTATTTTGCACGCTTTGGAGTTCCTGAAGAAATGTCAAGTGGCGGGGGCCCCAAATTCACTTCAGGACCAACTTAGGACTTCCTGGATCGATTGGGCGTTCGCCATAGGCTCTCCTCCACATACAATCCAAGATCAAACGGCCGTGCTGAAGTGGCAGTCAAATCAGCAAAGAGGCTCCTTCGATCAAACACAGGACCATCAGCACTTTAGACACAGATGGCTTCTTGAGGGCAATGACGTAACTACGTAACACCCCTGACCCTGATTGCCAACTATCACCAGCGGAAATTGTATTTGGACGACCGATTCGGGACGCCTCCGCATTCATCAATCGCTTGGAGAAGTTCAGCAACCATCATGTTCGCCCCATGTGTCGGGAAGCCTGGCAGCAAAAGGAGGAACCCTTTCGTCAAAGATTCCACCACGCTGCGGAAGAACGTAACCTCCATTCTCGGTGTCTAGCGAGCCCCATGTTGGTGACAGATGCTACATCCAGAACCAGAGTGGGAACAACCCCAAGCAATGGGATCGCTCTGGAACAGTTGTCGAACTTCATGGTCACGACAGCTACATATGAACGTTGACGGTACTGGTTGGTTGACTCGCAGAAACAGAAGGTATCTTCGTCAATTCAAGCCAGCCTCCGTTGAGATTACCGCTCAAAATAAGTTCACTGGTCCTGCTCTGCCTGGTCCGCCGAAGAAGAACCTAGGCAAGCCACCACAACACCAAGACGTATCGATGCCACCAGTTGACGTCGAAGAGCCTCCCCTGGCGCTGGCAGCCCAACCACGGACCAGGCTGATGACTCCGCCGCCTGTGGCATCTTGCCCTACGCAGACTGCCAAAGAACAACTCCCCTCGACTGTTCTTAACAATTCGGAGCCCAAGGTAACTCAATCATCTGAACCCGACACCAGCTTAAGACCAGACGCATCCTCGTCTGTTGAGGCGAATCCAACTCGTTCATCCCCTTATCGGGTGCCATCCATCGAAGACAAAATCCCAACCAACGATGGTATCAACTTGTCAGTCCTTTCCCAGCGAAGACGCCAACGCACCAGTAAGGTACCACGCAGGTATGTGCCAGAAACAGGATAGGAGTAATTTGATTCCATCAAACTGGTGGGGATGGAGGATATTGTAGCTTATTTGTTTCTTTTGTTATATTTTTAGATCAATACATTCAATGCATAACAGTGACAGATAGTGGCGGCAAGCTCTCCTTGTTTTCTAAACTTCATAACTGTGGAGCCATTTTGAAATAAATAAGTAAAAGAACAGCCAGTTCGTTACCAAAACAAATCAGTTACTGCTCGTGGGGCATGCAACTTTTTTATCGTTTTAACTCTGTTTTTACTATCTTTTAACGCTGTATTTATTAAATGCGTTTGACTCATTTACTTACCTATATTACTTTGTATCTGTTCCAAACGTTTTCCCACGGAAAAGAAGTAAAACCATTTTCACCAATGTAAATAAACATCATCCTTTCTGCAGCCATTTTTAAATAACTTCACTTCAACTACACTACTTCACTGGTGCACTCTCATAACTATTTCATAGCTATAAAAAGAAATACGTAAAATCAGCACACGTTTCTATCGTAAAAATCATAGAGAGTTTGTTCCACTCGTTCTTTGTTTGGTTTTCCTCTGAAAAAAGCTATTATATAAAAAACAAACATGTGATCCAAAACTCACTTATTCACTCACTTATACCTGTTTCTCTATTAATCTAAAATACAATAACAGTAAAAGTTTAGCAATAAATACGGTTATAAAATGTTTCATAATAATAACAATACCTTCGTGTATTCAAAGCTGTTTCTTCGTCAAAATCACAACCGATCATGAAAATCCGTTATTTTTTTAATTTTAATTTATTTCTTTATTTCAAGTTGGTAAAAACAGTAGTTACATAATGTACTAATACAAACCAACATAAAATCATAAAACTATAAAATGTGAAATACACGGAGATAAAAAATAATTAAGAGAAATAAATAAAAGAAACGACCATCTCAGAGGATTTTGCAAAGTTTGCACTGGCAATAAATTAGGGAGTTTAAGCTGTGAAGACGTAGCTGCGACGACGACGGAAAATGTTGCGTAATCGCAAATGTCGGTCGTGCGTTGGGTCTGGAGAAATTTTAAGTTTACGCACTAATATCACGACTTTAATTTTCATAATGGCAGTTTTGAAAGTGAAAGAGAAAGTCAAAACAAAACAAAAATAAACATGCCAAAATTAAGAGAAGTACGAGAAGCTCTTTTGCTTGCACATGCGGAAAATTTGCTGGATGACGAAGAGTTCCTATTCTTGTATGATGTTAACAGATGTACTAACCCTGACTTTCAGTATATGGACTATGATCCTTTCGTTTTTGAGGACATCTCCGAGGATGATTGTTTTGCAGAATTTCGCTTCAAAAAGAGAGATATTCATCGACTAAAAACTGTGCTGCAAGTACCTGACGAAATTGTGTGCTATAATTACAATGATTTAACATGCGATGGCACTGAAGCTCTTTGTTTGTTATTAAAAAGATTGGCTTATCCAAATAGGTTTTCAGATTTGATACCACGTTTTTCAAGAGCTGTCCCCCAATTATGTATGATTTTTCATCAGATGCTTGAAAGACTTGATAATCAATGGGACTATTTGCTTTCAACGTTAAATCAACTCTGGCTTTCCGCACAAAAGCTTGAAGAGTTTGCTCAAGCTATCAGCAACAAAGGTGCACCTTTAGATAACATTTGGGGATTTATAGATGGTACACTAAAAGCTAGCTGTCGGCCAAAACAACATCAGCGCACGCTTTATAACGGGCACAAAAGATACTTATCTTTGTATGGTGATTCAGCCTATCCTTTGAGAAGAGTTTTATTGTCACCATTTGGGGGTGCTAATCTAACCCCTCAAGAAAAAAACTTTAATACTGCAATGAGTAAACTTAGAGTAACTGTCGAATGGATATTTGGGGACATAGTAAACCAGTTCAAATTTAATGATTTCAAGAAAAACCTTAAAGTTGGCTTGAGCCCGATTGGCAAAATATACAGAGTTAGTGCATTAATGACGAATGCATCGACGTGTCTTTATGGAAACAAAGTTAACAATTATTATTATTATTATTATTATTATTTCGAATTTTTAAACAGGATAATACCTCAGTAGTAAAATAAAATTACACTGTTGTCCTGGTAGTCCTGTAAAAATATAAAATAATAGTATAAGTAAAAATATATATTTATTAAAAACTATTACTATAAATAATAAAAACCGCTAAGAACCGCTGGAAAAAATCGCTAGAAAACACTGAAAGAAAAAACGCTTAAAAGGCTAAAAACGTTGGAGGAAAAAACTAGAGATCAAAATCTAGAAGATGGAAATTTGATGATCATATGAGATGTAAAGTGTGTGAAAGACCATGTAAATAGACCTGTAAAGCCAAAACTGGAAATTAAGTAGCATTTAATTTTGATTTAAATGTCTTAAACTTGTTTTCTCTCCTAATGTCTATCGGTAAATCATTAAATAACTTGGAACCTTGAAAATAAAAAGACGCTCTGCTCGATTCCAGTCTTATTCTTGGGATATTAATCATCGTGCCATTATTTCGCGTGTTCACATTCGTCCTTTTTATTGAGAAGTAGTTGGCAAAATTTTTGCAGACTTCAGCATCGTTGTAAATACATTTGTGTACGAAAGTACATATTCGTTTTCTGAGCACGTCTTTTCGTTTCGGAATAGGACCACCTATCACCATCTCAGCACGACTTTCCAATCTTTGTATTCGTTCTTGGAGATATCTTGGTGTTGCACCGTACAGAGAAAATCCACAATACGTTAACATTGGCAGAATCATAGCTTGATACACCATTTTTGCTGACTCACTATCTAAAAATGCTCTTGCTTTCTTCAGTAGGCGAACTCTCGTTGCTGACTTTTTGATCGAATTATGTAGATGATTTGTCATGTTCAGCGTATTTGTAAGGTTCAGTCCCAGATATTTGTATTCATTTGTGACATTGATGGTGGTATTACCATGGGTTATGTGTATTGGTGGTTCTTCAAGTTTATTTAACTTTTTGCTAGTTCCGAATACCATTACCTCCGTTTTACCCTTCTTAGTATTAATTATAAGTTCATTTTCTTTCAACCACAGTGAAAGTTGGCTAAATTCATTTTGAAGTGAAACTTGGATCGTATTTATGTCTTTGTGAGAGTATAACAAAACAGTATCGTCTGCATACATGAGCATATTGCAAGCTGAAGTGATTTTCATAGCATTGTTGAAGTATACAATAAAAAGCAAGGGGCCTATGATAGACCCCTGCGATACTCCAAAGTATATTGGTAGTGGTGATGATAGTGTTCCTTCATATGATACTTGTTGAGATCTTTGAAATAAGTAATCAGTCATCCAATTTAAGGCATTTCCTGAGATACCGTATTGAGCGAGAGTATCAATCAAATTTGAATGGCTGATGGTATCGAATGCTTTACTCAAGTCAATGTAAATACCTCCTGTATACTGGCCTTGATCCATAGCTTTATGAATGTGGTCAATGAAAAAGGTTGTCGCAGCTTCTGTTGACCGTTTTCTTCGGAAGCTGAATTGGTTACTCGAAAGAAGGTTGTTGCTCTCTAAGTAATTCATGACTTGCCTGTGCACACACTTTTCAAATATTTTCGATAGGACCGGTAGAACGCTTATGGGGCGGTAGTTGTCATAAGTGTTTTGTTTTCCAGATTTGAAAACTGGTGTTACTCGGGCATTTTTTAACTCAGTTGGAAACGTTCCGGACTGCAACGATAAATTTATCACATGAGTCAGTGGTTTAGATATCACAATAGCGACATCTTTCAGGAAGCATGATGGGATATCGTCTAATCCAGTTGCGCACTTTCTCTTAAGTTTCTTTAGATAACTTAATACTTCATCATTAGTAACGTTAACGAATTCAAATCTGGCAAAATCACCATTTTGTTGCTGAAAAGATGATTTATAACCCCAGACGAAGTTTTTGAGAGGAAATGCGGTTGTTTTCAGTACATTGGCAATACCCGCAAAAAACTTACAAAAACCTTCGGTGATCGTTTTTTTGTCACTGATAGTTTCCCCATCAACTAAAAATGATTTTGCTGTGACTGTTGAGGTTTGTTTCACCGGAAAGACTTTCTTGATAGTTTGCCAGAATTTTTCAGGTTGAGATTGACATTCGCGTAGTTTATTTTTGAAAAATGTACGTTTTGCTCGCTTCACTAAGTTGGTGACAAAGTTTCTAAAACGACGATACGCAGTCCAATCATGTGCTAATTGTGACTTCTGTGCTTTTCGTAGAAGTTTATCACGTGTATTCATTGATCGTTTAACATCCGCATCCAGCCAAGGGGAGGGTTTTCCCTTAACTTTCTTCGTAGTGAATGGTGCGTGTTTATTTATTGTATTTATAAGTATTGTTTTTAAGTTTTCATAAGCTGTAATTGGCGAGACTGAGTTATAAACGCTATTCCAATCTGAGTTAAGGAGTTCGTTGTTGATAAAATTAACATCATAATTAGAGTAATCTCTGAAGGTTACATAAAACGGTCCAAACTTCGTATTGTTCATTTTACGAGCGCAAGCAATTAAATTGTGATCGCTTAAACCCGAAACAATATTTGCTGTCTTCGTGATATTAAAAGGCATGTTTGAAAGAACAACGTCAATCAGTGTTGAGGTTTCCATGGTAATTCGTGTTGATGATTTAATTAGTTGATCGTAGCCATTTATAACAAAGGAGTCTTTAATTGCGCGTTGATCGTCTCTTTTCAGGTAGTCAGTATTTAGGTCTCCAATGATTATTGACTCTTTTCTCTCCCTGTTAATTGCTTCAAGTTTTTGTGTCAAAGTCTGTAGAAACATTTAACATTACACCACCTCTTTTAGAGGAATATTTTGTTTGAACTGAGCCAAATGAAATGGAAATGATGTTATGAGAATATCACTAGACACAAAATAGCTTAAGTCTGCTTGAAGTTGTTTTCTTTTCTATTGTTCCATCCTTCAAAATTTCAAAACAAAGAAAGCTCAAGGAAAATTGTTTGCTAAACCTTACAACACCAAATATCTTTTCTCCACAGCATCTCCAAAATGCGATAAAATAAATATATTTACAAAAAAATTTTGGCTTGAAAAGGTTTCATCTGCCTTATAACTGTAAATAAAAATCTCATTGACCCTAGGTAAAAGTACATGATCAAAAACAAAACAAGAAATAGGATAAAAACAAAGTGAGCCTACTGCTGTCTTTAGAGTTTTTTAGCCAGTTGGGATAGTACGGACACAAATATCTGGTTTTGTTGCTGTACTTGAGCAAAAAGTTGCTCAAAACGCTTATTTGCATTTTCATCACGTTCCTTTTGTAAAGAAAGTTCTTCTTTCTTCAACTCCATCTCTTGCTTTCTCAGATCGTATTCGTTCAGTGATTTTTCTCGTAAGTAATTTAACGTGTCATTGCCATTATTACGAGTTTTTTTGGCAGGTATTTCAGCATCATCTTCATTGACTTCTCTTTTTTTCGACTGACTCCACGTTTCCATTGATCGCCATCGCATTATATCAGCAGCCTTAGTTTCATTTTCAAGTTGTTTAGCTTTGTTCTCAGATGCTAATTTTTCTTTATCCTCACTTTCACTTTTTAATTGATTAACTTCTTCCAGAAGCAAATCTTTTTCTGTGGTTACAACGTCTATTCCAGATGCAGCCTCTTCATACCTTCTCTTTGTTAGGAAATCTTTCAATAACTTTTTAATTCTATCTCTAAGAGAACGTTGTGTCACCTTAAACGGAGGTTTAGGTATTACATTCAAATGGTCACCAATGGTATCTAATGACCTTCCTCGTTCCACAGAACCAGCTTGAAATTGATATGGATTACTGACTAGAAGCTCTCGTAAAAATAAGACATCATGCTGATCAGTCCAAGACATCTTTATATTGCTAAAAAACAAAGAACATACTTTATCTTGGAAATAAAATATTCCTCAAAATCAATAATTTTAAACTTCATAGGTACTATATTAGAGGTATGAAAACAGGGAATTAATTTTACAAAGGGGCAGATTCAGACATTTTCTGAACCTGAAAGAGGGAAAGGAAGAATGAAATAATAATAGGGAAGGGGATCGCACAATTGTTGTTAGCTGTGAGTGTTATGACAGGTTAAATAAATTCAAGCTAAAACGGTTGAAACATGTTAGATAAATAAAGTATGACTGAAGAACTTACATTTGCTGCTTAATGCCACTAGAGCTAGAAGGAGCAGCATCTCCAGGAGGGGCATCTTGAGGTCTATCCATTTTTTTCCTAAGTGTACACACAATAATAAAGTCTCAATCTTATGAAATTTTCAGAATTGACATTGTCAGAATTCTCAGAACTACTCCAGAATTCACAATTTTCAGAATTGATAAAGAAAAAACAATATTTCAATCAACAAAGCTCATTATTCAGCAAAAGACACGAGGAGAGAGACAAATTTCTTAGAAAACAGCTGTATTCTTTATACTGAAATTCCAAGAAAAACGCGAAGAAATGTTATTTTTGTATATATATTAATAAACCCTCTAGTAGGGAACACAATGTCTACTCAACAAATATAAAAACAATACATGGGTTAACAAGAAATAGAGTAAATATGCAGAAATATCACAAAGCTTTTCCAACGTTGTACCACGACGTGATTTCAGTACGATTCAAGTCGTCGCTTCAACACAGAGGACGAAAACATTGAGGTGATTCCCTTTTGCGCACGCGCAGTAGCATAAAACTAACGTCGTGCGTCATTGTTTACGTCGCCGTTGCAAGTACGTAAACTCCCTATTGTTGCACGGCGGACCTCAGTCTTGAATTCATTCAAGCCTGTTGCCTTTTTCGTTTCAGCCGACAAATGGTTCTAGGCTAATGTGGCTCGGAAAAGAAACGAATATACACCAGCAATTCCTTTAGAAGAGGGAATTTCTAATACACTACCAGAGCGCAGATTAAACATTGTTGCTTTTCGGCAGAAAGTATCCCACATAAATTCAGGATTAATTTTATGCAAGGATTTAAATACTTCAATCACTAGAAGTTCGAGGTTTCTAGCATAAATCGACTTTTGCCCTGTTTTAGTGAGAATATCAGTATAGCTGTGTCGGAACAAGCCAATTTTTGCACGTAATGCTCTTCTATGAGTGATGCTGATCAGGTTGTGTGCTTGTTTACTACAAAAAAATCCATACTAATGGGCAATAGTTGAAACATGGAATGACGAAAGTATTAAATAACGTATCTACAATATCCTGGCTTACAAAAGGCCGTATTCGTAACAGAGCTTTTGTCTTCAAGGAAGCCTGATGACACATTCCCTTAATATGGGAATAAAAAGAGAGCTTATCATCTAGTGTTATACCAAGGAGTTTAACTTCCTTTGAGGGGCTAATGGCTATAGTACCAATTTTGAAAACAATGTCTTTACAATCAACACCTAGGAGTAGCATCTGAAACTTTTCCGGGTTTGCGACAAGACCATTGTTGTTAAACCAGTTTAAAGCAGATGTCATGTCAGAATGCAAGCTTTCCAACACTTCATCTAAAGTGGCTTTACAACTGACAAGAGTATTGTCGTCGGCAAAGTTGCAGATGTCACACTCCAGTACCGAAAACAGCAAATCATTAATAAAAACATTGAATAAAATTGGCCCTAGAACCGATCCCTGAGGAACATTCAAAAGAAAGTCCAGCCATTCACTGAAAGATGAACCTATACGAACACGCTGCTTCCTATCAGACAAGTAACTGTACAGCAATTTTAATGTATCATATCCAACACCATATGCTGCCAACTTGGCTATCAATAGATCATGACGTAGACAATCAAAGGCTTTGGACAGATCCATCAAAATTGTGCCCACTTTGTTGGAGTTTGAAAGGGACTTTTGCTACTGTATAAGCATATTTAACAATGCATGCTGACAGCTATATCCCCAACGAAATCCACAAAGGTATTTTGACAAAATAGAGTTCAAAAAAGGCTGCAGTTGCTTGGCCATCAATCTTTCAAAAATCTTAGATACAACAGGCAGCAAACTAATAGGGCGGTAATTTCCCTTATCAAGAGTATTTCCCTTCTTGTGTTGTGGAATGACATCGGCGAGAGATAACTGTTCAGGAAACACAGAAGAACCAACGATAGAGCTATTAAAGCTATTAATGGTCAGGTATGTCACCGTACAGGCAATCTGCATCCACCAGAAGGTGTTCCTCCATCATATGGTCAGTTGTACATTTATGATGGGATGGATGCATTCAATGAAAGAATGGCAAGACCCGAAAATCAAGGTTGCTTGCCTGAGGTTATGCAAAAATTACAGGACATCATTCTTAGAGAGAGTCCTTATGCAGCTGCATACAAGCATATGGGTGAGGTAGAGGCTGAAGAATTGCAGCATGCCCGAGAGCAAAATCGCCAACCATCTCTGGTAAATTATTTAAAATTGAAATTTTTTTAGGCTTGATTTCAAAATGTTTTGAATTTCAACTATATATTTAGGTTAGAATGCACCTGAGGAGTGGTGGCGATCGGCGGCGTTACAATCTACCCCACCATGATGAAGTAGCTGCTGTTTTTGTTGGTGAAGATGGTGCACCACCTATGACACGTGATATTGTTGTTTATCCTCGAGACATGCCATTGCAATGTCTATCAACACATTCACCTCATCTAGACCCAATGGTTTATCCAGTTTTTTTCCCGAGGGGAGAGTCTGGCTGGACAATAGATATTCCTCATGTAGCTGAATATACTACAGGTAGTCGGTGCCGCACAACCGCATTGCAATATTATACCTATAGATTTGCGTATAGAAATGTTTTTAATCCAATCTTAAAAGGTAAAAAATTATTTCAGCAATTTGCAGTTGACTGCTACTGTAAGGTTGAAGCAGAACGTCTCAACTATATTCGGACAAATCAGAAAGCATTACGTGTTGAGCAATATCAAGGTTTAATTGACCATCTTGCTAATGTAGCTCAAAACAGAGGTTTAAATGCAGGTAGACCTGTAATTTTGCCATCTTCTTTTCAGGGTAGTCCCAGAGCTATGCAACAAAATTATCAAGATGCAATGGCAATGGTGACTAAAATGGGAAAACCTGATTTGTTCTGCACATTTACGTGTAATCCAAAATGGAAAGAAATTACCGAGAATTTAGATAATGAGGCAGCACATTATCGACCTGACTTGGTTTCACGCGTTTTTAATTTGAAATTGAAAGCACTTTTAAATGATGTCATAAAAAATGGTGTATTAGGGAAAACAATTTCTCACCTTTATGTGATTGAATTTCAAAAGCGTTCTTTACCTCATGCCCATATTCTTATTCATTTAGCACAAGAGGATAAGTTACAAAATGCTGATGATGTTGACAGCTTGATATGTGCTGAAATTCCTGATCCAGATGAGGAGCCAGAACTACACAACATTATCAAATCGTGTATGATACATGGCCCATGCGGGAATTACAACGAAACTTCAGTTTGCATGGGAGACGATGGTAACTGCACCAAAAATTTTCCCAAAGCATTCTGTGATGAAACACAAATGAATGTTAATGGCTATCCATTGTACCGTAGACGTAATAACGGTCGTACTGTAAGGGTAAAAAATGTGGACTTAGATAATCGATGGGTGGTTCCATACTGTCCTTGGTTATCAAAGAAATATAACGCCCATATAAATTTGGAGGCCTGTACTTCTATAAAAAGTGTCAAATATTTGTTCAAATACGTATATAAAGGACATGATCGAGCGCATGTCGAAATTAACGAACAATTGCAATATGATGAAATTAAAACTTTTTTAGATGCTCGATATGTTAGTGCACCTGAAGCTCTGTGGAGAATATTTGAGTTCTCCATGCATGAGAAATCACACTGTATCAAAAGGTTGGCAGTGCATTTACCAGATCTTCAACGGGTTTATTTCCGACCTGGTGATGAGGACGCAGCTGCAGACAGGGCATCTATGAAAGATACCCACCTCACAGCATGGTTCAAATTGAATGTTGAAGATTCAGATGCTCGACAACATCTGTTTTCGAACATTCCATATCATTATGTATTTCATGATAAAGAGAAGAAATGGAAAACTAGAGGTAAAACTCATAAGCCAATAATTGCCCGCTTATATAATGCAAGGCCAACAGAAGGAGAAAGATTTTTCCTTCGTGTTTTATTGCTTCACATCCCTGGTGCTACATCATTCGAGTATTTGCGCACGTTCAATGGGGTGGTTTTTGATACGTTCCGTGAAGCATGTATTGCAAGAGGTCTTCTTCAAGATGATGATGAATGGCACAATACATTGGAAGAGGCATCTACATTCGAAATGCCTCAACAATTGAGGCAATTGTTCGTCACAATCTTGACACATTGTGAGCCATTGAATCCGCTGGAACTGTGGAATACATTCAAGGATCAATTGTGCGAGGACTATGTGCGCACATTGTCTGTTGCTCAAGCTGAGCAAAAGGTTTTGGGATATATCGATAACATACTCAAACAATTTGGTATGTCCTTAACGCAATTAAACCTTCCTGAGTTAATTGAACATGTTGACGAGGAAGAGGTTGATGTAAACGTATACATTGACCAGACACATCAGGTAAGGCCTCTGCTTAATGAGCAGCAAGTGGCTGTGGCAGATGCAATATTATCTGCTGTATCCAATGTCTGTAACGCTTTGGCACAACCTGAAACATTGTTTTATCTTGATGGACCAGCTGGCACAGGTAAAACATTTACTTATAACTATGTTATAGCAGCATGTAGGGCCAGAGGTTGGAAAGTCGCTACCGCTGCATACACAGGTATTGCAGCTACTTTACTTTCTGGTGGGTGTACATTGCATTCGTTATTTCGTTTGCCTGTTCCTGTTTTAGAAAACAGTGTTTGTAATGTAGTCCCAACATCAAAACATGCTGAATACTTGCGTAGTGTGGACCTGTTTCTCATCGATGAAGCAACAATGGTTTCCACCCATATTTTTCATGCCATCGATCGATTACTTCGTGATGTTTGCAACAACGATACTTCTTTTGGTGGCAAAGTAATGTTATGGGGTGGAGATTTCCGTCAATGCTTACCTGTTGTAAAGAAAGCAAAACCGACTGACGTTATTGAGGTGTGCTTAACCAGTTCTGCATTGTGGGCTTCAGTGTCAAAATTCACATTAACTCAAAACATGAGAGCTAGACCTGAGGAACAACAATTTTGTCAGTGGCTGCTACGATTGGGTAATGGGGAACTACCATTAAAACAAGGAGACCCTGCTAAAGGTGCCATTGAAATTCCAGATTGCTGTGTCGTGTCTGAAAACACATCGCTTATTTCAGTCATGTATGACGGCCTGGAACCTCATCAATATGCTTCAACTGCTATTTTGACACCTACAAATGAGCAGTCATTAATAATTAATAATGAGGTGTTGGAAAGATTGCCTGGTGATCCAGTTTGCTATTATAGTGCTGATGAAGTTGATTGTGATGATGACGACGAGCGACAAAATTATCCGCTTGATTTTTTAAATAGTATCACACCATCTGGTATGCCTCCACATTGTTTGAAACTTAAAGTTGGAGCAATAATTATGCTTTTACGAAATTTGAACATCAAGAAGGGTCTTTGCAACGGGACACGCTTGATTGTTCGGGAATTATCGCAGAATTTTATTAAAGCTGACGTTTTGACAGGGTCAGCTGTTGGAGAAACAATTTTCATACCTAGAGTACAATTGTCACCCTCTGACACAGGTATGCCTTTCACTTTGAAACGTAGACAACTGCCGATTCGTTTGGCTTATTCTTTCACTATTAATAAGAGCCAAGGTCAAACATTTGAAAAAATTGGTTTGTTTCTACAACGACCGTGCTTTTCACATGGTCAACTATATGTAGCCTGTTCTAGGGCAAAGGCATTTGATAATGTTAAAGTCAAAGTTGCTGCCACAGGTAAACAAGGTTACATCAATGGGAAGTTGTATACACAGAATGTTATCTTCCCACAAGTTTTACAGTAAACTATGTATTTATTGTTTTGTTTATTGTGCAGTTTTTCTGTCATAAATGTTTTGTGTTTATTTTTGAACACTTTTTTATTTGACATAATCTGTGCCCTTCTGTTAGTTCAGTAACATGTGTATTATTGTGGCAGATGTGATGGATGTTTGTTACACTGTGTATGGTTTTCCTTTGTGTAAACTTGCCAGTGTGATATTTACTCTATCCGCCAGGTAGTTCGTTAATACTGTTTATAGTAGAACAACCGTCTCTGCTTTTCTGATATACGATGACTGTTCCTTAAGGTGCCAGCTGTCAACTGTTATATTAAATACTGAAGAAATGTAATCAACTTATATCACATGATATGTTCATTTCTTCTTTAGGTGGAGTACAAGTCCCATTGACTTACGTTCCCGTCGTGTACTCTGTTACCATGAATTGCGCATGGAAAATCGTAACGAACCTTCATAGGCAATTCATGAACCAAAAGTCAGGGCAACTCTTTCAAAGATATAAATCTGCTGGTCGATAATTATTGTCAAAATCATTGTGATTTTATAATTTACGATATTGTTTTTATTCTATTTTAGTGTCTAGAATACATTAAAATTAAAAAAATGGCAATGCCACTTAAAGACACAAGTAAGTTAAACATTTTACTTTCAAAAATATTTTGCTGAGCCTTTTGCGGCTAATTGAATCACTTATCTATTATATACATACTTTACATTTTAGTATTCGAAAAATCCGTCCAAGAAAGTATGGTTTACTATTTGTATATTATCCTTTTACATTAACAGTGTATGAATTAAGTAAAGTGTCACCACACTTTTATTTTAGATCTATATTTCGTTCAAATGTTAATTGTTTTATTTTTAATCTATTTAGATATGGACCAGTTGGACAAAAAGAAAGGAGGTAAGTAGTTCAAGCAAATTACCTTTCCTTAAAATCTTTTTAACACCTTGATAGAATTTGAATAACAATGATAAAATTGGCATGATAAAATCTATGTGAATGTGTCTTCATTAGTTTCATGTTAATTATTTTAGCAATTAAAAAGACTGTGAAAAGGCCTCATCCTACAGTCCAACAAAAACGTGACATTGGTGAGGTTTCAATATGGCTGCTTACTATTCTTCTTTCAATTTGACACTATTAATTTCGCGTATTTAAAAATTTAAATTTACAAAGGTCACTTAATGAATTCAATATCTACAGTGAATGTGAAAAAGAATAATTTCGAGGCCTTCTTCAGTTCACTCCTTCATTTGTTATGTATTTTAGTTGTTGACAATCAAAAGCCTTCCGGCAGTGGAAGCGGTAAGTTTTTGAATTTACATGATCTTTTGTTTAAAAAATCATCAAAAAGTCACTGCAACGAAGAGCACTTTCATTAAAATAGTTTGCATATGTTTTTCTATACAAATGCACTCCTTCGCAGCGACTTTTCAACAAATTTAGATTCTGTTCTTTAAGACACTTTTAGTTCATTTAATTGGCTTCTTTAATCAATCATGTGTAGATATACTATATTTTTATAGATGCTATGGATGTCGATGAAAATCTGGCAAAAAGTAAGATTTTATTTGTAGAATCAAATATCATCTATTTTATTCGGTAAACTATTAATCTTTAATTGATTTTGTTTAGAACTGACATTTTTGGATTTCGCCAAATATCGCGAAGATCACCCAGGATCAACATCTCAGGCGGCATTTCGGGTCTGGTCCCGGAATGGTGGGCGGGACCGGCCCGACTATGTTTTTAAAAAAATAGAAAAACCAAAAAAAAAATTTAAAAATAATCAGAAAAAATTATTAAAAAATATTATTACTATTCTTAATAACTCTACGCTGTAAGAAACAGGTTAGAATAACAGTATTAGATAATAGATAATATTCAAGCGCAGATAAGTATAATGTTTCTTACAGCGTAGAGTTAGTTTATATACAGTTAAATTATAATTTTGGATTTGCTAAGAATATATGTTTTGATATCAATCTATTGTCTTTTTTAATTGTCTCGATTCATTAAAAAGTTTAGATCTTTGCCATTTAGTACAGTGGACTCTCTATAATTCGACTTTCCATTACTCGAACTTTCCATAATTCGAACTGAATCAGTGAGTCCCTTCAAGCTAAAACATAGCAGTATCACCCTATAACTCGAACTCTCCATAATTCGAACGATTTTGTTTTCCCCTTCGAGGTTCGAGTTGGAGAAAGTCTACTGTAGTTCAAATTTAGATTTTCTACATGTGTATTGAATGTCGATTATATTTTCGTTTGATTCTGTTATGTTTCCAGGGGAAATTTATTATACTAAGCATTTCTCTGTGGTTTAACTCACATAGCCGCAGAAATCATTAGCCGTAAAAATCTTTTACGCGGGTTACTAGTGCTCTTTCTAATGGTATAAAAACCACTAAAAAAATCACGGTAGGAAAGGTTATTAGCATAGGCGGATCTAGAGCTTAGGCAAAATTTGCGGAGAAGCGTTGTGTCATCAGGAAAAGAATAAAAAAGCGTGCGCTTTAACTAATTACAGTTAAACATTGAAAAGAAATTATACTCCTCCACTTTTTTTGCCTAACCCTGGATCCGCCACTGATTAGATGTTAAACCTTCCGACTAAATTTCTCAGAGACACACTGTATATAACTATTGGTGTTCTGAAATTCAAACAACGAGCATCAAAGGATTGACATATTTCTAGTGGAATATCTCCTACATTACACTGAGGGAATATCTTCATGATTTGTTACTCCTTTTAAAGTCCTGTCGCTTTGGAACCATTGATGCTTTAAATTTGGGTGGGGGGGGGGGGGGGGGGGGGGTGGGGGGAATTGTAACCATTTGTCTATTAAAAACGATTCGTGATTTGAGCAAACACTTGAGACGTAATATGAAAATTAAGCTCTAAAGAAAAGACCACCTTTGGTGAATTAAAAAAAGCACTGGTCTCTAATGTTTTGTGGTAATATGAAACTCTTATCGTCAGCTAAAAAAAAGACCACCTTTGGCGCCGTAGTATAGTGGTTATCACTCTCGTAATTCATGCGAGAGGTCGGGGTTCAATTCCCCTTGGCGGTGATTCACCATGCGCGAGTGAATGTACCATAGCACCGGGTCGACCCATGCCATGTGAGGGAAATTGGGTAGATGATACATCGGGTGTTGCAGGAGGTCATCCAGAAGAGCACAGGCCCTTGATTGGGTTTGTGTCAATCATGAGAGTGTCAAATACTTCGGAGCCTCCAACCTAAGCCGTGGCCCCTCCTGGAAAGCAGATGCGATAGCAACTGAGTGAGGCTAGCCACGTAAAACAATACCAAATAGATAAATAAATAAACTGATTTGTTTTAAGATTATCTGCCTACATATAATGATGATTGTTCAACAAAATGGGCCCATACACAGGATAAACAAACTATTACTAAAAAACCTGTAAATGGAGGTGTTCGGTAAAATAGACACTCACATATATTATAATATAGTAATGTCACGTGTGTTACTTTTAGAACAGCGTTGATGTTATACAATTGTCACGTTAGTTGTTCTGTAACATATGCTCCACTGAACCGGAGAAATCAGTCAAACTGGACAAAGTAAGTTTGTCTGGAAATGTTTTGATATTTTTACACGACCATGTAGTTTTGGTTATATTGTCATTTCTCTCGCATGAAAGTTATATTTTCTCGGTACAAAGATATATGCATTTGATACTAAACTAGTATCCCGGGTAAAAACTTTTTACTGAACTTAACTTCGAAAACATTAGGTCAAATCCACCATTCCCGTGTATGTACCCCGTGACGAAAAAATAAATCATGGAATCGCAACTCAAAAGTGTACCCATGTTGTAGAGCCTGAAAAACTGAGCAAAAAAATGTATGGGCTTGTTTCGCTACGACCAACCGTTGCAGAGATATCATCGGTCAAAGATTGTGATGATGTCATATCCGCAGTACCAAATAAAATTTAGGACCAAATGTTGCGTCACTCCATTAACCGTGTCACCGACCCTAAAAAACGTCAGTTATCCCTATTGGTTCTCGAGATATTTCCCCAAAAACGTCGCGTTCGATTGGGGATGCAATGCAATGATTCCCCGTGATCATAAAAAAACTGACGTCAAATGATGCCACGTGCTTTTGGAATAATCGTGAAAAAAGTGTCTCTCGCATCTACGTGGTTTTACGCGCACACAAGAGGACGATGACCGTAAATTTAAACTAAATATGTCACTCTCTAAAATAAAAACCGGATGCACAATCGCGGATTATTATAATACTAGCCGCCAAGGCGGCGTCGCTCGCCGCCCATGTTCAGCATACGTTGTGTTCACGAAAAATGAAATTAAGGAATTGGCAATGATAAGTGTGCCTATGTTGTAGAGCTCGAAAAACTGATCAAAAAAATGTATGGGATCGATTTGCTACGACCAACCGTTGCAGAGATATTGTCGATCAAAGATTTTGATGACGTCATAGACTCGTCCCCAAATAAAGTTAGACCCAACTTTTTCGTCACCCCATCGCCTGTAACGTGGACCCCAAAAAACGTCAGTTATCCCTATTGGTTGCCGAGATAATTTTCCCTAAACGTCGCATTCGATTAGGGTCTCAATACAATGGTTTCACACTGACGTCGCGCACAAGAAAAGAAATAATTTATGGGTGATCTTACATTGCTGCATCTACCATTTTGCGTGACTTACAAACAAACAAACAAACAAACGGAGAATCGGCTATTAAGATAAACTAGCCGCCAAGGCGGCGTCGCTCGCCGCCCATATTCACCTGCTCTGTGTATCACTGTATCAATAAACGGCAAATTACTTTATAAACGGCTCATACAACTTGGAAAAGATTCGAAGTCACAACCTCTGGTGTGCAGTCAGTGTTACATCAATGTTACATTAACTATTTTTCAGGTTTTTCATTATGTGTGACTTATTTATTTTTTAAAACCAATCGTTGATCAGTACAACAATACACTCAAAACGTAGGAAGAAGAACTTCCACTTTTTATTAGCTTTTGTAAAAAAGCTTTTTTAAAAAAGTTACGCGCTCAAACATGGGTGCTATCAAACAGGTCGAAAATGGTTTCCCTTCTTAAAATGTTCACACGGGAGGAGAGAAAAAATGCACGTGCTAAATGAATAAAGAGAATAACAAAAACGTTCGATCAGATCAAAATAGATTAAAAGAAATCGATTAAAAGAAATTGACAACTATTACGACAAAAGCAAAAAAAAAAAAACATTTTGTTTTATGATACTCTTTTTTTACCTAACGGTTTTTAAACATTTTGATTGCTCAAAAAGAAAGTTCACCCGTCTCAGACAGTCAGGCAAGAGTTAGTGACAAACCGAACATGCTGCCACGTTCTGCCACTGCTGCTTTTTGTCCAAACTGTTTAATCAGTTAGTTTCTTTGTATTTAGTTGATGTACTGTTTTCAAAGCCAAGTCAACGTGGAATATAAAACTAACAGTAATAATTAAAACAAAACGTTATTCCTATTAGTTCATCAGCCAAAAAAAGTCACGTTCGATTGGGGTTGCAATGTATTTGCTTCGAACTCACGTCGCACACAAAAAAGAAATAATTTCGCTCACAACTCAATCTACCATTTTGCGTGACTTACAAACAAACAAACAGACAGACAGACAGACAGACAGACAGAGAATCGGCTATTAATATATAGATACTGAAATAACATGGAGTACGAAAAGTTCACAGCTTAGCATTTCAAAAGATGTTTCAATATATATCATGTACAATGTTTGCCAGAATAAAGCGTATATATTTCGAACATCTCAAAAAAGAGTAAAAAAACACAAAAAAAATAAAATCGCGTAGGTGTGCAGCTACCAGTTTAAGCCATATGGGTCTTCTGTTATCAATAAAGTTTATTGTCACAATGTTTGAGGTGTGCCAGCTGGTTGATGTTTCGAGAAAAGTGCCGTTTTGCACCATATGTGTCTTATTTTGCTAAGAGACTTTATTGTTACAATGAGTAGTTTTTGCCAGCTGGTCAATGATTTGATAAAGTTCACTTGAAGAAGTAACATTGGAAGTGATGGTTACTGTGAATCATGGATGACATGCCTATGAAAGTTTTAATCATTATAATGTTTTTGATTTCAATCGCGACAGATTTCTGTATTCTTCTTTTAATATATTTCAAGCACTGGCTGCATACGAAAAGAATGTACGTGATTGGCTATTTGTGTGGGTTAGATATAGTAAATGGTGTGCTAGGAATGTCGCTTGGATTTAGTGACAATAAAGAATATCTAAGGAACATTCGATCTTGCATTCATGTGTTATCAGTAGTATCAGTTTCAGTGACTCTGGTCCTTTGTATTGAAAGGTACGTCAGCATAGCTTATCCGCTGAAGTATTGGGCAATCGTAACAGAAAGACGTTTTAAACTCAGTTTCTTATTTCCATGGATGCCGGCTTCAGTCATGTTTATTCTGCAAATTTCCCAGAATAGAAAAAAGGAGAATCATGCATACATGAAATCTGTTACATTATTTTCGGTGATATTTGCTCTCTTTTATTCATTTATTGTCATTTCTATTGGTTTGCGAGTCAAGAATATCTCAAAAAGACATAAAGAAGAGATTGCAGTTCAAAACATGAGATTTGGAATTGAAGAAGAGAGGCTAAACTTAAGAGCAAAGGCTAAACAGACTGTTGTTGGAATGCTGCAGTTAAGTTATTCGATCATGTTTTTAGTGATTGTAGTCAGCTTAACGCTAACATTGCACGTTTTGACCGGCAATGGGAAATTTTTGTTGTTAAATATGTTTTCACTCTTTATTTATTTGATTGTGAATCCAATTTTGGTGATAGTGACACAGCCAGAAGTAAGAAGAGAAGTAAGGAAAATTTTAAAATGGAATAGACATAATAATATAAGACCATTTTAGAACTTAACAACTGGACATGGAGATACAAAGATATAAAAACGAAGGGAATGCAGTAATTTTATCAAAATCAATGACTTTCCACAGTTCAATTTTAATAGATCTTGTGTATCAAGGGTTGATAACTAGTGACCGGAAGACTTGAAAAGTCACGCAAAATCAAAGTATCAAATGGACATAAGTAATAATAACAATAATAATTGCATTTCAAGGTAATCCATTTACATGGCTATTCTTCCAATGAATATCTATATAAATGAACGAACAAAAACAGACAAAAAAAATTATTATTTTATAAAACATATATTATGGAATATACATATCAGGAGTGAAACCTATAAGAGTAACATTTAGAAGCAGTGGCTGTAGATGGTAACCTCCTTAAGGACACCTCTCTATAATGGACACTTGATTGTTTCCCGGTAGTTCTGACCCAACAAAGAGAAGTCTTTTCATGATGGAAACGGACAATTTTTCCATTTCTTCACGGTGTTTGTTTACTGCAGTTTGAATGTTACTGGTTCAACCCATGTTTGAATCCTCTTAAATGTTTAGATACTTTAGGAATACAAAGTTTTGAAAGACTTATGCAGGTAAGCAAGACTTATAACTGTTCAATAAGGGTTCCAATAAGGTACACTGTTAAGGTGTCAAGATATTTCTCTGGTATGTAAGGGTGCTAGTCTTTGAAAAAAATGAATTACTATGGTTTTCAATAATGTTGCTGTGTAAGAATTGTCTTTTACGGTAACATTATTTTATGTGTAAATACAATATACACTACATTGTAAGTATATTGTAAATATTGTAAATTGTTGTATTGTAAATATACTCTCCCTTTACTGAAAGTTTTGGTGATTGTGGGTGCAGGGAATCTTGTTCACGCTCAAGATGAGGCTAGAAAAATACAAAGCAGAAAACACGAAAAAAATATTAAAAAATCAAGGCTCACCCACTATGACAAAGTAAAATATCTGAACATAAATCTAACATAAAATAAACTTACTGAAACATATATTGCATCCCTCTGGCTAACCACAAGTAGAAAAAATGTATACAAATATTCATAACATTTCAACAAGAAAAAACGCGTGAAAAGCTGAAATACCCAAAGAAGCGTGCAGTGGGAGCAATTATCAAAAAGACAATACAATAAGACTAGAGTTCACAAAATAACAAAATACAACAACTAACAAATGAAAAAGGCAATTAACATGAAAGTAAGTTGACACAAACGTAAAGGCTAATGAGCCGTTACAGTGATTGTATAAAACAAATAACAAATGAAACACGTCTGTTACTCAATTATTCAGGAAATTTTAACTGCTTAAGCTTCGGGGACACGAGCAACATTTTTCGTGCGATTGCAACAAAAATCTGTTTTGTTGCAATCGCAAGACATTTGTTGCTCGTGTCCCCATAGTATAATTGTTTGTTGCTGCAACAAATTTCACCCATAAAAATGTTGCAGCAACAAAAAAAAATATCAAATCAGTTTGATATTTTTTTTTGTTTCTGCAACAAATTTTTCATGTTGCAAATGTCTTTTGTAAAATGTTGCTAGTGTCCCCACATTTGCAACATGCTTTTGTACAAAACTTTTGTTGTAATCCAATGATATTCGTTTATTTTTGCTGACATGTCACAACAAGTTTGCTTCGATGATCATAACAACATGGTTTCCGACGAGAGCACGCAGTATTTTGTTGCAAGAAACTCAACATAGGCGACACTACGTGCGACTGCAACAAAAAATATTTTGAATACTTGATCGGAAAAATATGAATGGTGCTCATGGTAAAGCGCAACTTTCTTAGGCTTTAATTCCTTCTATAACCTTGTAATCATTTTATTTTTTATATTGTATGTACGTATACTTACCCTAAAAACATTAATAAATCTTCATGCAATACTTTCGTTACTAACTTTGTTGTCTCGAAATTTCTTACTCTCATATGTTTCATTACCTGCTTTTCAAAATAGCAAATGAAAACTTGCTGGCAAACGAACGTTAACGCTATCGATTCTTGATCTTGCGAACAATCAAAACATTCGAAACGATCAAATGCACTGCAAGGGTTTCTGCTTCTACTAATCGTGAATGTGTCTTGCGCGGTCTAACTGCCGCTATATGAACATGATTAAGAAGATTTTGACCGTTAAAAACGACTCGAATAATTCACTCTCTAAACTAAAACTGGATGCACAGCGCGTATTAGGATATAGACATATTATGGAATATGAATTTCACAAGTGAAACCTATGAGATTGGCATAAGCAATGGTTGTACAGTGTAACCTCCTTAAAACCATAGTTTATAGAAAATATGGTTTGGAAAGCGGCATGATAGTCAATCAAATTAGCGGTAAACTTCAAAGAAAATCCTAATAACTCTACTCGATGTTGAAATACAATAGATGTGCACTATCATTTTCAACGTCATATCTTTTGTCAAGTTACAGACCCTCCTGGGAGATTGTCAGTAAAAACAAAGAATTTCAAAGGAGTTAATGTAGCGTGATGGTGCACATTTGTAACAAAAACATAGAACAATTCCTTCCAAACCATCTCTCTCTATAAACTTTGTTAAAACTAACTATTATAACGTCGAGAAAAATATGTATCAGCATATGAATCAACAATATGAATGGTGCTCATGATAAAGCACAGCTTTCTTAGGCTCCCAGCCCAGTCTTTTATTTCCTTCTATTACCTTGTATATATTCTTTTATTTTTTTCATATTCTATGTACGTTGTTAGCTTGTTGTTTTCTGACGAAATAATCATAAAAGATGAAATGAATATTATGTTACTGCTACAAGAACTATATTAAAACCAATATGATACAGCAAAAAAAAATCATACTAAATTAGCCAAAACATAATGTACAACTAAAGTCCATGCAAAAAAAGATGTTACATAGTATATAGTTCGGTATGATGTTCCATGTATGATTTCACGATGAAACCTTTGAAGAATATCACCGTTAAGGTTGTTAGTATGCAGTCTGTAGTTTGACTTGGGTACCTTTTGAGTGGTTATAATATCTTTTCGGTACATGTTTAATTCATGAGGACTTCCACTTCCATTTGGAGTTGATTTTCATTTGTATGTATCATGCAAAAAGAAAAATAGTCCACTATGTGTGATCTCAATTTCTGCTGTAAATAAAGAATTTAAACAATTTCTTCATGCTCATTTAACGTTGGTTAATCTTGAACGATTGTGGCAAAGTCCTGTGTATTATTTAGTTATGTAATTATTTTGCGCAGATATGTAATTTTTGAGCTGCGCAGTTATGTAATCGAGTGCTGCGCAGATATGTAAAATGCGGACTTTTTATGGTTAAATGTTCGTTTGATAAGGAGGGCCATTTTCCAAAATTTGTGTCAAAAGGGGATTTACAGAATGATCCGTTTCTTTTGAAAATTTACGCGAAGGACAAACAAAATTTGGGTAATAAGGGGATTTTAGGCCCAATTTGGTCCAAATTTACAGAATTTGCACCTTTTTTCTGTGTACCATTTTGATAAAAACTGTTTACGGTGAAGTTGCAGAGATGTGGGGGTCCTCGAAGAGAAAAACTTAATTTAGGTGATTCTCACTGAGTGAGACAGATCTCTTATTTTTCTTTCATTTTTTAATTTTTTTTTCTATTATGAATATGGATAGAGAACTCAAGTATCCTAAAGAAATCTGAAAAACCCTTACACTTCTATGAACCAACAAAGCAAAACATAACATTCTAGAGCAAAATCAACGTTTGATGCGCTCTTAATTATAGCTAAATATTTAGCTTTTTTGGGCGTGCTGCCGTGAAATACTCGAGCCACGGATGTTTGGGATCGGATTGCGGATTATTCTATTTCTCAACTTTAACAAGTGTATCTTTTAAGACTGTCTAATGACAGTTTTCTGGACAAAGTAATTCGAGTATTGACGCTGATGTCAGTTATTTTTATAAGCATTTCATTTATAAGAACTTGTATAAAAGTCATTATTTTGAGGTGGGCGATAATACTTGACAAACGAATTCAGGAAATTGATTCAGAGAAAAACAGTAACAAAAGATAATTGACTCTCGCGTCCATCCTCAAACCTAAAGTGACGTATAAACAATATATACATGTATCAAGCTTCTCAAAGACAAGTTTCAACGGTTTTGCATATTATTTGACAATCCACTAAATCTACTACGTCTTCGATAAGCCGTAAACAAAAAAATATTGCAAGAAAAATAAAACAAATAAAAAAAACATGGTTTTAAGAAAGTTTTAACCGTGGTTTATCCTAGAAGTAGCTTCACTCAAAATGCGTCAATCGAATCTTATATCGATTATGATTACAAATCCATCCATGATTACAAAATAAAGTATGATTGGTATATTTATACAGGTTAAGGTGAGCCAACAATTTTATAGCGAAAAGAATCACGGGAAGTTTCATTTTAATTTTTATGTGGATATTTCACCTACCCACTAGTAGGCTTTCTCAAAACATATGTTAAAGATACTTTTTGCAAGTTTTGACATATAAGCGTTTGTAAAAAGAAAGATCTAAGTAGCAATTAACAACACAATATAAAAAATATTAAGAAAACAATACAACAGGCCAAACAGAAAGACTAAAGTGAATGATATATTTTTACAAAGTTAATTACATTTTTGCATTAAAATTCTAAACTAGCTAATACAGGCACAATACAATACGAGCTACGTAATACAAGACAACAAAACATTGTTACGTCGAATAATTACATCACACACAAAGAACATAAAACGGCAAGACCATAGAGACACTTTGTCTAAGGCCAGGGTAATGATAGCCATTCATTTCATAGGAACAGGCAGTTCTTGCTTATTTAACGTTTTTTTCTCTCTGATTAATAACGCCTGTGCAAATTTTCGTTGCTTGTATCCACTAAGGTTACTGTGAATAACTTCAAAATTTTCGATAACAACATCGTCGTGTTAAGTCTCAATGTGGTGTTTAAATACATGGGAGTTTTTATGACGCCCATTGTGGTCTTTGACTCTCTCAGAGAGGCGTCGTGATGTTTCACCAATGTATGTCGCGTCACAGTTACTGTTAGGACAACTGTACGGGTAAACAATATCGTGTTTATGAGTCTTCTCTGTCTTGTCTTTGAGATTGAAACTTGATCTGATTTTGGTACTGCGGTATGCAATTCTTGGTCTTACATTTGGTGGTAAGTAATGCTTCAGGCAGTCAGATATCGTTTTATAAAGTTAACACCTGCTTCCTCTTTATAGTGTAACATGATCATAGGTTGTACTATGTCTTCCTGGTATATTTATATAATTATATCTATGCGTAGTCAGGTATTTTTCCAACCAAAAAATAATTAAAGAACTTTATGACCAAGTGGAAATCAAATCAAACAAGCGAAACATTACGTATCATTGTTCTTAGACTGTGATAAAGTTGGACTTCCAATGGAATGCCTAAACCTTATTGCAGCAATTTGTTTCCGTCTTGGACGTTCACTTGTAGGAAAAACAGTTTTTTTAAGTTATTTTGATAGAAACCTGCATTCGTTAAATAAACTTTTCATGACCACCAACTATAAGGGACTACTTCAATATGATGAATATACAAAAAGCATAATACGCTAAACCCTACGAATGCTGTATCAATAGAACTTTAATAACTTTATAAATATAGGTAACTTAAATACCTCAAAACTAAAGTGACGAATTTTGGTCTCGGTGACGAAATGTTTGCCGGCAAACTTTTTTTACCGACGGACTTTTTACCAAATAAGGTATGTCAAAATTCAATTCTATCTGATTAATCAGATGAAAACTCTTTAAACTATATCTGGTCACAATATGATACATCTCTTCCCATGTGTTCTAGGTACTCTTCAAAAGGCATGTTTGCGAAAAGTTCTAACGGAAACCCATCGCGATCATTTGGACTACGTGTGAGGTAATCAACAACTTTTTTACGTACTGAAGATGCCGTAGGATGTATGTCAAGGTGTTGTAAGCTATGTGCTATGGCAGAAAACATACAATTGCCATCACCAGTGGGGTCGTATGTGACATGGAAGTTTTGCTCTTCAAATGATGCATATCGGTCTTCTCTTGTTAGTATAACAGAATTCAAGAAGGCCTTTTGAAATTTCTTTTTTCGTTTCTCTTCATCAATCGTTTTGATTTCAATATCAGCAATATCCTCTACTGAAAACCATTCACAACGAACTTTACCATTAACCAAATCATGAAATTGGACTTTGTAGTCATACCCACGTTCTTCCCTTTCTTGCTTCCACCGCCGTACCTGATGTATACTTTTTCTCCTTTTCGATAATTTGAACACTTGTTTCTTTTTTGATGGTATCTCATTGTCCTGTTGTTTATCCGTTTATTTGCCATTGTAACATTTTCCCTTTTATTTCGAATATTTTCTTCATTCTTCTTTATTTTCCCGCAAGGTGGCGATTTTACTTCCATCTCAACCACTTCGTCATTCTCACAGACAGGAACTCCAGATTGCACTATTTCGTTTGACTGCCTTCCAAAATAAACCTCGAAAGCGGACTTCCAACCTAGATCTTCACGTTCGTCATCATTTAAGCACTTGGTATATCGCTGTAACTCCTTAACCCAATTGATACCTTTTTCACCTTTCTCACAAGATCATAATTTAATTTTCTTTTCAGTTCTCTATGGGACCCTTCAACTTTTCCTTGTGACTGGGGATGGTATGCTTTACTTTTGATCATTTTATCTTCTTTCTTTCACATTACCTTTTTGTATTTCCGTAAAAGTCTTTTCCTTTGTCACTTTGAAGTATTTTTGGTGTTCCATGGCACGTGTAAATTTTATCGATCTCGCTTACTACATGTGAAGCGTGTTTAGTCCTTAATGGTGCTAACCAATGATATTGTGAAAAAACATCAAGCAATGATAATATGTAGCGGTAATTGACACCTCGATAACGGATTTTTTGTCGTCTCATATCAACCAAATCGATTTGATGAATATGATGAATCTAAAGAATATTTCTCCATACTAACTTATATGTATTTCAGGATATACCATACAGAAAATTATAATGCCGAAAAATTTTAAAAAGTCTTTAGAAGTCTTACCCTCTTTAGCAGTAACAGGCTTGAGTTTGGGTTTGTTGGTGAATTTTACGGTAAATCTTCTGAAATTTGGATCGTTCTTAGTGATTTGCAATACACTTCCACGGCTTATACCAGCAAAACCATCCAGAGCTTTTGAGCGTAACTTCTAGTACCCAGCCGATTTGCTTTGTTTAAAGACTTTTGACACACATTTTTTGATATCCTCTTTCTTCAGAACCCTTCTACCTTCGTACAACAGCAATCCATTTCTGTCTACGGATAACTGTTGCTTCAATCTCCAATACTTTACGTAAGCGCTTTTTTGCTGTCTTGTTCGATCGCAAGGTGGTATGTGAAATCGGCCATCGTTTAAAACTAAATCTTTTATAATTTCGTATTCACTGGCTCCCATCGCTCGGATAAATATTCCGGAGGAGTGGTCAATCTAAATCGAAAACAAAAAACATTTTTAGCAACATTTTTTTTTCTGAGTCTTTGATACTACTGCCCGTGCTTATTTTTTGTTTTGAACTTATTTCTTTCCTTATGGTCTTTGTTAACACCTTTTTATTCAGAGTGTGAGAGATCGAAAGTGATAAGTTTGTTTTATTTTTGAGCATGATAGTAATACCCATGAAAATTAAAGTTGAAATGAATATTTTTCGCTCTTTGCAATCATCCTTTTTCCTTTGATATGATTGAAAGAATGGAAATTTCTTCTTGCTTTTCATTGTTATGAAATGTTCGATTTATAATTTTCGTACTGTATTATTTGATAAATTAAATGATTGATTTCTTCAATATTTAACAAAAAAAGTAGTCTTTCGAGAAAAAGAACTGTAAATGAGTGAGGGGGAGGACAATTGAACATAAGCTGATAAATTAATACTTTATCTTATATCACCGAAGGGCATAAATACAAATTTCAATCTCTACAAAATCCTACGATCTGCGTATCCTACGCCCTTGCTTAGACGATATGAAAATTACACTTCAAATTGACAGGTCGGAGAAATAGGTTCATTTCTGCGCAATCCCAACTTACATTATGATATGCTAGGTCTGGATAGTGATAATGTACCAAAATGTAAAGCTTTGTTTCTTATAAATAAAGTTCTTACAGTGTGTTTCATAATGTTGGAAATGGAAATTTTAAAGTTGTTTTTTTAAATGAACATACCGAATTTCGAAATAATTTTTGCATCAATGGAAAGCCATTTTCAAGCTCTTTTGGTTAGTATATTTTTGTGAAAATTTAAAAAGTGGTTTTTGAAAAAATAAGGAAAATGTCTTGGAAAAATGTAAATAAATTTTTAATGGTCGATTTCCATTGATGTAAAAATAACTTTGAAATTTCCATTTCTAACATTATGAAACACACTGTATAAAACACTAATACGCTCATTTTCCGCGAAATTACCTTTATTAAAGTAATCAAAATTCTTACAAAGAGTTTGTTATCTTGAAATTCTTAATCTTTACACACAATATAGATTATCATTTCATTCTTAAAAGATTTTATGATATATCGCAAAAGCAGAGGTAGTTGAGTGAAAAAAATCTAGAAAAAATATTTGTATTAAAAAGTTCGCATTTTACATATCTGCGCAGCACTCGATTACATAACTCCACAGCTCAAAAATTACATATCTGCGCAAAATAATTACATATCTGCGCACAACACCGCACCACGTAGCTTAGCATGTTGATTTGCGCTTGGATACATTTTCTTGTCGTCTTTAAAGTCGCTTAAATTTCGATAGAGAAAATCTTGGAAACGTTCAAGATCTTTAAGGGTCGTGTGGTTACCTCGTTACAATCTTCTTTCAACTTATTCGTATATCGAAGTTACTATCTTGTCGATATAGTTTACTGTATTCATTGTTTCAACAACCTCTGTCTCGACCAACAACAACAATATAAACATTTTTAACAAACTATTAAGGTTTTGATAGTTTTGGTCCGATGAAGCATTGGCGCTTTCGTGAATGTATCACAGTAGGCTCTCATAAACCAAAGACAATCTTCCTGGTCTACGTTACTTACAAACTTGTCAGTTATTTGTGCTAATGGTTTCAAGTTGGTTTTTACGTGTTTGTTTTTGCCAATGAAACGGGTGATCGAGTGATCTTAACCATAGCTTAAGAGATCTTGTGCTGATTAGTATTTGAAAAGAACTTTGTAGCAGAAGGGTTTTGGAGAAAACGACTTATCTTATTATAATAATCCGCGATTGTGTGTCACACTTTTATTTTAGAGAGTGATATATTTACTTTTTTTTTCACGGTCAAAACCTTCTTATTTTTTCCCTTTTCGTCGTAAAACCACGCAGATGCGAGAGCGTTTTTTTTACGATTTGTATATGGGGAAACCCCGCCGCTGATCGATTTCATTGGCTAATAAAGGAAAACTCTTAAAATGCGCTGTTTTGATTGGCTGACAAATTCCAAAAATTTCGGTCGTTTATAACGGCTTTCATTTCTTCGTTGAACTTCACGAAGAAACACAGGTTTGTATACATACGAAAATGTTGTTATTATGAAACTGTTTATTGTTAAACTTTTACTGTTATTGTATTTTAGATTAATAAAAGAACAGGTATAACCACATGCTTAGGTGAGTTTTTGAACAGATGTTTTTATATATATATATATATATATAAATGTAGTGAAAAAGAATTTAGGCGCCGAAACTGTAGATATATAAAGTAAAGAGGTGGGTGAATAAGACACAAACAAGGCGGAGGTTGCCACAACGCGTTTCACGTCTGTTGACGATTTTCAAGTGGTTACAATCCTTTTTATGTTACCATTTTTATTATTAAGACCGTTTCTAAGCAACAATATTTGACGTTAGGAAATGGAAATGGAAAATGGGGTGTTTAGACTAGGTCTGTATTGGTTGATAAACTTTGCTTCGTGTGTTTCCCTGTTCGTACGGTCAGTTGATCTAAGTTTGAAGAAGGGGAATATTGAGAATTTTGCGTTTCCGCAGTTGCGTAGATGTTGTTCCACGTACACATTTTGGTATTCTGGATGTGATATATGTTGTCTATATGGAATTAGTCGTTCTTTTAGTGATCTTCCTGTTTGCCCTATATATTCTTCGTTGCAACCGCTACAATTGATTACATATATTAAGTTTGATGTTTCACAATTAAATGGAGACTTTACTTTTAATGGTTTGTTGGATTGTTTAAACTTGAATTCGGACCTTTCTTTGATATATATGCAACAAACACAACTCTTTCCACATTTACTTACTTTTATTAGGTGGGGTTCAATAAATTCACTCTTACATAATAATCTTTCTAAATTTGGAGGTTGCTTTTTGCATTTCAGTAAATTTAGGTTTTGGAATTTAGTTTTTGTCGTTTCGCTTAGTTGTAGTTGGTCAATAACAGATTTAACGAGTGGGAAAACATCAGGGTTGTTCGGGTTATGTGTTGTTATAAAAGGTAAGTGGTTTTCGAGATTTTGTGTTTTAGGTTGTCTAAGTTCTATTTGTGGGACTGTTTGTGCTTTATGTATTCCGTTCTGAATGATTTTTTCTGGGTATCCTTGTTTTCGTAGTACATCGTGTAATTCGTTTAGTCGTTTTGTTTTGTTTCGGGTAGATTCAACTATCATTCAAATTCTTCGTGCAAGGCAGTAGGGAATATTTTTTAAACATGGTTTAGGGTGACAAGATTTAAATGGGACGTATCTCTTAGAGTCAGTTGGTTTAGAATAGATGTCCATCCAGATTTTAGTGCCTTCCTTATTTACTAATATATCCAGAAAAGGTAAATGATTTTTGTTCTTTTCCATGGTAAATTTGATGTTTGGGTTTAGACTATTTAGTATTGATAGTAATTCCTCACCCTTTATTTCGTCTTCATCTAATAAAATATGGCAGTCATCCAAAAATCGATTCCAGTTTGTTACAAACTGGCTTTTAATTGTTGTGTTGAATCGTATCTCAATTATTTGATACAGCTTAGTTTCAAGGTATCCCATATATATATAGGTTTTTTCAGAGGAAAACCAAACGAAGAACGAAATGGAGAAAGTCTATTTTTATTTTACGTGCTGTTTACGTATTTCTTTTTATAGTTATCAAATTGTTGTGGGAGTGCAGCAATAAAGTAGTGTAGATGAAGTTGAAGTTGTTTAAAAATGGCTGCAGAAAGGATGATGTTTATTTACATTGGTGAAGAAAATGGTTTTACTTCTTTTCGGTGGGAAATTGTTTTGAAAAGATATAAAGTAATATACGTAAGTCAAACGGATTTATATACAGCGTTAAAAGAGAGTAAAAACAGAGTTAAAACGATCAAATCATAAAGATGCATGTCTTACGAGCAGTTACTGATTTGTTTTGGTAACGAAATTGCTGTTCCTTATTTTATTTATTTCAAAATGGCTCCACAGTTATGAAGTTACGAAGAAAGCATTTTTATGTCTTTCACTGTATAAAATGGTAGTGGAATTGCAGTAGAAAACAAAGAGAAAGTGTATGTTTACAATAGGAAAGTATGCTGGACAGTAAATCGAGTGTCATTAATTTGTTTACCGGTATGAAATATAGAAAGTAAAGAAAGTTTAGAAGTGTTTGATAATGGGCTACAGAACATGATCAATATTGTTTACTAACATGATGATGTGAATTGGTATTGAAAGGTAAAGTTAAAATAGTATCTATTAGTTAAAACACAGTTAGTATTAGTGGATAAATAAAGGATAAGAGGGATGTTTACTGTTGTTGTGTAAAGTAAGAAAGTCTGCTGACATTTTAAATGCAACTGCGACAAAAAGCCGCTGAGTTAAGGACATGCAAGATTTGAAACACCAAGAACGTATTTCTGTTCACGTGCAAACGAGCTTTATTTAGCAATAAAGCCAGCAGTAAAGGAAGTCTCATCGCTGGTTTTAAGTGCAATAATTTGGTGGTGATACAACGCAGGCTGAACATGGGCGGCAAGCGACGCCGCCTTGGCGTCTAGTCTATATATTAATAGCCGATTCACCATCTGTTTGTTTGTTTGTTTGTTTGTTTGTTTCACGCAAAATGGTAGATGTGAACTGCGAAAGGGAGTCAGCAATGTAAGATCACACATAAATTATTTCTCTTCTTGTGCGCGAAGTCAGTGTGAAACCATTGTATTGAGACCCTAATCGAATGCGACGTTTAGGGAAATTATGTCGGTAACCAATAGGGATAACTGACGTTTTTTGGGGTCCGCGATACAGGTTATGGGGTGGCGAAAAAATTTAGGCCAAATTTATTTTGTGACGGGTGTGTGACGTCATCAAATTCTTTGATCGACGATATCTCCGTAACGGTGCAACATAGACATATGATCCCATACATTTTCTTGCTCAGAATTTCGAGCTCTACAAGATGGTAACACTTTCTATTGTCAATTCCTTAATTCCATATTTCGTGAACTCTTTGGGAGGTGACACAAAGCAGGCTGAACCTGGGCGGTGAGCGACGCCGCCTTGGCGGCTAGTCTATATATTAATAGCCGATTCTCTGTTTGTTTGTTTGTGCGTTTGTTTGTTTGTTTGTAAGTCACGCAAAATGGTAGATTGAGTTGTGAGCGAAATTATTTCTTTTTTTGTGTGCGACGTGAGTTCGAAGCAAATACATTGCAACCCCAATCGAACGTGACTTTTTTTTGGCTGATGAACTAATAGGAATAACGTTTTGTTTTTATCATTATTGTTAGTTTTATATTCCACGTTGACTTGGCTTTGAAAACAGTACATCAACTAAATACAAAGAAACTAACTGATTAAACATTTTGGACAAAAAGCAGCAGTGGCAGAACGTGGCAGCATATGTTCGGTTTGCCACTAACTCTTGCCTGACTGTCTGAGACGGGTGAACTTTTTTTTTGAGCAATCAAAATGTTTAAAAACCGATAGGTAAAAAAAGAGTATCATATCAAAACACAATGTTTTTTTGTTTTTTTTGCTTTTCTTTTAATAAATTATTAATTTTTTTTTTTAATTGTTAAGCGTTCTGATCGAACGTTTTTTTATTCTATTTATTCATTTAGCACGTGCCTTTTTTCTCTCCTCCCGTGTGAACTTTTTAAGAAGAGAAACCATTTCCCCCCTGTTTGATAGCACCCATGTTAGAGCGTGTAACTTTTTTAAAACAAAAGCTAATAAAAAGTTGAAGTTTTCTCTCTCTACGTTTTGAGTGTATTGTTACACTGATAAAAGATTGGTTTTACCAGAGGTTGTGACTTCGAATCTGCTTCTGGTTGAACACAAGTTGTACGAGCCGTTTATAAGGAAATTTGACGTTTATTGATAGAGTGATACAGAGCAGGTGGATATGGGCGGCGACTAGCCGCCAAGGCGGCTAGTCGATATATTAATAGCCGTCTCTCCGTTTGTCTGTCACGCAAAATGGTGGGTTGAGTTGTGAGAGAAATTACTTCTTTTTTTGGGTGCGACGTCAATGCGAAACAAATACATTGCAACCCCAATTGATCGTGACTGGTTTTTGCTGGTGAACCAATAGGGATAACGTTTTTTTATTATCTATCTACTTATACTAATTCGCAATCGTGCATACCACTTTTATTTTAGAGAGTGTTGTGTTTTTTCTAAATATACGGTCAAAATCTTCTTAATCGTGGTCATTTTTTCGTTAGACCATTGATAATTGACGATTAGTATAATAGCACGCGGCGTGACGTCAGTTATTTTTGTCGTATCACGGGGGAACCATTGCATTGCATCCCCAATCGAACGCGACGTTTTTGGGGAAATATCTCGAGAACCAATAGGGATAACTGACGTTTTTTGAGGTCCGCGATACGGGTGACGGGGTGACGCAACATTTGGGCCAAATTTAATTTGGTACTGCGGCTATGACGTCATCAAAACCTTTGATCGACCATATCTCCGCAACGGTTGGTCGTACCGAAACGATCCCATACATTTTTTTGATCAGTTTTTCAAGCTCTACAGCATGGGTACACTTTCCATTTCCAATTCCGTAATTAAAATTTTCGTCACGGGGTTCGCACACGGGAATGTGGGATTCTTGCACATCCTTTTCGAAATTAAAGCCGTAAAAAACTTTTACGCGAGATACTAGTCTACTTATACTAATTCGCAATCGTGTGCAACACATTTAACTTAGAGAGTGTTGTGTTTTTATCAAATTTACGGTCAAAATCTTCTTAATCGTGGTCATTTTTTCGTTAGACCATTGATAATTGACGATTAGTATAATAGCACGCGGTGTGACGTCAGTTATTATTATCGCATCACGGGAGAATCATTGCATTGCATCCCCAATCGAATGCGACGTTTTTGGGGAAATATCTCGAGAACCAATAGGGATAACTGACGTTTTTAAGGGTCTTCGATACGGGTGATGGGGTGACGCAACATTTGGACCTAAATGTTATTTGGTACTGCGGCTATGACGTCATCAAAATCTTTGATCGCTGATATCTCTGCAACGGTTGGTCGTAGCGAAACAATCCCATACATTTTTTTGCTCAGTTTTTCGAGCTCTACAACATGGGTGCACTTTCCAGTCACGATTTTGTGATTTAATTTTTCGTCACCTATTTTCGGCACATCCTTTTCGAAATTATAGCCGTAAAAAACTTTTACGCCAGTTACTAGTCTTATTATACTAATTCGCAATCGTGTGCAACACATTTAACTTAGAGAGTGTTTTGTTTTTGTTTTTTTAATGGTCAAAATCTTCTTAATCGTGGTCATATAGCGGCAGTTCGACCACGCAAGACACATTCACGATTAGTATAATAGCACGTGGCATTTGACGTCAGATGTTTTATGATCACGGGGAATCATTGCATTGCATCCCCAATCGAACACGACGTTTTTGGGAAATTATCTCGAGAACCAATGGGGATAACTGACGTTTCTAAGGGTTCGCGATACGGGTGATGGGGTAACGCAAAACTTGGGCCTAAATTTAATTTGGTACTGCGGCTATGACGTCATCAAAACCTTTGATCGACCATATTTCCGCAACAGTTGGTCGTAGCGAAACGATCCCATACATTTTTTTGCTCAGTTTTTCAAGCTCTACAACATCAGTGCACTTTCCAGTCCCGATTCCGTAATTGAAATTTTCGTCACGGGGTTCTCACACGGGAACAGGGGATTCTTGCACATCCGTTTCGAAATTAAAGCCGTAAAAAACTTTTACGCAAGATACTAGTCTTATTATACTAATTCGCGATTGTGTGTCACACTTTTATTTTAGAGAGTGACATATTTGTTTTTTTCTCACGGTCAAAACCTTCTTATTTTTCCCTTTTCGTCGTAAAGCCACGTAGATGTGAGAGCGTTTTTTTTGATTTTCCGCGATTAGTAAATGCTCCTCCGTTTTGTTATTTTTGGTTTGCGTAGTGGAAATCAGCCGAAAAACGTCTTTGGAGGAGTGCGAGCAATGCAATCTTCTTCGTTCGAAATTTGTCAACGATCATTTCGTGAGCAAGAAACTTCGCGAAGAAGACGTGTTTCTTTTTGTATACGAATATTTTAATTTAAATTTTGATTGTTTTAGGCAGCAAATCGACGAAAGAACTGACGAAGAAACACAGGTTTGTATGCACGAAGGTATTGTTATTATTATAAAACGTTTTATTATCGGGTAGCACGTGTAAGTGAGTTAGTTGTTTGTTTACAATGAAAAATCATATTTAGATATACAGAAGAAGTGCAGTGAAGTTTTTAAAAATTAGCTGGAGAAAGATCGAACGAACAACGGTAACGAATGGTTTTAATTTCAATTTTAAGTTTATTTTGAATTATTAATGTGTAAGAGTCAAACGTAATTCAATCGTTTGGATGAAAGCTGGATGACAGCGAACGTTATGGAGCAACGAAGGGGGAGCGCAGTAAAAATTTGTTTTGGTAACGCGCGCCATTAGTTAGTAAAGAAGATTTTATTTACAGATCAATTGAAAATGGTTCTCATGACTGTGGAAATGGGGAACGTGTTATGCTGTCTTATCTCATCTCAACCATGTCTGCTTTTTATAAAATTTCCCTGTATATTTTATTGACGATGTTTGGTGCTTTTTCTCTCTGCCTGTCTGTCATTTATATCTTTTGCTTTTGTTTGCTTCAATATGGTTGTTGCAGTAGTATGGATTGTAGCTAGCTGTTCTTCACTGAAATCTTTTTCTTTTAGGTCAGAAAAGAAAAGGTGTATAACCATTACAGAAATGAAGCAGATGGTTAAATTATGATGTTGTGAGGGATAGTTAAGAGAAGAATGGATTAAGTATTTCAAAAATTCATTAATTATTGTGATATGACTACTAACTGTGCTACTACAAATAAGAAGCATTGCATTACTGGATGGATTCTTATATTTTGTGATGATTACACATTATTTTGTGTTATGGTAATTGTTTACGTACTATGCCTGGGTACTATATAAGTTTCGCATTATGTTTTACTGTTGTTACTTTTTATCTTTTTGGTATTAAATTATGACTTTGGTAGGGCATTTCATTGTTTCAATTATTTTTATTATTTTGATGTTTGGCTGTGTATCCCACGTTAAAAGTCTTTATGTAGTTCAGCTCCAGTGTTGAGTGTTGAACCCGTATTAACTTATAGCATTGGTTGATTTTATAGACTTTCCAATCAAAAGCTTTACAAATTCTGTCATTGAATTTGTGTTTTTCATTAATTATTTTTAGGATAAATGCGTACATGAATTTACTTTTTGTTTTTTGTTTTGTTTTTTATTTCAACTATTTCATAGTATGATTATCTTTTTCTGCATTTTTATACAATTGAAATATTTTTTAGGTAAGATTAATAATAATAAAACAGCACGTAAACCGTTAAAGAAATGAAACTCATGGTTCATATCATGATGTTGATGGTTTTGGGAAGAACAGATTGTATATATATCATTTCAAAAATTCATTAATAGTTGCTGTCCAAGGTAACTTCCGCACAAAAGAAACACAGTTATAAGGTATCGATTTGTTTTCAAATCACATTTTGTAATATTTATTATGTCTTATGTTTTATGTCTGGGTAAACGGTTCTGTGTTATATATTGCATTTTTTTACATTAAAGTTACTTCTCTTCTGCGTATGAATATATATTCTGAGCCATGTTGCTATTTGTTTTTGTTTTAAATTTTCTGAATGTAAGAAATGAATTAAAAAATTAATGCCTGAAAAGAAACTTTTACACGAGTTAAATTCTGCGACACAACGCATACTGAACATGAGTGGCGAGCGACGCCACCTGGGATGTTTTTGAGTTGCGATTCCATGATCTATTTTTTCGTCACGGGTACGTACACGGGAATGGTGGATTTGACCTAATGTTTTCGAAGTTAAGTTCGGTAAAAAGTTTTTACCCGGGATACTAGTTATTGTTATTAATTTTATATTCCAAGTACCACCGTTGACTTGGCTTTGAAAACAATACATCAACTAGATACAAAGAAACCAACTGATTAAACATTTTAGACAACAAGCAGCGGTGGCATAACATAGTAGCATGTTCGGTTTGCCAGTGTTGTATTTTTTACGAGCAATAAAAATGTTTAAAAACCGAAGATTTCCTTGCCCGACTCACGACTTGCTTTTCTTTTAGTAATTTAATTTCTTTTAATTGTTGTGCGCTTCTGATCGAACATGTTTTTTATTCACTTCATTCATTTAGAACGTGCCTTTTTTTCTTATTCACTTCATTCATTTAGAACGTGCCTTTTTTTCTCCTATCGTGTGATTTTTTTAAGAGAAACCATTTTCCCCCTACTTTTGATAGCACCCATGTTAGAGCGCGTAACTCTTTTAATACAAAAGCTAATAATAAGTTGAAGTTTTTTCTCTCTACATTTGGAGTGCATTGTCAAACTGATAATCGATAGGTTTTAAAAAGTAAACAAGAAGCCGCATGGCTTGAAGACTTCAGGACATGTCATAATTGTGAAATAAGTCTGAGTGATGTTTGACGTCCCAAAACAACTTAAGGAATTCGAATTATGTTGAAAAAAGAAGCACAATATAGTACCCTGAAAACGAAAATGAAAGGGTATGTATCTATGAAAAACGAAGGACGAATACTTAGTTCACATTTATACTGTATCTCAAGCGCAATCATAATCTTCAATACAAAATATGAACTGATTACAACACTTAATTTTTCATATTAAAAAGCTTTTGTTTTTGTTTGTTTGTTTGTTTTTGTAAAACTAAAGTTATAGGTAGTTCTAGGTAACAACATAAGGTCTTTTAGTCTATCATCCACCGAAATAAATTCGTATGCGGGTAACAACCAGTTTGATTTGATTTACTTCATGAAATAATTACAGATGCTTGTTAGAGTTCAAGCGTTCGATATACGTCAAGTTTGAGGTTAAGCAAAGAATCGAAGACATCCAGTGATTTCAAAGCGTTGTAAATGTAAGTTAGTGTCTTGCGACGTTTAATCGAGGTTAAGCAGCAAATTGACCATATCCAGTCATATAACAGCAACAGGAATTTAACATAATTTCTTGAGTTTTTTAGGAAATGGTCAACCTGAATGAACAAATTTGGTTTGGTAAGATTTATCGCACCAGCAAATTTCAACTTCTGAAAAGAGAAAAGAAAATAACAATTTTCAATAATTCTCCACATCTATTAATTTGATATACCTTAAGGGAATTAATTTTCGTGGAATTAAATTTCGCGAGTTTCGTGAATTTTCGAAAAAACCGCAAAACAAAATTCCTGCGAAATTTTAAAAATGAGGGCGTTTGCAAAACTCGCGAAATAAACTAGCACTGATTTCACTTTCGATGTTAACTCGAAAAAAATCATTCGGTAAATTCTATATATAATTTACAGAACGCTTAATTTTGAAACCCGTGTATTCTGGCGAAAATGAAGTTTCTCCGAGTCAAAAATTGCCTTTTTTCTCAATTTAAGACTGTGTTTTATGGCAAACTAGCGAAACCCGCGAAATATATCAATTTGACTTCTTTGCGAAAATTCGTTCTCGCAAAAATTAGTTCCCGCGAAAATTAGTTTCCTAATTCATGAATCAAAATCTTACCTTGTCAATGCTTAACACTTGCTGTCATCATGAACTCTGATCAGTCGAGTTAAGTTAAGTGACACTGAAAATAAACAATAATGTATTTATATTCTATTTGTTTAGTACATCTAGCCCTGTTAAAACTTTTCTTAATGTTTTTACAAAAAACTGTATATGAACAGAAGGCTTTGTGTTAACTTTTTCCCCTCAGGAAGACCTGAAATAGATAATTGTAATAGAAACAGTATTTACCTTCTTTTGGTACATATAACTTGAAATTTGAATCCAGATCAATCAACCAAATTCAATTTTACAACTTGCATGTTCTACTTGCTACAGTTCAGCCACACCAAATTATGCACAGCCATAATGAAAAGTAATGTCGCCATTGTCATTTAAGATTTTCTGATTACGGTTTTATTTTTTTGACCACAGTATGAAAATAACCTGAATTCACATTACACTGACAATTATAGTAATATTGAACTAGAAAAACACAATGAAAACGATAAAATAATAAATATCTATATATATATATGCTTGGGTACCATCATTCACTGATTTAAAAAGCTTTTCAAAAACATGAACATTACAGAGCGTTAACATGAATCTGAGTACCCTGACTAGAATAAAAACAACAAGAAAAATATTACAATCTGTTTTCTCAACCTGGAAGTCATCATCATAACAGATGCTGTATTCTCAGAATAAGTATTTTAACAACTTGAAGTCTTTTCCTTTTGAAAAATGAAATTCTTGTTTCTAAAAATTACTAGATTAAATCGTATCACTCAAGGAAAGAGAGATTTCATAAACTGGTTGATTGCAACATCTTATATTGAGATGGCTTCCAAAAATTATCTCCCCACCACTGCCCAGGTGCAGCTGTGCAATTGTGCTGCACAAACAAGGTATGCAAGACCTTTGCATACAATTAAAAAAAGATATTTTATTCAAAAGTTAAAGTTTTATTTTGTAAAAAAGATATCATAAAAAAGTCAAGGGTCACATTTTAGGCTATGGAAAAGGTGTACGTCTAAACAATTGAGGCAAATTCATCAGAATACTTAGAATTCCTGGAAAGATATCCTTACTGCATCATGATCTGTGAAAAACAAACACTTAACATCACACTCAGTCAAAAACATTTCAAGCAAATCCTGGTGAATATAGGCATGATCAATCAATGAGCCACTGATATGTGTAGGTTCTGATACCTTCTGCACAAACCTATCTAAGACAGAAGATAGTTGTGAATTAACACCTAGATTAAAATCACCCACAACTATATTAACATGTTTAGATTCCACTAAGTATTGTAATGTTGTTAAGAATTGAGGCATTTTCTGGTCCTTCTGCCGATACACAAGCAGAATATTAAAACAAATTGGTGAAAAACTGGTCTTCTTCACCTGCACAAAAAAAAGCCATCTGTTAAAAAAGAATCATTAACATGTAAATTGGTACTACAATATATTGCTTGACTCTCAAACTTATGGTGACTGTTGTTGAACATAACTCTGAAACCAGCCATGGAAAGCTCTCCTGTTAAATCTTCATCAGAGTATTTGATTTGTGTTTCGGTGCAAAGAATCATATCACTGCCTAATAATATACGGTCCACTTTTATGTCTTCTAAATGCTTTCGTAAAGATCTCACATTGCAGATAGTCATTATGAAATTATTGGATTGAACTGGCATAACATCTTTAATCTGCAATGTCTGATATTCTCTGAGATACTCATATTCCCTTGTTACCTTCTCATCTGCTCGAATAGCATTCTTGTTAAACTGTCCAATTAAAAAGAGACCATTTATTGACTTAACACGGCTAAGTGCTACATACATTTGCCCATTATTAAACATTCTTTGTCTGAGCAAGTCAAAGCTAACAATTATTTTATCCAAACTCAAGCTCTGAACTTTGTGGCATGTGCATGCCCATGCTAAGATCAAGGGAAATTGTGTTCGCTTAATAATGGCTGATGAACTTTTTTTTACATTTGTTCGAATTTCAATAGTAACACGTTCTACTGGAACAACACGATTTTCCCTCGCAAACCTATCAGATAACATCTTATTATAGCCAGCTTTTCCGTCATCAAATCGCACATATATTTTTTCCACAATGCCATTTCTCTCACATAATTTAAACACTGTACCCAATTGACCATTAATCAACCTATCAGTAATGTCAACATTGGATGTTAGCATAACCCTTGCACCAACTTTTAGTGTCAAGTTAAATACCAGACCTCCGGTTCTACCTGCTGGGCAATTTAACAAATTCTTATACAAATGACAAGGAACACCTTTGGGGATTTGATCGGTTGCATTCAAACTATATTCAAAACTATCAATTTGATTGAGCATAAGATGGTTGTGTTGACTAGCTAGAGAATTTTCTGCAAAAATATGAAGTGCATCATGTGGAAAGTTCTCATCAGAGTTACTTATGAAGCGTGATTTTAAAAGTTTTTCATCCTCTTGAGTAAGTTGACCAATCCTAATATTATTCAGAAGGTCTATAAGCACACTATCACCTCTCTGCCTCATTACTTCTGTGAGCTCAACCATTTCAAAATTTCTCCACAGAGGAAATATATTATAAGATACGTCATAATACTCTGCAAATATAACTCTTTTCAATACCGGCGGTAGTTGATATAAATCACCAACAAGGATAACACTTAATCCAGCAAATAACCTGAATGTTTCACATCCATAAATTTCATTGAGCCTTTGGTGTACGTGCAATAGTAACTCATTAGACATCATAGAACATTCATCTATTATTAAAACCTTAACTTCAGACAATTGCATTCGCAGTGTACATTTTCGCTTATCAGGAAGTTTTGGTACAACCAATCCATGACATTCTACAGGAATTCCTAATCCAGAGTGTATTGTTGTTCCAGCAATATTAATTGCAGCCACACCAGTTGGAGCCAGTAAAAGAACCTTGGGCTTGTCAGGTGAAGCAGATCGATAACTTAATGTTTTTGAAACAGAAGCATGTATGGTTTTCACAACATGTGATTTTCCAACGCCAGCTCCTCCAGTTATAAATATATGCAACGGTTCAATGATTGTCGGTTGTTCACAAGATAAATTTTTCACATAACATCTAGCCCATGAATTAACTACTTCAAACACACCCCTCTGCTTTGCATTTAAGGATCGAATTAAATCATTTATTTCGCTGTCAGGAAGCAGATTAATATGCGGTAAGGGGATGGTTTCAACAGCTCTCTCATTTTCAAAGTACACAGGATTTTCTTGACTTTCCTGTTCACACTCATCGTCTGTGTTATTGAATTGGGTGGCTTCCTCCTCCACATCATCATTTTCTTGCTGTGCATGTTCATCAGTCAATGGAGCATATCTGAAATTAATGAAAGCTGTATCTACTAAGTCTGCCCAAGGTTCAAAGCGTGTTTTATTAGTGTTTATCAAATTTAACACACCAGGTTCTTCTAACTTTTTAACATAAGAGCCAGTTAGTTGAGCTTTTAATTCTGATTCCTTTCTAAAGGGATAAAACATTATTAATAAGTGATGGGCGTAAGCTTCTGGATGAGAAACTGGATTTGGGGTGTGGTAACGTACAACTAATTTGATTCGACGACACTTCATTTTTTCTCTTGATGACATGAGAGGAATTGATGATGGATATAATAAAGAAACATTATCATCATCATCTAAAAGTACTTCTGGTTGAGTGTCATTTTCTGCGTCTGCCTTAGGTTTAGTATCAAGAACATAATATGCCATAAATTCGGCATAACAAAAGCTGTCTAGCATACTGTATTTTCCTCCTTGAAATTTCAAGTCAGGCCTGTCCATATACCTATCAAGGTTATTTTTTTTAAACACATCGATACTGTCTTCTGGTAGTTCTTTTAATTCCTCCTCATTCTTGCAAACTCTGTATCGTTTTTCTGGGAGATTTGAATTAGCAAAAACAACAGCTGGAAAACATTTTTTAAGCCACAACTCTGGCATCAACTGATAGACGGCCTCTTGCACTGAACATTGCCGACTAGTAAGAAATGCAGCCGCTAATATTTTCATGTGATTTTTAAAGTCAATGTTGTTATTATTCCGTGATTCTTCTAGTGCATTTTTCATTACTAATGAAGAATCTGATTCAGACTTGGAGAAATATGAACACATGTATGCTACTGCTTTGTAGTAATTAAAAACAGGTTGTATGTCCAAATTTGCTTCCCAAGCTTGCAAACCAATATCAAAATAATTATTCACAAAACAAGAGTTAGGAGGCCTACGAAAATGAATCTGAAAGTCTTGGTCAGGTGAAATTGACAATGCTTCATAGTACTGATCAGTTGTCAGCCCAAGAGACTCTAAAATTTCAGGAATACTAGTTTGTTCCACATAACTGGGTTTATTTGGGTCAAGATAAGAATCTATATAGCCTTTTACAGATTCCAACACATTTTTTCTTGATTTTAACAACACTGTTCGTTCATTTTCTGGCATACCTTCATCTAAAGGCTCTGCAATGATGGTGTGCTCTGTGAAGTAACGTCCATAATGAAACCGGCAAGGAATATTTTTGTACTTTCTGCAGGAGTTCGAATGTCGATGAGTTTGATACTGAGACACTAATTTATGCAGTTCTGGCTCCTCTTCTGGATCAGGTAAGTCTGCACGTATCAATTTATCAACAAATCCTAAATAATCATTCTTAGTTTCTTTGCTTAAAACAGGTGCATGAGGAACCCATATAAAGGAGTGGATATGTGGACTACCACGAAACTGAAATTCAACTTTTATAGCATAATATTCAATTTTACCTAAAGGTCCATATTTCCGCAAAAGAATTTCTTTAAAAAATGTTTCAACCCTAAACTGAAAGTGCCGTGCAGTGAATACAGGGTTTTGATTCAACATTTCACACCTGTTTGCGTAATCAAAATGTTCTTCTGTAAGATTAATATTATTGAGCCGGGCAAGAATAACTAACAGCTCATCCCATCGTAGGTCTGCGCACGACAAGGTCAGAAAGAATGTTGGTAAACCTAATTGTTTAACCATGGCAAGAACATCATTTAAGAAGCCTTTCCAATATGCAGGTGTTCCTTTTATAGATTTCATAAATAAAAAGCCTTGATCTTCTGACATAAAGGACTTAACAGTTTCCTTAAAATTATTTTTCAGTTGTCTTGCAGTTATCTCTCCATGAACTTTGCGTGTTGCTACATTTATTTGGTTGAGCAAATTCATTTGCTGCATAACATAATGTGCAAAGAAAATATAGTCAGTGTTAGATGCAAATCTCTGACTAAAATTTAGCAGTCGCTGGTTAAAGTATTTTGTGGCAGACAATGCAACTTCTCGGGTCACTTTGTAACCAAATTTTCCTGATGGAAGCAAATATGGAAAAGCAAGCTCTTCACAAAAATCATCAACAAAGAAAGACATAGGCTGCTTACATTCACCTGGAGCTACATCCAAAATTCCTTCTATTGCATTATAAACATTAGGTATCAAACAAATCTCATCTGAACCTGTTTGCTCAAGATTCATTGGATTTTCGTCTTCCAGTTCATCATGGTTGTTGGTATTTGCATTTTCTTCAGTACTGATTGGAAATTCATCTTGATCAATAATTGCATCAACATCAACTAGAGAAAGTAACTCTTTAGTGATATTATCCATGTTGATGAGAATATCGGCATAGAAAGGGTTGTTTGCCTTTAAATACTCCAATGCACCTTTTACACAATCAGGACGGACATTTTCAAATAAAACATGGCCACGAAAATGAAGTTTTCTCTTTAATTTAACAAAAATTAATCCATTGCTGTCCATTCCTTGTGGTAAGCAATTACTAACTGCATTAACATTCACTGGCACATTACAAACAGCACCTTTAATTTTAGGCATTTGACCTTTAGGCATAATACTTATTTTTTTGAACAATATGCGTTTTGCAATCAAAGTCTTTTCCAAGCGATTGAGACACTGAATTTCTTTAGGTAGGGGCAAGACTTCTAATTTGTTCCATACTGCTTGGCAGGGCACAGCTCCTTTCAACAAATGGTGGTCACAAGTGACACAAACATACTTTTTGCCATCATAACTTGCTTCATCAGTAAATACTGGAGTTAATTCATATTTGTAGCATTCCTTTTTAAACACCTTTACTGTTCTACGATAAAGACAACGGTTGCAAACCACACATACATGGTAAGGTCCCTGACATATTTTAGATTTAAAACTTGAAACACAATCTTTACTTTTCCTACAAACCTTCAAAGCTTTTTTCTTTTTTTCAGCATGTTTTTGAGATCCTATGTTCAATGTGTAGGCAATTCGCTTGGAATTTTTATTTTTAACTTTTGAAACTTCAGTGGCTTTTCTTTTCCTGCACTGAGCTTTAGCTGAATCTGATGCATTTCGCTGCCTACACTTAGATTTGGCAGAATCTGATGCATTTCTTTCCCTACATTTAGCTTTGGCAGAATCTGATGCATTTCTTTCCCTACATTTAGCTTTGGCAGAATCTGATGCATTTCTTTTCCTACACTTTGCTTTAGCAGAATCTGATGCATTTCTTTCTCTACATTTAGCTTTAGCAGTATCTGATGCCTTTCGTTCTCTGCATTTTGCCTTTTCATTAGCAGTTCTTTTTCTTTTCCGATCTTTTGCCTTAGAATATTCATTTTGAAGATTTTCTATAGTACCATCTTCCAAAATGTTTACACAAATACTTTGTGTTTCAAAAGGTACAGACAAATCAGTTTCATTAACATACGTGGAAATCAAATAATTTTCAAGGTCAATTTTCGTTTTAAATTTCAATAATGTTGAGAAACCATTAGCAGTTGACTGACCAAATATATCTTTACTATGTGAATCAAATAAAAAGTAAAATTTTTTTGTCCAAATTACAGAAATGCAATAACCTTTTATAAAAAAAAATGAGAGAATCTCCATCAAAATCCTCTGAAACCAAAAACCCAGACAGGTCTCCATAACTTAACAGACCACTTCTGTTTTTTAAAAATCTTAAAAATATATGGCTTCCCAGCAAAGTTATTTGTTGTGGAAGTTCTGTAGCCATTAAGTAGTCTTCACTATTCAAGGATTTATATAGGTCATCCCCTTGCATGACAATGAAATCCAAATCATCAGCATTCCATCGTCCAATATGTTTTATTGCCGAAACACAGATTGAAATCAAAGCACAACATGAACACTGCCTGCCAGCTGTGCTACCAAACATTACATCTGCTTGATTAAACCTGCCTTGGACTGAAGTCTCAATTCTTATATTTCCCTTAGTCAATGGTGACATTGTTAATTCAGTGATAACACAGCAAGGCGATGTGACTGATAAAACTTATTAATTGCACTAGCAAACCGATTAAGCTGTTATAGAAAGTAGACTAATATAAATGACTGCAAAAAATAATTGATGTGAAACAAATGTAATCAAATAGGTGCTTGGGGAAAGCACAGAACGAATGGTGCTTGGGCAAAAGCACAGAGCGAATGGTGCTTGGGCAAAAGCACAAAACTAAAGGTGCCTATAACAAAGCACAAAATAAAAGTAAGGTGCTTCTTTTGGGAAAAGCACAAAACAATACGGTACTGATTAACAGCACAAAACAATATGGTACTGATTAACAGCACAAAAATAAGATAAACGATGCGTATATGAATTTTCAATCAAGAAATCAGACAAGAAAAATACTTTCTTCAACACGCGCTCAGCTTCTTCAGGTTTCTTTCAGAATATTGTTTTTTTCAAAGATGATTTACAAATTACCACGTGGTACTACTGCTCAGGCTAATCAGAAAGATTGGTGAAACAAAACATACACGTGACCTATAATAGCACTTGACTGTAAACTCATCGCAGAATTCATGTAATTCATGTAATTCATGTAAACACCACACGAAATGGTTCATAACTTGGAGGAGTAGTAGTAGTAGTAGGAGGAGAAACACGGGTATTTTAAAGACTTTACTTCACCATGGGTGTCCTAAAGTCAATAAATAGCACATCTTGAAATGTATTTTTTTTGGAACCATTGTTTAAATTTATATTCAATTGGTTTAAAATCGTAAATAAAAACCACGTGAAGTTCATGTTCGGAATTCTTTGTGTAAAGCAAGAAACTTTGCTGACATTTTAAATGCGACAGCGACAGTGAACGGCTGAGTTTAGAATATGCAAGATTTGACGTATTTGACGTATTTGTCTTCATGTGCAAACAAGCTTTATTAAGCAATAAAGCCAGCAGGAAAGAAGTTAAAACAGTCCAGGAGCCATTAGAATTGAACCTCAGAGGCGTTTATAAGGAAATATGACGTTTGTTGGGGTCTGGGTGGTGATACAGAGCAGGTGGACATGGTCGGCGTTTGTTTGTAAGTCACACAAAATGGTAGATTGAATTGAAAGTGAAAGTAATTCTTTTTTTGTGTGTGACGTGAGTTCGAAGCAAATACATAGCAATCCAAATCGAACGTGACTTTTTTGGCTGATGAACTAATAGGAATAACGTTTTGTTTTTATCATTATTGTTAGTTTTATATTCCACGTTGACTTGGCTTTGAAAACAGTACATCAACTAAATACAAAGAAACTAACTGATTAAACATTTTGGACAAAAAGCAGCAGTGGCAGAACGTGGCAGCATGTTCGATTTGCCAGTGTATCCTAACGCTTGCCTGCCTGTCTGAGACGGGTGAACTTTTTTTTTGAACAATCAAAATGTTTAAAAACCGAAGCTTTCCTTGCACGAAAAAAGTGGGTCATGAAACAAAATATTTTTTTGCTTTTGTGTTAATAATTTAATTTCTTTGTTATGCGCTTCTGATCGAACATGTTTTTATTCACTTTATTCATTTAGCACGTGCCTTTTTTCTCTCCTCTCCTTTTTAAGAAGAGAAACCAAGCCCCCCCCCCCCCCCCCCCCCCCCCCCCCCCACACACACACACACACACACACACACACACCCCTACGTTTAATAGCACCCATGTTAGAGCGCGTAACTTTTTTAAAACAAAAGCTGATAATAAGTTGAAGTTTTTTCTCAATACGTTTTGAGTGTATTGTTATACTGATAAACGATTGGTTTTAAAAATGAATAAGTAACACATCATGAAAAACCTCAAAAATTGATGTAAAGTTGATGTAAAACTGATGTAACACTGACTGCACACCAGAGGTTGTGATTTCGAATCTGCTTTGGCTGAACACAAGTTGTACGTCATAGAATCTGTTTTTACACTTTCTACAAATTACGCAAACAGCGAGGGATCATAATAGGGTACTTGTCGGTTAATTGCCCACAGAATAACCTACAAGTAGAGGGTAATAACCCTAACTCTAACCCTAACCTGCAGGGGGAGGATGGAGGATAACCAACAAGTTCCCATAAAGGATTTACAGTTACAGGAAAAATAAAACGATTAGTTAATAGACCTATCCATAAATTCATAAATTATTTATTGTGCAGCCCTCGCCTCGTTTCTAATCTAAATAATCATTACGTAACCCGTGATAATAAAAGAACTTAATAAAATAATTTTTCTCCAAGGTATCATCAGCTTTTGTGAATGATAAAAACGTCATTATTATTCAACTTGAAAACGAGGTGAAGGCTGCTACGATAAATAAATTATTAATTTATGGATAGGTCTATCAAGTTCTGCCGTAAATTCTGCAACATATCATAAAGAAGATAATGAATTTCAGAAAACAATGTTTGTATTTAACCAAGCCTTTCGTATTCCATGTTTTCCCTGTTTTCACGTTTCTGTTGCTTATCAAAACCAGCAAGAAGGAGCATATTTTAATTCTCTAATTTGATTCAAAGAGGTCTCCATAATGAATAAGACTAAAATGTCATTACTTTATATAGCTAAAAGCTCATAAAAGAAACCATACAAATGCGGTCTTGAGAAATTGATCCGGTCGAAAATCAGAACTGTCCGAATTCTGTTATCCCAATTATGTATCTAGCGACTGGTAGACTTGTGGTAGAGTGCGAACTTTCTGCTCGGAAGGTCGCGGGTTCAATTACCAAACGAGTCATGGCAGTGACTATAACATTGTGGATCACTTCTCTCCGCTTAGCACTCAGCAAGAGAGTAGGGATGATGTCTAGGATGGTTGTCTAGTTGAGCGTTCATTAAATGCTGTAGGACCTCCTTCGCAGGACCCTCATTGATGAAAGTGCCTTAAGGAACTTGAGGGGCTATGCTGGATAAAAATTCGTAATAAATATATGACTACTGGTGTGTTTAGGTATGCACAGTTCATTAAAAGTGGAAGCCACGAAGAAAAACAGCTTCAAATCATTTCGGACAGATGAATTGGAAATGTTTATCTGTAATATAGTTCAGGCATGTACAACAGCACGTTTTCTGTTCACGAACTGTGCAAACGAAGCATAAACAAGTCTACGATCGAACAGTTTTGGAATTGTTTTCCATACAAGTAATGGTCAAAGTATGTCTGGTATTACTTCAAGAAGTTTCTTATCTCATGATAATTGTCAGCGGACAAATTTGTTTAAAAGTCTCTGCGAAAGAGCGCATATCTATAGAAATATAAACACTAGTTCAATGAAAATGCTCTTCATCGAAGTGACTTTTTGACGATTTTGCACGCCGAGTTATCATTATTGGATTAAGCTTACTTTTGCTGACGCTTTAATTTACAAAATTGGAAATTGAATTTTGAAACTTGAGTATACAGCAATTAATATATGGAAGTTTTGAAAGAAATAAACAGGGATTATGGAGCTTTTTGTTTTCATCGAGAAAGGAATTCACAGACAACATGATCTCATCGAAACCGATTTTAGTATCCAAAATTTGTTGCTTCTGTGTTCTGATACGAAAGCCTTATAACAGGTCTAAGTCTAATCGCAGGTCAATTGATTTACACAAGACAAAGCAAAAGTTCGACCGTATAAACTACCTCTAAATTAACCAAATATCTCAAATTCCGTGTTACTCAGTAATGACACACGGTGTTTCAAAACGAAGTGCGTTTGGGAAAACGAGCTGAAATGTGACAAATTAATATGAAATCGAAATAGGCATGCTGAAGAATCATGCGAACCTTTTTGAACGGTTGTATTTTATTTTCGATGTTTTTTCAAACAATTTGTAATTAGCTAATTAATGTGTTTCTTCTGCATTCAAATACTTTACTAGATTATGATAATTACTAAACAAATGCTATATTTAAAGAATTAAGACATCAAATTATGGTAGCTGGTAAACAAACAAATATGACGTATATCAGCATGAATTTGAAAACACTCTCTTTCAATCAATCAATAAAAAAGCAAAGCGAAAAGTTTCTTTTGCATAATTAGATTGATGGCTGAATAAACAAATATGACGTCTAGCAGTAGGAATTCGAAAACACCCTCTTTCAACCAATCATATTAAAGCAAACTGAAAAGTTTCATTTGCATTAGAAAGTAAGGTATTACAACGCAATTATAGGTAGAACCTATAAAAGGACGATGCCCTTTCGTAAAAATCATTTAGTTTTAAGTTTTCATTCGACTTTTCTCGAAATAACAAGATGCGCTTCTTAAACTTCGTTCTGTTTCTAGCTGCTGTTCAGCTATCAATCAGATCCAACGGCGCTACACTTGTTTGTAATGGTGTCAAAGAGCTATGCGATTTGCGCATTGACCAAGTAACTTTTCCAGGCAGTCACAATGCTGGTTCTGGATTCGATGGAATATTACGTTACTGGAGTGGATTTCCTGCATCATCATGCTGGTATCGAAACCACGGGAAAAGTTTTACAGATCAGCTGAAATTTGGTATACGTTATTTCGACATTGACACTTGCTATGGCAACGGAGAAGCATTGAATTGTCACAACAACGCTTACGGAGGCTCTATCAAGAAAGGCCTTGTGCAAATAGACAACTGGCTGAAAGATAACCCTAATGATGTTGTCCTTATTCATTTTAATCGAGATGCGCAACAAGGCTGCCGAAGCGATATTGCTAAGAGCGTTGAAAAGAGTTTATTGGAGCTTTGGTATTCCAATGAAAGTCATGTCAATATGAGCGATTACTATGGAAACTTTAAGAAATGGCCAACTCTTAAAGAAGCAGTAACAAGTAAAAAAAGAGTGTTCATTTTTATGGATAACAACTTGGCTCAATACCTTACTAAGTTCAAATGGTTTGTAAAAAGCAATTACTTCATTAGCTCTACTTGGAAAACCATGGGAGTCTCGTCAAGCTGCTCTGATATCACAACCAACGCTAAAGATAAGTGCGACAATACCAGGACATTTCAAGAATTGGCTGCTTTTGCTAGCTATGGTCTATGCACATGGGACATGGCTAAACTCTGCTCAAGATGGTTAGGTGAAGCGCAAGAAGCATGCTATGAAAAGCGAAAACCGCATGGGAAAACGGTCAACTTTTTGCTGGTCGACTGGGTAGATTACTATTCCCGAAAAGAATCGGTTATCAATAAAGCAAAGTACATGAATCAAAAGAACATCAAGGGCTACCTTGGCAAAAGCGTCACTTTAATCCGTCCTGAGGTTGGTTGCGCCTACCATGCTTGGTGGTTCTACAATTACTGCTGGCAGGATTGCCCAACCGGTGGGTGGTGTTGGGTCAACCAGTATTGTGGAAGTAACCCAGACATCTGCAAAAAAGGAAGTTATCAATGCTACTCGTCGTGTGGCTAAGTGTTCACGCCGTTTCTCAAAGACAACTTTTTATTTAAACACCGCTTAATGCCTTGCAAACATGTTTTTGTGTTTTCCTTTTCATGCATGTACTGATTTCGCTTTTTGAAATCTCTTAGTGGAATAGCCACAAGGAAATTAGCAATTGATAATTATAAGGCAAAGAATTTTCGGAGATTACGTCACAGCAGTTACTTGGAGATTGTGCTAAAACAAACAATATCTCAATTTATTGTATTTTTTTGCGATGGTTGATGTGACATAATTTTCGTAAAAATCTCTTCGGTGCTGCACTTTCTTTGATTTTGACATCAAGTTCTCAAAGAAGCTCTTATAACAGTGTTTATAATACTCGCTCACCAAAACAAGTTTAATAAGGGTTACACCAAAAGGCACATGAACCACACTTTTTTTATTTCATGGTTTTGAACTATCATATCGTCCAACCATGTTTTACGTAGTAATTGACACAAGCACGTAGTTTTTTGTTTGTTTATGTTTTATACTTGACAGGAGACGTTTGTTTATCCGATACTTTCTAAAAAAATACCTCATTCACATTCTTTGATTTTCTTTTTCTCTTGTTGCTTATAATTTTCGTTTTGTTATATCAAAAAACTCGATCAAGTTACGTTTGTTGCCATAATACCAAAAACTACTTTTTATCTTTGCAAATTCATTTTCCAGAAGTTAGTCTCGCTTTTCTAAGTTTACATTTGCCAAAATACTTTCCGATGGATTAGCCATGTTCACCATTTTTCAAATTTCGCTTTATTCTTATCTTTGATAATGATTTTCGTGCAATCACCACGCATGATAAAGTTACAATGTTGTAAGTGTTCGGAGAATTACAAAGGAGCTAGTATGGAATCCGGTGAAACATCCGATAACGGATGATAAGTCTCAGGAAAGCATCCATTAAAAACACACACTGTTCACGATTAAACTAATAGTTCGTAATCTTTTCAGAGTTTTATTCCTTCTATGCCAAACTCTGATAGATTGATTAACAGAACAACACGCCCCACAATGACAAACGTTTCGTTTCATCTATTTACACATCACCTACCATGTTTCCATCATCAAGATGTTTTCTCATGTTATCGAACAAAAGGCTAAGACGGCAGCTTAGTTTAACGGTTCTGCCGGCAGTCGAACATAATATCTGATTACAGACCGCTTGTCCCCTCAGACAGCTGCGAGTGCACGACTGTTTCCATGATTTTAGAAAATATTCGTAACATAAACGAGTCTCAAGTGAACGTCGAATTTATTCTACTTTTACTTCTCAGTCTTCCTTTGTTAGCGTTGAACCAATCAAATGTTACAAATATTATTATGACGTCACTGTCAATCATAGGAATAAAGGAAAACAGCACATCGTAGTATACTTCGGTCCTTAACTTTTATATCAATATTTCAATTCAATGTGATTCTTTGTGGAAAAAAACCTATCAATTATGAACAAAGTTATCTCTCTTCTGTGAAATTACTAGTTACCGCTTGCCTGTGTATTACCGGAACATCACCCATGGCTGCACTGAAATGATAAATTTGCTTCTTTCATTCCCATGATCGCCATGAGGGCTCACATTTCCATACAAAGAGAATAGAGTGTTGCCAGGGTTTTGTTACAAAGTCTGTGGAGGAATGCTGTTTAGCAAAAAGTTTCAAACCTCTTGCTAAAAGCCAATTGAAAGTAAATTTTTATTTCAAAAGAAAAAAAAGTACAAACCAAAATCGGTCTGCAGTGCAAAAATTGTTAGTTTGACAACATTAGAAACCACGTACCTAGTGGGGTATTTATATGAGCAGAATAGTTCAATCAAGCAGGCTAGATCCAAAATCAACTCACATGGGAAATGCAACAGTCTGTTTTGCCCATATCTCGTATTTATGAATCGAGATTTCGAAAAAATGGGCTGAAGTTTTATCACCAAACCTTGCAGCTTTTTATAGTTGGACGAGTGTTAGGTATCAACATTAATAGCTAATTGATCGTCAAACTATCCTCGTCATATAGTGCACGGACAATTTTTCGAGAGTCAATATGAGAACTCTAAGGGAGTCATTTCAGAGTGCCTGTGGCAACTCCTTTTGCGAGTCATTTTGACTCTTTTACAAGCATCTTTTTTACTCCCTTTAGCTTCTTATTAGATTGATTTAGATGCACGACGCGGACTTGTCTAAAAATAGAACGGTTCATATTTCTAAAAGGGTCGCGTCGTCTGAATATTTTGTATTTAGAAAAAAATTAAAACGCGCGGGAAATTTTTCATAAACAAACATAGCGACTCAGAGAAGTCTGAAAGCTATCCGAGATAATTTGCTATATGCCTATGCTGATAATTTAATCGAAGAAGACGAATTTGTGCTATTATACGATGCGAATGATTCGAAGGATATATATCCATACTGGAAGTATGAAAAAATTGATATAGGAATGTTTGATGATGAACAGACTGTTATTGATTTTCGTTTTGCAAAGAGAGATTTGTACACTCTCCTTGATGTGTTGAACATTCCGAACAGGATTGTCACTGTTCAAGGCACTGTCTGCCAAGATATTGAAGCTTTATGCATCCTACTTAAGCGTCTGTCTTTTCCATGTCGCTTTAGTGACATGACATCAAATTTTGGCAGAAACCCTTCGGGTTATGTTTAATTTACAACAAAATGGTAGACTTAATTTATCAGCATCATCATCACCGAGTTGAAACTTGGAACCAGCCCCTACTAGCCCCACAGCAATTACAATTGTATGCTGATGCTATTCACGCGAAAGGTGCACCCTTAGATAACTGTTTCGGCTTTGTTGATGGCACAGTTCGTCGAATAGCAAGACCGACAGTAAATCAGCGCCAAGTTTATAACGGACATAAGAGAGTCCATGCATTAAAATTCCAAAACGTAGCATTACCTAATGGCCTGATTGGAAATCTCGCAGGGCCTTATGAGGGTAGTTGGCATGATAGTTATATGTTAGCTGAATCTGGGTTGCTTCAACAGCTACAGCAACACGCTTGGCATGGGAATCATGCTTTGAATATATATAGAGATCCTGCTTATCCTATTAGTATTCACCTCCAAGCCCCTTTTAGAGGTGCACGGCTAACAGACGACCAAAAACGTTACTACAAAGCTATGAGTTCAGTAAGGATTTCAGTCGAGTGGCTGTTTGGATTAGTATCAAACTATTTCAAGTTTATAGATTTTAAAAAAATGCAACGAAAAGGGATGAGTCCAATCAGAAAAATCTACATTGTCTGCAGTATTTTGCAAAATGCCCATACATGTTTGTACGGCAAGATCATATCAGAAGCGTTTGAAACGGAACCACCTAATATCCAAGAATATTTTCAGTAAATAAAACTTTGGATAAGAAACATACATATCTCATCTTATTTTTAGATAAAACGTATTATCATCGCTTTTGTAAACTCATATACAGAACATAAAGTAAATAACTTCAACATAAGACTCACAGAAAAATAAGTAAACTGTCAAGTGTTTAGTTTTTTTCCACAAACATTTGTATCATAGTTAACATTTGTTGTTGTATCATTTGATTTTGTTCATTACTTCGATGAAGAATTTGCAACATTATTTGATTATGGTTTCGTCTTTCTTCCAACTCTATCTGTCGGTTTTCTTTATCCAACGCCATTTTTTGTTTCAGGAACTCAAAGGTTTCGGTACTGGAACGTCTACGACGTTTTGGTTTAGGGGAACTTTCTTCTGTTCTCTGCCTTGATCTCGTTTCACCCATCGTTTCCATTGCTACTTGACGTACTTGCAATGCAGCATTTTGATCTTTTTCTGCTAAGGCCTTTTTTGATTAGCCTACTCGACTGACTTTTGTTCAGTATCGTTAGAGATATTAGCAATCTCTTCTATCAAAACATCGAACTCAGTAGGCTTGTCTCCGCCTAAACCAGTCCCCTTTTCCTCCTTAATTGTTAAAGTTTTATGTTTTCTTTGAAGTCCCAACAGTCGTTCCCGCACTCCACGTCCTGTAACATCAAACATATCACCATCCAACGAATTCAGTACTCCTGCAACAGTTTGCCAACCTTCACCTGTCTCTTTACTGCCAGCCTTGTGAATAAATATGTTTCGTCCAAGTACTTCTCTCATCATGAGAATGTCTTTTTGCTCATTCCATTTCATTGATCTACAACGGAAATTATATTTTTTTTAGTAAAAACAAATAAAAATAGCAAATGTGATAGTTTTATCAAATCTTCACAAAACATAATAATCGGTTTTTAATAACTTCCACAGCAAAATCACTCAGCAATAATACATTTTACTTACTTTTTTTTCTCCTTCCCAGACATTTTTACTTGTACACACACACGTTCTCTACACAACGTGAAAATGCTATGTTTGCCGTTCAGAACGAAACTTCTTTTTCATTGAAGACGTGAGGAATGTCTCGTCCCAGTCTTTTTGGGTTTTCCTCGGAGATGTTTGACGTCCGCGTCTCGATTTCTAAATCAACCTATTACCATGAATGACTCCCTTTCAGTTCTTAAAAATGGCGATATTTCTTACTCTCCAAAGGGAGTCAATCGAAAATGACTCTCTTACGATTCTCATTTCGTGACTCCCATTTGAGTATCATTTTTAATTAATGCTTAAATAAGAGTCATTTTTTTATCACCTTAAGAGCTTCAATCCGCTATGACTCACTTCAGAGCATCATTGCGTTGATATCAAATGACGCCTTTCTGGGCATAATGTGTTAATATTAAATGACTCCCATTCCAGTATTAGAATATTCTCAACACTTGGTCATCTTGCCGATCTTGCCCCCGGATTTCATGGTGATCTCAAGATTATTAAGGAAACAATGCCATTTACTTGAAATCATGTATTGATCATTTCATATAAAACGCTATGAATACATACATACAAAAACATTTATAAATATATAGCTTATATATAAACTTGGATATTTCATAACAACAAATATTTTTTGAGTGTTTTTTAATTTCTAAGATATACTATATTTCTTTTTTATATAGTATAATTCGATTGTCTCCCCCACTTTTCAATAAAAGGTAGACCGAGAATGAAGAAAAACCACGAAGAAAGTTTAATTTGTGTTAATTAATATTTTACTCAAAATGAATACCAATTCTGTCTCGAAAATAGTGAGAATACAAAGAAACACAAAGAAAAATTGAATTTTGGATTGCAGATTAAATAAGATAAAACTTTTCTAAAATTACGCCACATACAGCCGAACAATGACGTTTACAAATGAAACTATAACAACAATTTGATTACAAATAAACAAATTGCACTTTGAGTAATATCATGCATTTCTCTTAGTTCAATTAAAACATTTGCTACACCATCATCACCATTCATGGAACAGTGCGGTTCAAAAAAGTGATCATCAACATCTTCATCATCACTGCTATCACCAGCAAGATTATTGTCACTTGCATTGATATCTAAAAGTCACTTCGAGTGTATCATTCTCTGAACTAAGTCTTCATGTTAAACTTTGATGTTTTTGCACAGCTCTTTTGATTTTTGAATTTCAATACACATCCAGAAGAATTGCATTGAATAGCGAAGTTGCCCTGCATTGCATGACAGTTCCAAAAATGTCGCACAAGCCATTTGTAATTGACTGTTTTATAAGAGCAATCAAATTTACAGGAAAATTTCATAGTAAGAATCTAAAGAAAAAGTAATATACTGTAAAAACTAAAGCTGTAACCAAAATACAGTAGCTAATCATTCAAAATCATTTAACTTTTCCCCAAATACTTTCATTTGAAGTCTATGGCTGATAGAAGAGAAACAGTGTACTTATAACATATTTAGTTACTGTCTGCATAGCCGACCGTGTTTTGTGGGCCATTATCAGTGTTGTTTTGTTGTTCTTTTTAAGAAATTTAAGGAGTAAGCAAGCTAACTTATCATATAGAATAATAATAGCCGATTATTTAAGAACAAGAAAACAAACGAAAGAAACTGTCAGTCACACGGACACATTTTAAGTTCGTCAAGAAAAGAATCCAAGAATATTACAACAACATACCTCCTAATATGAAATATGTATATGTTACCAATGAAACAAGTGAACCACTGAAGTTGATAAATTATAGATGTTTTTCTTATTCAATGCGATCGTACGGCCGTATTAAATAAGTTTATAAATTTTGTGATTATACAGGGAAATATCTATACAAAAGAATAATTATTTAGTAGAATGCAAAGAATGTGGGGTACATTATTAACATAAGAGTTAATAACCGTATCTTTATTGTTTAAAGGTTTAAAATCTTTTATACCGTTATGTGACATCTGAGACTCTCATTTAAAGAATTGCTTACGTAAAATATTTTAAAGCGTGCGAAACAGTGGCTTTGTTTTTCGATTTGACTCTCCGACGAGCATCAAAATGACTCCCTTAAGCTTCGGGGACACGGGCAACATTTTTCATGCCATTGCAACAAAATATTTTTTGTTGCAATCGCACGTAGTGTCGCTTATGTTGAATTTCTTGCAACAAAATACTATTCCTTCAGTTGAAACATGGCGCTGAATGAGATAGTGTTGACATCTTTGGCTTTGCTTCTTGATGATGAAGAAGAAAATAACACATCAAGGCCACGTAGTATTTGGACAAGACCTTGGTTAACCAGAAGGAAAGCTGACGGTGCTTTTCACACTATTTTTCAAGAGCTGAGAAAGGAAGATGCCGATGGATTTAAAGGATACGTAAGAACGGATGTGAATCATTTCGATCAATTGGTTGAGCTTTTGAAAACCTCGATATCTAAGGAGGATACTCTCATGAGAGAGTGTATTAAGGCGGAAGAAATGTGTTGTGTCTTTTTAAGATACCTCGCAAGTGGCGAATCATTCAGATCACTAGAGTATCAGTTTTGAATAAGTAAGAAGGCCATTTCTTACATAATACAAGAGGTAGCTAAAGCTATCTATCGACTTTTAGGAAAAGAGCATCTTAAAACCCCAACTGCAACCGAGGAATGGTTGACCGTGTCTGAAAAATTTTACCAGCGCTGGAACTTTCCAAACGGAATAGGCGCTATGGACGGAAAGCATATCATTCTACAACAGCCTAAGAATTCAGGATCACATTACAGGAATTATAAGGGCCCAGATAGCATAGTTTTGATGGGGATGATTGGCCCAGAGTACGAATTTCTATTTGCCGATGTTGGAATAAACGGTAGAAATTCCGATGGCGGGATCAATGTGTGCTGAAAGATGCACTTGAATCTAATTCACTGAATCTACCTCAACCTGCTATACTTCCTGGAAGGAATAAGAAAGTACCGTATGTATGCGCTGGAGATGACGCTTTTCCACTCTCCCGTTACATGATGAAGCCTTACCCTCAGAAGAACTTAACTGTTGAAAAACGAATTTTCAATTACAGGCTTTCTAGAATGCGACGTATATCGGAAAATGGTTTCGGTATTCTGGCCAATCGGTGGCGGGTGTTTAGACATCCCTTTGCGCTTGAACCTGAGAAAGTTAAAGTGATCACACTTTCTGTCATTGCTCTACACAACTGGTTAAGAAGGGGTGCTATTTATGGTTTACATTCCGGATACCCTATGTGATAGATTTGACCCGCAAACTGGTGACATAATTGAGGGATCTTGGAGAAATGACCCAGCTGGTGAATCATGGCAACCGATTTCTGCTACAAAGAATAACAATCCTACCATGGAGGCAAAGGCAATTCGAGAAGAGTACAAAGAATACTTTCATTAGAACAGGTAGAAGGTGAAAAGGGACTGGATTGATTGCTTGTACGTGTATTAGAAACATCAGGAGAAATTGCACGGAACTGATTCGCAGCATTCTGAACTATGTTTAAAAAATGTCCCTGCTGAGGAAAGGCATTTTCTTGAACATGAAGTGTAGGATACGGGATAGTGCTACTTGAGTAAGTGCTAGCACGATTTTCCTTTTGTCGATCATGCTCGTAAAAGACATCCATAACCTTTTTTTTCAGATAACTTCATTCTCTTGTGTCGCATTGGAGTAAGGAATCAGCAACCAAATTTCCAAATAGGTTTGCCCGATGGCTTGAATTATCATTTGCACTACTTCCTTGAGGCGCTTGCATTGACTTGATTGCATTAAGAGATCCATTGAGAGATTTCAACAATTCAAGCTTCGCCTGCTGCTCTTCATTCAACTGATTAATTTTTCTTTTTTTTCAATGGATGGATACTCTGGAATATTTCCAATTAAAAAGCTTCACAAGATCTTCTTTCACCGCCAACTTTTCTTCTCTATTTCCAAAGCTTATTTCAGAAGACCATAGAGCTTCATTTTCTTTGTAAAATGAAATAAGAAGAAACTTTTCATCATCTGAAAGTTTTTGTGGAACAGACTGTGTGCTCTCGTCAGAAGCCATGTTGTTATAATTATCGAAGCAAACTTGTTTTGATATGTCAGCAAAAATAAACGAACGTAATTGGATTAAAATAATATTTTGTATAAAATCATGTTGCAAATGGTGGGGACACCAGCAACACTTTACAAAACGCATTTGCAACCTGAAAAATTTGTTGCTGCAACATTTTTATGGGTGAAATTTGTTGCAGCAACAAACAAATATGCTATGGGGACACGAGCAACAAATGTCTTGCGATTGCAACAAAACAGATTTTTGTTGCAATCGCATGAAAAATGTTGCCCGTGTCCCCGAAGCTTTAAAGAGCCATTTAACTTACATCACTTATGATCACTTAAAGGATTCAAATTGATTCCCTTCAAGGTGATCATTTTAAGGAAATTGAAATTGACACCCCTTAAAAGTAAAATGACTCCCTTAAGATGCTCTCTGTATCATCTGACTTACTCTCTTAGGTTATCATTGTTCAATGACTCCCTTTTAGGAGTCGCAATGACTCCGCTAAAACTGTCAGTGTGACTGTTATGTTCACACTAACATATCATCAAAAGATGCAACATACTTCACAGTTTTATCCAAATCGTTGGGTTGCGTGATCTTTCAGCATTATGAATGGATTCTATTCTGCATCATTATATTCGATATCACAGAAGGAATGTTGCACAGTGTTGTCCGTAACCTTATTCCATAAAGCGTGCTTCACACTGGTCGAAAAATGATGAGATAAGCACAGTGCGTATGATAAGTTCTCTCTTTATCTCGCACTGCGAACTTCAAAAGGACCTGCTTGTCTTTTCCGTAGCCTTTCTCTCTAGCGATGAGAACAATAAAGAACAAACCAAGATGAAAAACTTTATTCATGAAAGGAAAGAAGTGTGTTGGCAGGAGATTAAATATTAACATGGCAGATAAACAAAAAGGACTGACCATTTTGAAAATAAATTTTGGTCTAGGAAAAGTTTTTCGAATCCATGCTATATCCACCACCTCCTCTTTTTATATTTTCGTTCACATTTTTCTTCTGTAAGTTTTTGCTGTCTACATAGTGAAAGCATCGCTAAAACGTTTTTCCAAACGATCAAACTTTTTCATACACTTGAAAACATCTTTTCCTTTAAGCGTGGACATCAAAAGTACCTACACTGCTTATAAAAAGATCGATTGTTTGAAAATCTCCAATTTCCGTATGGATCGTACAGTTATCGACGATGATCCGATTTTCTTTTTCGAATTGATTATCAAACTCTTTTCTTCGAAAATTGTTGAGTCCATCCAGTTTTTTTTTCTGGTCTCGGTAACAGTAAGGTATTTTTTATGTTTTTAAGCATCTAGACTCTTACGATATGGCAGTGATGAATAGCTACGGGCAGTTTGTTACTGTGCTTGGCTCCAGTACATTTCTCTTCCTTTCGATTAACCTGTTGTAGATGTCAGTTAATTGTTTGGAGTGGCTTAGAGCAGTGTTTTGTTCCAAGGTCCAGTTATCTTCTTAGTAACATCTTTTTCTGCTCCTGAAAAACAATCAGGTTTTCTCACTTTATCAAAAGATAATTGTATTAAATTTTCTTTAATGGAATTGGCAGGGGATTATAGTTGAAAATTCCTTTTATTCAATTATCTCCATAATACTTCATACAAGTATGATTGAAATATAAAAGCGTTAGACAAGCAAAACTTTTTTTCTCAATGACACAATGGGAAATGAAAATCCGACAGCAAGTAACTATAGCAGTGCATGATGATTGTTGCATGGCTTATTATGTAGTTAATTGAATTAAGGAAACTGCAAATTAAAGCTGATTATAGATTAATTTGCAAATCGCATGTTCGAATAAATCAAAGGTTTGATTTCAAACATTTTCTTCTGTCATGTTTAATTTCACTGGTTTTGTTGGAAGAGCAACATGGAAAGTGATATGGAGCACTAATCCTAACCCTTCGTGAGAAAGAATAAGAAATGAAATCATTTGCAATGAACGTCCATGAGCATATGACGATTTGGATGCCTCATGAAACAACGTCTTAACTGCTCGCAAGGAATCGATCAATAAGGATAAAAGGATAAATTTGCTGTAGCTTTGGTGACAAAACTCTATTATTGGTTATCGAATGATAGACAAAAGTAGACAATTTGTTTAACGAATAAACAAGTGTCATTAGTGCAGAGTTCGTGTAACGAGTAAAGGTAAATCCTAATGTTGATAGAAGAATGAAGATACTATGTATGTTGATATTTAACGGACAGTCAAAATTTATAGAAACGTTAAATCAGGAGCACGTGTAACATGTTCCTGGCATTGTCTTAAAAAAATGTTTTCTCTCTTCTTCCTTCAGTCCATGTCATGCACGGAAATCATTGCATCCCAGTTCTTTTGAAAAGAAAAAGACTTCCCTTTTGAACATCGTAGCTGATGTTTTTGTCTGTTGCCTTGACCAGCCAATTCCAACAATTTTCGTCGATACTTTCTTAGGTTGATCCTCTTAATCATCGTCCCCAAATTTTTGACTGATTCGTAGATGTTTTGATTTTAGAATGTCATGTTTCTGCTTGAAGAATCTTTCACTTTTTAGTTATTTGTAGTGAAGTTACTTTCCATCTAAGGCTTGCTTGTGACATTTTACCAGGGTCCTATCTTCAGATTAATCCGAACACAAACATGGTAAAAAGTCTCCTTTATCCTCCAGTTAAAATGCAAATGCCATCTTCAAGAAAAAGGTGGATCTAACCTTGTTTCCGATGCGTTTATGAAAAAAGTCTAAGTGTTAATGATTGGAATACGGGTTGCAGAGACTGCTATCGCGTGGTAATCGATATTGGAAAAGGAGTTGTAAAAGCGAAAAATCCAAAAAGTATTCTGGAAAATGAGGGTTGGTTAGAACTAACGGAGGACTTGGCGCGAATTGTTATCAAGTCTATAAATTGGAATTAATGAATAGCAGTTACTAGTAAAGTTGAATCCTCTCTACAGTTTCTTTCAGAAGAGCGTCTGACCTTTGCAAAGCAGACATCTGAAGCTGTCCACGAGAATGATGTTCCATAAAGTCTTATTGCTAATCTGGATCAAACTCCATTCTCATACGTAGGTCCTGAAAATTACACATTTGATGACAAAGGTTCCAAAGCTGTGCCTATTAAAGGTATTGACGATAAGCGGCAGATGACAGCCATTTTTGGCATTTCACTTTCTGTTGAATTTCTTCCGATCCAAGTGATTTACGAAAGTAAGGCAAAGAGATGCTTTCCTAAGTATGAATTATTAAACGCATTCGATGTAACATTTTCAGAAAATCACTCATCGAATACCGAAAAGTCTATCGGTTTCTTTTAAATAATCATTTTTAAAATGTCTGCAAAGGAGCTGGTTACCCAGACGACCAAAACGGTTTTGTAATTATGGAAACTTTTAAAGAGCAAGATAACGATGATATTGCAAAATTTGTAAAAAAAATCATTGTCTTCTTGTTATTGTCCAGCATAAACTGACGAACAAATACCAGCCTCTGGACATAACAGTTAATAAGCCAGCAAAATGTTTCATCAAAGAAAAACATGTGCTAAGCTGAGCAAGTTTCAGATCAAAAAGGGTAAAGCTCAAGCTGATGTCAATGTTTCAATAAATTTGAGTGATATTAAGCCATTAAATGCCAAATAGATCTTTCAGATGTATGAGTATTTAAAAGGACGCCAAGACTTAATTTTCAATGGATTTCAATCAATCGGCATTACAGAGGCAGTCGAAAAAGGTAAGGAAGTATTCGAAAGGATTGAAAACCATTCCTTGACTCAAACGTGTACAGAAATGAGTGGTTCTACAGGTGAGCGTTTTTATTTCGAGTTAATTTTGTTAAGATTCACGTTGTGTTAATATTACGCTTTATCAAAACGATATCTTATAGCTTTTCCAGTTTTTGTATACCTTGTATATTTTGTATAATATCGGGAAATAATTTTTTTTCAGAGAAAAATGGTAGAAAAGTTTTGGTCAGGGTAAAGAATCGGGGAAACTTTTTGGTCGGGTGCTGAGAATTTGGTCGGGAAAATTTTAGTCATCCGAAAATTGGTCACTTTTCCCCGACGTTTTTCCCCGATAAGGTAGAATTTTTTAAAAAGTGGGGCATAGTGCGGCAAATTTCTTAGTGTCAAAGAGGAAATGATCTAAGACTTTCACAATTGTATTGACTGCAACACTATTAAATCTATTACAATCAATGAGTTAAAATAGGTCAAACTTGCTTAAAAACTGAAGACCTTGTCAAATCTGCAAAAGTGACTGCCAGATTTAACATCAGGACCTTCCAATTGCTCTTTGTGCAAACCTTTCAAATTTTGCCAGAAATGCAAAACATATTTAAGTAAACGTTACATGAAATTGTTCACAACTTGGATTAGTAGGAGCAGGAGAAACTTAGGCATTTCAAAGATTTTACTCCATGACAATATAAAAATTATATTGTATATAATTTCAATCAACATAACATGCAATATGAAAATCTATTTCTACTAAACCTTCCAATGGCGGATCAAGAAGTACCTTAAGGGGATTTACTTTTGCGTGGACTTATTTTTGCGAGGCGCGTAGAGTTTTTTCCGAATCGTTCATGTCTTGACGTTTTGCGTGGATTTATAAAGTTAACCGACGCAAAAAAAATCCCCTTAATATAAGTTGCAACTTGTGCAAGAGAGTGTTCGCAATTCAAACATAAAAGAAAAACATTCAAACAATTCCATTGGTAATATAAACCGAAGTGACAAATTATGTTAATGCGCTTCTCCACAAGTTGCGCCTGCCCTCTAGATCCGCCACTGACTGCATATTATCATTTGAATCTTTTCATGGAGTTTATAGAAAAAGCAATCGTGCACGAAAAGACAAAAAAAACTTTGTTAGGATCCGTATTACAATGTTGTTTTCAAACTTGTTATATTCTGTCCTAGCATGTTACACTCAAAATATGTGTATGTATATTGATTTGATTCCAATTATCATTCCTGACATTGAGTATATCCCAAACATAATCATTGTGCCTACATCGAGTGGTTTGCAGTAGAAAAAATTCCAATGTGAATTTAACACTAATCAGTCCCACACCGTGGTAACTTGATCGAGCATTATACAGTGACTCATAATTTGATACAGTCTGGAATTCACCAAATTACTCCCTTCTTTAATTTATTAAACGTTAATCTCAACCACTTTTCAATTCACTGTGACATTACGGTGCCAGAAAAACAGTTTTATTAAACATAATTGTTCACCAATATCTTGCGCATGATGTTTATACTTTCAGTTATTATATTGGAATGAAGACAGTTTGGGTCCATTAAGTCACAAGTGAAGTAATTTTGTGCTTTCAATGACAATTTCACTTGCTTACGTTTTTTCAATATCTTCAACTTTCAGTGTAGTATTTATTAAAGGAAATGAGCTGTTTTCTGGATTTATTGATAAGACGTATTCACCAGTAATGTACATACATTTCTGTTGTGATATTGAAAGTTTTTGCACAGCACAGTTTTGTTTTTTATCAATCCTTCATCTTCTTTTTCAAGAACCCAGAGTCAACTAAACATAAACATTGCCTACAAGGAATGTTTTCATGGTAATATTTCTATGGCAATATTTAAAGACAGGAAAGAAGTCTTAAAATTCTTCTTCAAAGACTCTACAAAGCTACTTTTGCAACTTCCTCAAAACAAAAGCGAAAACGTTTCACGTTCTCTGTGTGCATATTTTACCGACTAGATAAAAATTTTAAAGATCGACTTGGAAACTTTTCAACATAAAACAGCTAAAATAACTTCTAAAAGTATTTCAAAAGCATAAAAAAGTTAATATTTTCATGAGTTAAGTGGTGTTTTTGTATTACATTTAGCATAAATTTTGGGTCTGTCATTAACTATTCTGAATAAACAAACAATCCGAAATCCGAACGGACTTTCCGAAAACGGCAAAATTTAATGAAGAATAATGAAGAATAATGAAAAACGCCGATTCCAATACTCATTTCGATCTTAAGATCGGCTGAGTAATAATATGCACATTCATTAACTAATTATAGTTAGTATCGTTACTTGCTGAACGTTAATGTTAGCCAAAAAAAGTAAAAGTCAATCGTCTTTTGCCCAAATGTATTCTTGATTTCTTGACCATTGATTGATTTTGTTTCTACTTTTCCATCTTAGTTTTACGAAAAAACAATTTGATTGATAATATGTGAGATAGTCATTCACTAGGTTCAGAAGTAACGTAAGATATAACTCAAATCTCAGTCAATAAAATATTGTTATGTATTATGATCCAAGTTTAATGTGGGCGTATTTATATTGGAGTTCAGGCATTAACAGTCAGAAACGCTTAAACGTCTCAACTTGCAATAAGTTCACTCCGTTATGCCAAATATGCGTTCGGATGATTTTTCTGCTAGATGCATCTTATTCGAACGGGGCTTAGCTGTTGGACGTAAAATTTGGGTGTACGTAAGATGCGTTCAGAGCCAACCAAAATCCACCAAAAGTGAACAATATACCGCTTGTGAATACTTGAGCTGAGATGTGAACCAAAACTGAACAATACGCTGTTACTTCCACTTAAATTTTATACAGACTTGATAATGTGTTATTTTCAAATAGAACATGCATCACGGCTGCCGCTTTCAGAAGCTTGTCAATAAAAATTAAAACGCCGTTGTATTGTTGAATTGTATATAAGCATGTAAGAGCATTTGGGAAGCAGTGGTAACAGAATATCATGCTTTTAGCGGTGTCATTTAACTGGTAGTCTCTTCGTTATCTTATCGAGGTGATTTATGCCGTATTTGCAATTCATTTACGTAACAATACAAAACATTTGAACAATATGCAGTGAAAAACGGAAACCTCCGAACACGAAGACATTTTAATAAAGTTTGAAAGGAGGGTTTACCGTCATCATTCTTAAGAAGTAGCCATGATGTAATGATTCCAAAAATAAGCAATTGTCAAGTCTGCATACACAATTAATAAAGACGTTAGTGAAGCAGTATGTAAGCATTATGTCGCTCAGGACATTTTGCTAAGTACTCTTTGTTTATAGATAGGTTGTGATATGTTCTGGCAGGTTCCTTTAGAGTAACTACACCCAGTCGTAAATAATTCAAACACACATTAATGAGTAAAATATATAATATTAACAAAATTATGGTTTTCTTTAATAATGTTTACATAAAAGGAAAATTTGTTTATAATGAAATTGACATGGAAATCCTATGAATTGTTTGCAATGAACTTTTTTGCAGCTGTATTTTACAAGATAGCACAGCAAGTTTTCCATGTAGTCACAATACCGTCACCTACATTGCCCACAAACGACCCAAAAGTCATTAATACTAAACACATCGTTAATCATAATGAATGTTATTCAAATTTGGAATGGTGGAACACAGCGCAACCATACTTTGATTCACCATATTTCAGGATAATTGCAACAATTGAGCATCTACACCTCGCATCAAATTGTTCAAACACAAAAAAACAGGATTTAAAGAACACGAACGAAAATATAATTGAACTGGAAAGATACGTAAGTATGACCACATATCGTTTCCGTTATGAAGTTGAAAAGACACATGAACAACAACAAATCACATGAACATGATGGAACAAGAATGATACATCAGCAGGAACTCATCACGTTACCAAGACAGGAATAGTACATCAGGATACACGCGTGGCGTTACCATGACGGAGCGGAAATGATACGTCAGCAGGAATACACCACCTTACCACGATGGAACAGAAACGATGCGTCAGCAGGAACTCATCACGTTACCATGACAGGCATATTACGTCAGCATAAACACGTCGCGTTACCATGACGGAGCAGAAATGATACGGCAGCAGGAACCAACACGTTACTATGACGGAACAGGAATGATACATCAGCAGGAGCACATCACGTTACCAAGACAGAAATAGTACACCAGGATACACACGTCGCGTTGCCACGACGGAGCGGGAATGATACGACAGCAGGAGCACATCACGTTACCATGACGGAACTGGAATGATACATCAGCAGGAACACATCACGTTACCAAGACAGGAATAGTACATCAGGATACACGCGTGGCGTTACCATGACGGAACGGAAATGATACGTCAGCAGGAATACACCACCTTACCACGATGGAACAGAAACGATACGTCAGCAGGAACTCATCACGTTACCTTGACAGGCATATTACGTCAGCATACACACGTCACGATACCATGACGGAGCGGAAATGTTACGGCAACAGGAACCAACACGTTACTATGACGGAACAGGAATGATACGTCAGCAGGAGCACATCACGTTACCAAGACAGGAATAGTACATCAGGATACACACGTGGCGTAACCATGGCGGAGTGGGAATGATACGACAGCAGGAGCACATCACGTTACCATGACGGAACTGGAATGATACATCAGCAGGAACACACCACGTTACCAAGACAGGAATAGTACATCAGGATACACGCGTGGCGTTGCCATGACGGAGCGGAAATGATACATCAGCAGGAACACATGACGTTACCAAGACAGGAATAGTACGTCAGGATACACGAGTCGCGCACCATGACGGCACAGGAATGATACATCAGCAGGCACACGTCACGTTACAATGACGGAGCGGGAATGGTACGATAGCTTGAACGATACCATGATGGGACAGGAATGATGCGTAAGCAGGAACACGTCACGATACCTTGACGGGACAGGAATGATACGTCCGCAGAAACACATCACGTTACCACAACAGAACCGGAATAGTACGTCAGCAGGAGCATTTCATGTTAACATGACGGAGCTGAAATAATGTGTCGGCAGGAAAACATCGCGTTATCATAAGGTGCAGGAATGTTACGACAGCAAGTACACCTCATTTTAGCATGAGGGAGCGGAAATGATACGTCAGCAATAACACATAACGTTAGCATGACGGAGCGTGAAAATCATGTGAACAGGAACATATCTCATCAGCATGATGTAACAGGAATGCTACTTAAATAGATAATGTTGGACTTGAGGCATTTAGGATGTATAGGATAGATTGTTAACAAATCCTCATGACACTAAAGTATTTAACTGATAATAGGATGTAGTTAAATAGGTGTTGACAAAAGTTAGGTCCATTTTTGAGGATAAAAGTATGTTGCTTGAAAGAGCTTTATTAAATATAAAGTTGAAAGCAATGTGAATGGATTAAAGGTTTTTTTAAACGTTTCCATGTGTCCTTATGGATTTTAAATGATGATAGTTGGGTACTTTATATCTATCTAAGTGTTGTTTATAAATCTTTAAGTAATATGTCATTTTCCCATATCATTGTTCATTTTTCTTTATTTTCTGACCTTGCTTTTACAAATAAACCTTATTTGCATCACTTTAGTCCATTAGCACCATTACCAATATTGACTTGTTATGTACCTATTTACAAAATTGAAAGTCGGGTGAAAGAAAAATATGACGTTTTGTTCCAAAACGTTCAATATAATAATCTTAACGAAATCTTCAGCAATTGCAATATTGACTTGTCTTAACTATGTACAAAATTGAAAGACGTAAAAATAAATAGAAATTAGTTAAACTCAATACCCCAACGAAATTGCTCCTTAAAAGACAAATTTCTGCCATTATCCAATATATTTTAGGCGGTACCTCATGTACCTGTCACTATAACTACCTAACACAAATTGCTAACTTTAATGAACGAACATGTTCTGCATTTTAACAAAAATTATTTCGCATTTTGAATAAACAAAGTAGAGAACTAAGAAAAACAAAGGGTTAAGCAACTGTTCCATGACATTATAGATGTCTAAAATATCTTTTATCTCCCTAGTCGTATTGGGACTGTGTACGTATAAAAACGAACGGAACAAGTTAACTATTGCTAAAATAGATAACATAAGCAAGGAAGATGCTTCAAGATGGTTTACGAGATGGTCTTTGTAGGGTTTTACCTTTAACTGGATCGCTGCGAACAAAATCATTACTGGAGATACCATAGCTAAACGAAACAGAGGGTTGTTTAAGAAGACAGTCAAGCATGCAATAATTAATCTTTGGAGTAGCATCCAAGTTTCCCAACCTATTACGTTTCCGTTACTATTGTGCCTAAATGGTTGCTCAAAATGTTCCAGAATCGCTAGTTTTAACCTATTAGGTTCAGCAGCTACATAGCCGAATTTTGTTCCACGGTTAATAATGTATTGGAAAGGTACAGCTACAGGAAATATAGAAAAAAAATGAACCTTTCCACTGTGATTATATTAGATTTTAACAATTTTAAATTATATATAAGTGTGATAGGGAAAGGCACAATCCATAATGTAAGAAACACAGCTGCAAAGTATTGCCAGTATGTCCAGCATTTGATTTCACCGTTGATGAATAACACATCAACTCCTCCAATAGTGATGCAATTGAGAGTTATAAGTGAGAATGTCGCAAGGGTTTTGTATTGCATCGTTAATAAGCGAAGGAAACATATAAAAGAGCGAGCAAGTATTGATAATTCCTTCGGTTGAGTTGTTGATGCATATGGGTCTTGATGGTAATGTGCCTGTGTTCTACGTGCTGCGAGGTCTTCTTTTCCTTGGACTTCATTGTGTTCTTCGTGGTATTGGTAAATTTCTAACATACTTTGATTATTGCAGTTACCATAATATGTTCCTAGCGTAAATTTGATAAGTAGTAAGGATGCTAATGTAATAGGTAGAAAGATGATCACGCAAGAGAAAAGGAGATCTTTAAAAACAATCTTATGAAAATCGTCTAAAGTTAAAAACGGACATAAATTGAAAGGGACATTAATCTGATCTAAATTAAAGATTTCCGTTAACATTCTATCAAAAGTTGAACTAACATACTTTTCTCCTAACGCAACATTTATCAGTTGTTTCAGCTGATAGAAGCCAACAAAAACCTTAAAAATCCCTGATGTCCTGCATGTATCCTCTTCAGAAGCAGACGCTGGAATTAGTTCATTGGGAAACACTTGTATTTCATTTTGAACTTCATTGTTGCCATTATGCATTACATGGCAGCTGATGCTTCTCATTTGAAAACCTGTTGCATCTGCCTCTTCTTCATCGGATATTGTCTTAATTGGTAAAAAGTTATTGCATCTAAAAAAATTAAAGATTTTCAATATTAAGCTTTTTATTTCTTTTAGTTTATCTAGATATGCAACTGCTATTATGTATACTAAAGCAGAAAGTGTTAGATATCCCCAAAAGTAAATAACATGATTGCAATCAGAAGCAACGATGCAGCTAGTTGAGAAATAGTCAACTAAGTACCCATCAATACATTTACCACATAATGTTCCCATTCGGTGAATGTTACATGTATTGTAGGAATCACATGGTTTGCCTTCAGCTGCACAACAGTATCCTGCTGGACAAGGAAAATGTGTTACTTCACCATAAATAGGATTATAATACCCCCAAAAATTATCATTACTTTTGATTTTACCATCACAAGTTGCTTCGACGGGACATTGTTTGCATCTATTTTTGTTTTGACGTCCCTTGAAGTACCACTTTGTACGCTCTTCTTCAGATTCATACCAGTAGCATGAATAGCCAATACTATATTCAACGTCCATTGAAAAATTTGATGGAATTTTCTTAACTATGTAAGATCCTTTTTCACATGCTCGACAAAAATACTGAAAGTTTAAAACATCACCGGTACTTATGGTGAAGTATGGGTCACTGTTTTGTGGACATGTTAAACTTGATTGTAGGTATTTGAAGTTAGGTTTGCCAGACATTTTATATTTAATGTCAATGATGGGAAGTTCCGTTTTTGAATTAGTCAAGGTAACATCTAATCGCTGTACAAAAAAAACAAAAGGTATCTCACTTACAACTTCAATGGCAGGTTTTCTTTTGCAGGAAGAAATGACTTTAACGTGAATTAAGCTGAGTTTTAAACCTCTTTTGCTAATAGCTTTGTAAGTAATTGCAGTTTCCGTGACAGTGAATAAAGAGCTTTCTAACTTCAAGTTGCAATTTTTCGACATAATACAACAGTGATCTGCACTGATGTCAATATGTTTAAGTGTGGCTGATCCATTTTCAAAATAGAATACTTGGCTAATAGTCGAACCGGTGGTATTAAAATCTGTGACAAAATGTTGATGCATATTTGATTTTACCGCAACATCTACTTTTGCATTTATAATTTGTATATGTTTAATGTTTGCTTGGCCCGGTAATAATTGATCTTGACGGCTAATGAAGTCATCCAAAACTTTTGTCTTACTAACAGAACTTAACACGACGTATTTATTTTCATGTTTCCGTACCTTACCTACTTCATGTACATCATCAGGAAGAGATCCACCAGGTTCGAAGAGTAAGATATATTGTGACTCAATTCTTTCAATGTTCACTTTAGAAATATTCATATTTTTTATCTTGATACTTCTTATCACACAGAAGACCATACAATTTGTTACAATGACTTCGTCAATAGCAACAAAACTGGAATTGTAAAATTTAATGACAGTAGATGCAACTTTGGTATTCTCAAATCGCATTTTGCTCAACGATGCTTTCTCTACATTTTTCACCCGAAAAATTGTAAATGGTAACGAGTTTTTGACATTTATCATAGATATATGGAGACTTTTACAATTTAAATCAAACATTATTTCACATTTTACATTTTTGATATCCAGATTCGATATTACTATTGATTGACTAGCTTTGGAAGAAAGGAAATCGGCAAAGTTTGATATCTTTTCTGCCTTCATCTTTGTTATTTTTAGAAAATCAAGTTTTTTCAAATAAAAAACATTTCTAGCCAATCTTTTATAGTAACGATGTTTCATGGCAGCGAAAAATACATTTTTAATTGTCATATCTGACAGTTCTAACATCTCAGCTTTATCGACAACAAACTTATTTTCCTCTAATCTCAAATTTTTGATGTTTAACTTTGACATTGATATCGCATTGACGTTTTGGAATTCAAACAAACTGATGCCAGATCCAGTTTCTATGTTGACTTCTGACATGTGAACTTTTTGGATATTTTGTATATGAAACATGTTGGGTTGGAACTTTGTGTTTTTTACAGATACATTGGATATTGATATGGCAGTAGCGTTGTTAAAATCAAAAACATTCACACAAGACACATTCTCAATGTTAATTTTTGACATCTCTAGATCACCAAAGATTTCCAAATGAAATAACATTCCGTGAAATTCTCTAATAGGTTGACAGTATCCTGTCCCTACAGGGCAATATGGTATTTCCTTCCTTTCTATTTCATTATTTATTTCATACAATATGCAATTATAAGAAGAATATCCAAATCTGCCAAGCTTATCTCCAAGCCTATTTGATACGTTTTCCAGTTTTACATCAGATAATGCTACAGAATTTACACTAGAAATATCGAGAATGCTAAAATCAAATCTTGCGTTTCTGACAATTAATTTTGAAATTGATACTGCAGTTCCATTGTAAGAGGTGAGAAAATTTGTCATGAATACTCTTTCCACATTTATCTCCGAAATATTGAGCAAAGTAAAATTATGTACCGTAAATAACGTAAATAACGTAAATAACGGTTCTTTGATGTCAACACCTTCAATACTGACAATATTTGCATTGCTTGCATACAAAATCCAGTGAAATTTAACATTCTCAATAGTTATGTTTGACACCATAAGGGAATCAGAACCGTACATTTCAATGACCTGTAGACACGAACCACTTGCTATATTAATGAATGACATGCGGTTTTCACCTCCCAAGAAAAAGAAAATATCAAATATGAATCTGAAGTTTTTTGCTGCTATATTACGAATCGAACAATGTGAGTTGTTCGCCATCATAAAACCTCGGCTCGAAACGCCGTCTATAAGAGCATCTATTATATCAACCAGCAGCACATTTTTCAATGACACAACATAATGATTATTAGCAAAACTGACCCATCTTCGTCTCTTAAAAAATCTGGTATTATCAGACAAAAAGAACCCATTACACTCTGTCGTTGCTTTCATGGGATGTGTGATATCAGTGAATTGACATCTTTGAAGAGTAAACGAGTAGGCACCGATAACAAAGATTGCAGTATTGCCAGAAAATAGGGAATTAGTAACGGTCAGATTTATGTTTCTGTTAGAATTATTGTTGACTATTAGGATACCACTAGATATAAATGTGCAATTATCAATAAAAATGTTAAGTTGTTCGCCAATCATCAAAGGATCAGATTCGTCTTGTTCATAAGTAACGTTTAAAGCGAACAGATCAAACCGCTCTCTAAATTCACTTGCACAGTTAACAAAATTTAGAGTTATTGCTTGAGGGAATACTGCAGTAATTGAAAGAACGCTCATTTCCAAAAATTTTATATTTTTTATCAATAGATTTGCTGTCGTTAAGGTTTCGTCAATAGAAAACATTTTGAGCACTCCTTTTCCTATAACTGTCGGCAAGCAATACTGGTTTAATCTTGCTGAAATTGTCACCGGTGAGACAGAAAGAACAATGGTGTCCTCAACTAAGTATTCATCACAATTATAATTTAACAAGACAAGTGTGTCGTTAGATTTTACCTTTTTATGAAGTGTATAGCCTATAGACTGGCAAGGATATGATATATCTCCACAACTTCTTTGGTCTGAGCCATTGACAGCTGCATAGTAAGTACGGCACTCACAACCTATTAAAATAAAATCAATCAAATTGTTGAAGTTGAAATCTATGTAATTCGCCGTTATATTTTGATCATCATAACAACGTCAGGTAAGAACGTTACAACAACCTTGAAACAATTTTGAATAATGACTAACAATTCATTTTAACGCTAATAATGACTGAAAAGCCGACGTAAAACCGTTTCGTTTCAGCTCAAATATTAACTGAATCAAAGCTAAATACCATTAACACGTAATTACCAATAGGTGAATTTAATTTCGTTTAGATAGGAAGGCGTAAATGGAAATGCACCTTAACTTAGAGATGAAAATAGCTCTTAGGTAGAAGTAAATAGCAGATTGACTATTGTGACATCCATTGTGACACTTACTGTTGATTTTTAATTTTTTTGCGACATTTACTGTTGCGACACTTACTGGCGATTTTGCGACACTTACTGTTGAATTGCTACACTTGCTGGCAATTTTGCGACATTTACTGGCGTTTGCGACATTTACTGGCGATTGCGACATTTAGTGGCAGTACAGCTGCCTTATTAAAAAATTTTGAAACATCTAAAGAATTGTAACAATTTGAAAATCTTCAACAGACACATGAATCGCGTGGCAACCTTGGCCTTATTTGTACTTTATTCACCCACTTCCTTACCTTATATAAAATATAGATAACTAATGGACTTTCGTAGTTTTTCTGTATGCTTTGGTTTTTATTATAAAACACAATGCAGCGAAACGCCCACATCGATAGGGATGGGACATAGAAAGTTAAAAGGTAAAGATTAATAAGATTATATCGACAGAAAATTAGATCATATCAAAGAAAAATATCTGTTTTGTGGAAATATAAACATATATAGAGACATTCCGTGTTTTTTCAAATAAGATTAGGTTCACCAATCTAATATAATGTAAGGTACTGACACAAAATCTGCACTTTCTCTTCTCCCTCTCAAAACAGTCTTTCGGAAAGAACAAGCACAAGTTAAGGCAATGACTGAATAGAATGTTGATCTAACGTTTGGTTTTTCAACATTATTTTGCGTTAGACAACGGTACAAACTACAATCAATGCTGACCAGCTGTTTATATGGCTGCTGTACACTGGAAGGCTTGTTCAAAATAAGCATTTGAGTTATGAAACTCGAAACATTTTGGTCTTGTATTGAAAAGTGTAGAATGTTTAGATGAGATTTTTTTTAAAAATGATAGAAAATGAATGATTGACACCTATCTCCGAACATTGAAACAGATTGTTCTAATATGATTTGCTAATGATAAGCTGTAAAAACACGTAAAGCTCTGTTGATGATCAGAAGTCATTATCTAATATTCTTCTGGGGACAGAAACTTAAACATTGGGAAAGAAAATCGATTCGCTTATGTTAAAAACAGTTTTTGTGACATACAGTGTGTATCAAAATGTCTTATCCACCAACTTTCAAGGCATATATCTCCTTACATGTCTGATAAAATATTGTGAATTTTATATCACAAGAAAGAGCTTTTCACGCTCTATCCGTTAATATCAAATGTTTGCCAAAATATTTGTTCTTCGAAAAGCTATTGAAGAAAAACTCAACGATTTGGTTCATTAAATTCTTAAAAGTCAATTTAGTCATTTTACAATGAAGGTCATTTGTAAACACAATAAAAACATTAAAAATCATCACACAGTAAAAAAAATTTATTTGAAATTTTTAAGATTAGTTGTTATGGGAAATTGATACGCAAAGCTATACTTAAAATTTTGTAAAAGTTTCATCAGCACAACAAAAGAAAATTACACCACTAAAAAGTCATTAGCATGTCAGTTAATTGACTTTTAAGAATTTAATGAGCCAAATCGTTGAGTTTTTCTTCAATATCTTTTCGAAGAACAAATATTTTGGCAAACATTTTACATTAGCGGATGGAGCATGAAAAGCTCTTTCTTGTGATATAAAATTCACTATATTCTTTCAGACATGTAATGAAATATACGCCTTGAAAGTTGGTGGATAAGACATTTTAAGACTTATATAAGACTTTAAATTTGCTGTTAAGGGGGAAGTTTCATTTTTTTGAAAGTACAAATATCAAATTAATTCTTTTTTGTGTCTACTGTTTACTTATCATCACAGATTTAATTTTGCAGTAACAGACAAATCTCTTCGACATTTTGTTTTGTACTATGCTCAAGTGTTGCTAATCCTAATCCACTATGCCCATGAAAATACAAATTTGATCAAATAGATTAATTTCACGGCAGAGACTCTGAAATCTTCATTGAACTTTTTCACTGCAATTAAGTTGGTAGCCGATACTTATGCATTCCTGCATAATTGTACTAACCTGGTTAATTTCTAAATTGCTAAGAAAATATGTTAAGAGCTTCAACTTGATTCAAATTGATTGCTTCTCTCCTCTTATTATTGTCATTGAACAGAAAAGACATTAATGATATACATTATGTTATATCTTATTTTTATCCAATGTGGCAAACCATATCGGAGATAGGAGAATCTACTGAAAACTAAAGTACGCAAAGCACACTAAATCCAAATTGATGACCTCTTTCAAAATTCCATCAAACTCTTATATTGATCAATAGAAAAAATATCTTCTAAATTTTGAGGTATGAGGCTTTTCTCTGTGGCCTGAAATGTGTTTTACGCTGACTTAGTGCGTGGTTGCAATGATCTTTAATATTTAGTTTTGATTTTTCAAAACGAAATACTGTACGCACCATACATAATTCAGTCATTATTGACTAAAAATTTGAAAGTATGTTTTTCTGATATCGGAGAGCACAAAAATTCATAGCATCACAGGAAAGAAGAAATAGAAATCAACAGACGTGAATTTTTCGAGAAGAGAATTTGACAGCTTACTTACATTTGATGAATGACAGGAGGATCCCTAAAACCAACAGATAAGCCAAACAAAGTTTAACCATGTTAATCAACATTTAACAAATTTTCTGCAATCGGATGAACTTCACGAAAGTCTTCTTAGACTGAAGACTTTTTAATCTTTTACATAAATATAAAATTGGTAGCCCATCCTCTTAACTGATTTAAAGATTAAAACCACTTTAATTTAGATTGAATTGACTAAAAGATGTTGATCACACAAATGTTGCATTACAAATATTATTCGTTAAATTTGATTAATTTGATTATTTGTTGGCGCAATAAACGGCTAGCTCTCGGGAAGATCATAAATCTTGAATAATGTCGGTTCTGTTTGATGGCTATGATAATCACAAGACGGTTGCAGCTTTATCCTTATCTGAAATTATTTGTTCTTTGATCTTACGCCATGGAAATGACCATTCAACAGAAATCAATTTTATTCTAATCAACTCCACTGGCAGTTATTAATAGAAACTAAACAAACAAATGAAAAAAGGCTGATTACAACCTTGTAACAGCAGAAGACATAATAGTAGTGTAAGATGCCTTTCCTCACGGCCAGCCACTGCACAGTTATTGTCTTTTAAGGACTGTGCTTATAAATCTAATAAGATGTAATCATGTCACTTCTACGGTTAAAAGGCATTTGTTTTAACTCACTTACTTTGTAGTAACATCATGGGTATTTCCATAATCGCCAATGTTCTTTGTCTTGGTTTATAAGAAAATTCGTTTGTGTTACCAAGTTACTTTCAAACAAAAGTAATTGCCTTTTGAAATTATTTTGTGTTTTGAAAATGCTATATTGACAGCTTTTTAAGTAATTAGTTTACATCTGCAAATTAAAAGCAAAAATGAAAAGATAACATCTGGTCAAGCCCGTTTTCGGTTGGTGGATATGCGAATCAAAAATGTAAATCTATTTGCCAAAGGCAAAGACATTAAAAGGACTCTTGATAAAGTAGGGCCCTTGCAGTATTTTCACAAAAGTATTAAGTGCAAGATACAAGCATGATTTTCCACACCGCCATATTGTTTTCTCCACACATTTGATGCTAACCGATTTCAAAGTGACAAATCTAGGAAAAGGAGCAATCTCTGCCTATTTTAAACACGAATAGCATAGTTTCCGTGAATAAACTCAGTCATAACAAATGGCATTATAAATCATGCTCCGTTCAAATTATTTTTCAGTCATTTTAGATCGGCAGTTTATTTTCAACAAAAGATACAAATCCTAACCATTCAAAGTCAAACGTTATCTATGAGTCAACTTGTGCAGAATGTAATGAGTGTTATATCGATGCAATATCCATGTATTTTGGATAACGTATTATTGACTACAATGATAAAAATCTCATGTATATACTTATTAACAAGGAGGAGTGCTCAACAAACAATAACTTAAATTCTTTTTCTGTTATAGATACTGCCCAAACAAAAAGTGAAAGAAGGTTTGTTGGATTAATCCTGATTTAAATAGGCAAGTAAAATATATTTGTAAAACTCTCATTGGATAATTGTTGGTGTTTGTGTTGCTGTTGTGTTTCAGCATTTTTGCATGCTTTTTTCTTTTTTATCTTTTTTCTTCTTGTTCTATGCATTCTCTCCTGTGCCTTGTTTGAATGATCTTTTCTTCATCTTTGTCTTCTTATGAGCCGACGTGTGTTATAATGTTTACACTTCTACCTTCCGCATAACACTTTAGGGGAATAATTTAATGGGCGGGAATCATCCGATCGTTAATTTTCAAGACGGTGGAGGGAAAAAATTGCATTGCTCTTAAAAGTATTTACTCAACCCGTGCTATTATGGTCTTTTGAGACAGGGATTGTGTTGAAAGTCTGACTAGGGCTGATCACATGTTGACACAGTTAGCTGTTTTAGAAATATCAACGACTTTGCTCATTCGGTAAAGTGATGTGAAAATAATGAAATTTTCGGGACCCAAGGTTAATTTTCATATCCAGCAATTCTTTGTATCTGACTCATTCGCATCCCACAACTCCTTGTTTTGATTCTTTTACATCCCATTAGGCCTCTCCTTGGATATTTTTGTAACATAGAGTTTGTCTGAAGACATTATTCAGTCGAAAGGCACCCCTCTAATAAGCGGCATAAACTAATAAGCGGCATAAACGTTCGCGAAAATGTATTTTCAACTATACACAAATGATTAAATGAAAAAAGTATTGAAAAACAACGTTGAGTAATCCTAATATTGATCAAATTCTTTCGTTGAAAATGACATAGTGACAATTTGATATCATAGAGAAGCCAATATACCAATCGCGCACATGGATCTACCATTATAATTTAACAAATTTACCTCTAATTTGGATCCAGTCTCCGTGCCACAATATCGCAATAAGATATCTCTGAAGATTCATAATGCAAGCATTACTATAAGTCTAACTACTTGATTGTTGGACAAAAAACCTATATTATTTTTAATTGTAATTTTTAACAAGAGATTGTCAAATCTATGATAAAAAGGACTGCTGCCAATTTACGAAATGATTGCTAATATAGCTCAACAAGTGTGCAAAAGTGTCTTTCTATCATGTTTGACCCTTTGCATTTGTTAATGGTGCAGGCGATTGTAGCCGAGTGTATTTACCAATGATGAAAGTAAGCAAAAAACCCCGAAAAAGCAACAAAGGAGTCAGTATGGAAACTCAAAGATATAGAAAAATATTTACTTGCTATTCAGAATTGAAAACAAGATTAACCCAGCGCAAAAAAATAAGAAACACAACACAAACATGGCTATTCACAAACAAGCAAACATAGCACTAGGTGAATATAAAGAAATCTACATTAACAGTTTTTGCCAGTGATAACGAAGAAGAGAAAATAAAAAACATTGGGTACGACATTTTATTGTGGCTGTGTTATAAGAAAATTTTTATGGTCAAATGTATCGGTTTTGGAGTTTATTCAAAAATTTGATAAAGAAGTTAAAGTTAATTAGCCTAATTAGTAAAGATAAGATAAAAGACACACAATGTCTTAGATACGACGACAGCTATTATGAGCTAGTTATATATAATTTTACGGTCAATTGAAAGAAAAATTATATATGATCGTGGGAAACTTCCATCGATGAAATAAACAATTTGAATGGTGTGGTCTATTTAAAACAGTTTGGTATGCATGTTGAGGCTTGATTGAAGCCATTATAACGATATACTTTTACAAAAATTCATGTCCATCAGTTATAAAATGTGACATCGGTTCAAACCTTCAGAAATCTGATGACTGCTTGTGTTTGTAGTTGGTGTGTTTTTACTTGATGACATTTTACTATGGTCACTTAGTGATTATTTATTTAATGATTAGTGACAATTTTTTTGTACTTAAATCCCTCCTTTTGAGTTGACTAACCTAACACAGTGGAAAAGTTACAATAACAAAGCTCTTCCAATTAACAGTCAAGTAACAGAAGAGTTTACTTAAGCCTTAGCTTGACGGTTGGGAAATAGACAAGGGAGGAAAGATCAATCAGGTACAACATAAACATCAATGCTTACATGAAACGTTGCCAAAAATGCCCTATTTCAGTAAGCGACGACCTTTACTGTGTTTAGGTTTAGGATCATGTTACTACCAAGTTCATTCACTTTTGCTGGTTGTTTCATGAATAAACTTGAAAAATGGGTTGTAATACTATGAAAACTAAATTGTATAAACTCTAATAGAAAGAAAAACCAAACAGAATTATTTCAAACAAACTGTTACCATGAACAAGATATTTAGTTACCATTTCATTAGTTGTCATTGGCACCTCAGAAAAACAATGAAATGTCATTTCACGGTAAACTCCACATCAGCTCAAAGATAATCAGAAAGTTAAGTTCAGCAGGATATCGAAATGCATTCACTACGTCTGTTACAAGAACATTTGAAAGCAAAGATGATCTCTCATCTCGATGAGCTAGTCTCGCTTTTCTAAGTTTACATTTGCCAAAATACTTTCCGATGGATTAGCCATGTTCACCATTTTTCAAATTTCGCTTTATTCTTATCTTTGATAATGATTTTCGTGCAATCACCACGCATGATAAAGTTACAATGTTGTAAGTGTTCGGAGAATTACAAAGGAGCTAGTATGGAATCCGGTGAAACATCCGATAACGGATGATAAGTCTCAGGAAAGCATCCATTAAAAACACACACTGTTCACGATTAAACTAATAGTTCGTAATCTTTTCAGAGTTTTATTCCTTCTATGCCAAACTCTGATAGATTGATTAACAGAACAACACGCCCCACAATGACAAACGTTTCGTTGCATCTGTTTACACATCACCTACCATGTTTCCATCATCAAGATGTTTTCTCATGTTATCGAACAAAAGGCTAAGACGGCAGCTTAGTTTAACGGTTCTGCCGGCAGTCGAACATAATATCTGATTACAGACCGCTTGTCCCCTCAGACAGCTGCGAGTGCACGACTGTTTCCATGATTTTAGAAAATATTCGTAACATAAACGAGTCTCAAGTGAACGTCGAATTTATTCTACTTTTACTTCTCAGTCTTCCTTTGTTAGCGTTGAACCAATCAAATGTTACAAATATTATTATGACGTCACTGTCAATCATAGGAATAAAGGAAAACAGCACATCGTAGTATACTTCGGTCCTTAACTTTTATATCAATATTTCAATTCAATGTGATTCTTTGTGGAAAAAAACCTATCAATTATGAACAAAGTTATCTCTCTTCTGTGAAATTACTAGTTACCGCTTGCCTGTGTATTACCGGAACATCACCCATGGCTGCACTGAAATGATAAATTTGCTTCTTTCATTCCCATGATTGCCATGAGGGCTCACATTTCCATACAAAGAGAATAGAGTGTTGCCAGGGTTTTGTTACAAAGTCTGTGGAGGAATGCTGTTTAGCAAAAAGTTTCAAACCTCTTGCTAAAAGCCAATTGAAAGTAAATTTTTATTTCAAAAGAAAAAAAGTACAAACCAAAATCGGTCTGCGGTGCAAAAATTGTTAGTTTGACAACATTAGAAACCACGCGCCTAGGGGGGTATTTAGATGAGCAGAATAGTTCAATCAAGCAGGCTAGATCCAAAATCAACTCACATGGGAAATGCAACAGTCTGTTTTGCCCATATCTCGTATTTATGAACCGAGATCTCGAAAAAATGGGCTGAAGTTTTATCACCAAACCTTGCAGCTTTTTATAGTTGGACGAGTGTTAGGCATCAACATTAATAGCTAATGGATCGTCAAACTATCCTCGTCAGATAGTGCACTGACAATTTTTCGAGAGTCAATATGAAAACTCTAAGGGAGTCATTTCAGAGTGCCTGTGGCGACTCCTTTTGCGAGTCATTTGGCTCGTTTACAAGCATCATTTTTTACTCCCTTTAGCTTCTCATTAGATTGATTTAGATGCACGACGCGGACTTGTCTAAAAATAGAACGGTTCATATTTCTAAAAGGGTCGCGTCGTCTGGATATTTTGTATTTAGAAAAAAATTAAAACGCGCGGGAAATTTTTCATAAACAAACATAGCGACTCAGAGAAGTCTGAAAGCTATCCGAGATAATTTGCTATATGCCTATGCTGATAATTTAATCGAAGAGGACGAATTTGTGCTATTATACGATGCGAATGATTCGAAGGATATATATCCATACTGGAAGTATGAAAAATTTGATATAGGAATGTTTGATGATGAACAGACTGTTATTGATTTTCGTTTTGCAAAGAGAGATTTGTACACTCTCCTTGATGTGTTGAACATTCCGAACAGGATTGTCACTGTTCAAGGCACTGTCTGCCAAGATATTGAAGCTTTATGCATCCTACTTAAGCGTCTGTCTTTTCCATGTCGCTTTAGTGACATGACATCAATTTTTGGCAGAAACTCTTCGGAGTTATGTTTAATTTACAACAAAATGGTAGACTTAATTTATCAGCATCATCATCACCGAGTTAAAACTTGGAACCAGCCCTTACTAGCCCCACAGGAATTACAATTGTATGCTGATGCTATTCACGCGAAAGGTGCACCCTTAGATAACTGTTTCGGCTTTGTTGATGGCACAGTTCGTCGAATAGCAAGACCGACAGTAAATCAGCGCCAAGTTTATAACGGACATAAGAGAGTCCATACATTAAAATTCCAAAACGTAGCATTACCTAAAGGCCTGATTGGAAATCTCGCAGGGCCTTATGAGGGTAGTTGGCATGATAGTTATATGTTAGCTGAATCTGGGTTGCTTCAACAGCTACATCAACACGCTTGGCATGGGAATCATGCTTTGAATATATATAGAGATCCTGCTTATCCTATTAGTATTCACCTCCAAGCCTCTTTTAGAGGTGCACGGCTAACAGACGACCAAAAACGTTACAACAAAGCTATGAGTTCAGTAAGGATTTCAGTCGAGTGGCTGTTTGGATCAGTATCAAACTATTTCAAATTTATAGATTTTAAAAAAATGCAACGAATAGGGATGAGTCCAATCGGAAAAATCTACATTGTCTGCAGTATTTTGCAAAATGCCCATACATGTTTGTACGGCAATATCATATCAGAAGCGTTCGAAATGGAACCACCTAATATCCAAGAATATTTTCAGTAAATAAAACTTTGGATAAGAAACGTACATATCTCATCTTATTTTTAGATAAAACGTATTATCATCGCTTTTGTAAACTCATATACAGAACATAAAGTAAATAACTTCAACATAAGACTCACAGAAAAATAAGTAAACTGTCAAGTTTTTTTCCACAAACATTTGTATCATAGTTAACATTTGTTGTTGTATCATTTGATTTTGTTCATTACTTCGATGAAGAATTTGCAACATTATTTGATTATGGTTTCGTCTTTCTTCCAACTCTATCTGTCGGTTTTCTTTATCCAACGCCATTTTTTGTTTCAGGAACTCAAAGGTTTCGGTATTGGAACGTCTACTACGTTTTGGTTTAGGGGAACTTTCTTCTGTTCTCTGCCTTGATCTCGTTTCACCCATCGTTTCCATTGCTACTTGACGTACTTGCAATGCAGCATTTTGATCTTTTTCTGCTAAGGCCTTTTTTTGATTAGCCTCCTCGACTGACTTTTGTTCAGTATCGTTAGAGATATTAGCAATCTTTTCTATGAAAACATCGAACTCAGTAGGCTCGTCTCCGCCTAAACCAGTCCCCTTTTCCTCCTTAATTGTTAAAGGTTTATGTTTTCTTTGAAGGCCCAACAGTCGTTCCCGCACTCCACGTCCTGTAACATCAAACATGTCACCATCCAACGAATTCAGTACTCCTGCAACAGTTTGCCAACCTTCACCTGTCTCTTTACTCCCAGCCTTGTGAATAAGTATGTTTCGTCCAAGTACTTCTCTCATCATGAGAATGTCTTTTTGCTCATTCCATTTCATTGATCTACAACGGAAATTGTATTTTTTTTAGTAAAAACAAATAAAAATAGCAAATGTGATAGTTTTATCAAATCTTCACGAAACATAATAATCGGTCATGCACGGAAATCATTGCATCCCAGTTCTTTTGAAAAGAAAAAGACTTCCGTTTTGAACATCGTAGCTGATGTTTTTGTCTCTTGCATTGACCGGCCAATTCCAACAATTTTCGTCGATAATTTCTTAGGTTGATCCTCTTAATCATCGTCCCCAAATTTTTGACAGATCCGTAGATGTTTTGATTTTAGAATGTCATGTTTCTGCTTGAAGAATCTTTTACTTTTTATTTATTTGTAGTGAAGTTACTTTCCATCTAAGGCTTGCTTGTGACGTCTTACCAGGGTCCTATCTTCAGATTAATCCGAACACAAACATGGTAAAAAGTCTCCTTTATCCTCCAGTTAAAATGCAAATGCCATCTTCAAGAAAAAGGTGGATCTAACCTTGTTTCCGATGCGTTTATGAAAAAAGTCTAAGTGTTAATGATTGAAATACGGGTTGCAGAGACTGCTATCGCGTGGTAATCGATATTGGAAAAGGAGTTGTAAAAGCGAAAAATCCAAAAAGCATTCTGGAAAATGAGGGTTGGTTAGAACTAACGGAGGACTTGGCGCGAATTGTTATCAAGTCTATAAATTGGAATTAATGAATAGCAGTTACTAGTAAAGTTGAATCCTCTCTACAGTTTCTTTCAGAAGAGCGTCTGACCTTTGCAAAACAGACATCTGAAGCTGTCCACGAGAATGATATTCCATAAAGTCTTATTGCTAATCTGGATCAAACTCCATTCTCATACGTAGGTCCTGAAAATTACACATTTGATGACAAAGGTTCCAAAGCTGTGCCTATTAAAGGTATTGACGATAAGCGGCAGATGACAGCCATTTTTGGCATTTCACTTTCTGTTGAATTTCTTCCGATCCAAGTGATTTACGAACGTAAGGCAAAGAGATACTTTCCTAAGTATGAATTATTAAACGCATTCGATGTAACATTTTCAGAAAATCACTCATCGAATACCGAAAAGTCTATCGGTTTCTTTTAAATAATCATTTTTAAAATGTCTGCAAAGGAGCTGGTTACCCAGACGACCAAAACGGTTTTGTAATTATGGAAACTTTTAAAGAGCAAGATAACGATGATATTGCAAAATTTGTAAAAAAAATCATTGTCTTTTTGTTATTGTCCAGCATAAACTGACGAACAAATACCAGCCTCTGGACATAACAGTTAATAAGCCAGCAAAATGTTTCATCAAAGAAAAATATAACATGTGCTAAGCTGAGCAAGTTTCAGATCAAAAAGGGTAAAGCTCAAGCTGATGTCAATGTTTCAATAAATTTGAGTGATAATAAGCCATTAAATGCCAAATAGATCTTTCAGATGTATGAGTATTTAAAAGGACGCCAAGACTTAATTTTCAATGGATTTCAATCAATCGGCATTACAGAGGCAGTCGAAAAAGGTAAGGAAGTATTCGAAAGGATTGAAAACCATTCCTTGACTCAAACGTGTACAGAAATGAGTGGTTCTACAGGTGAGCGTTTTTATTTCGAGTTAATTTTGTTAAGATTCACGTTGTGTTAATATTACGCTTTATCCAAACGATATCTTATAGCTTTTCCAGTTTTTGTATACCTTGTATATTTTGTATAATATCGGGAAATAATTTTTTTTCAGAGAAAAATGGTAGAAAAGTTTTGGTCAGGGTAAAGAATCGGGGAAACTTTTTGGTCGGGTGCTGAGAATTTGGTCGGGAAAATTTTAGTCATCCGAAAATTGGTCACTTTTCCCCGACGTTTTTCCCCGATAAGGTAGAATTTTTTAAAAAGTGGGGCATAGTGCGGCAAATTTCTTAGTGTCAAAGAGGAAATGATCTAAGACTTTCACAATTGTATTGACTGCAACACTATTAAATCTATTACAATCAATGAGTTAAAATAGGTCAAACTTGCTTAAAAACTGAAGACCTTGTCAAATCTGCAAAAGTGACTGCCAGATTTAACATCAGGACCTTCCAATTGCTCTTTGTGCAAACCTTTCAAATTTTGCCAGAAATGCAAAACATATTTAAGTAAACGTTACATGAAATTGTTCACAACTTGGATTAGTAGGAGCAGGAGAAACTTAGGCATTTCAAAGATTTTACTCCATGACAATATAAAAATTATATTGTATATAATTTCAATCAACATAACATGCAATATGAAAATCTATTTCTACTAAACCTTCCAATGGCGGATCAAGAAGTACCTTCAGGGGATTTACTTTTGCGAGGCGCGTAGAGTTTTTTCCGAATCGTTCATGTCTTGACGTTTTGCGTGGATTTATAAAGTTAACCGACGCAAAAAAAAAATCCCCTTAATATAAGTTGCAACTTGTGCAAGAGAGTGTTCGCAATTCAAACATAAAAAAAAAACATTCAAACAATTCCATTGGTAATATAAACCGAAGTGACAAATTATGTTAATGCGCTTCTCCACAAGTTGCGCCTGCCCTCTAGATCCGCCACTGACTGCATATTATCATTTGAATCTTTTCATGGAGTTTATAGAAAAAGCAATCGTGCACGAAAAGACAAAAAAAAACTTTGTTAGGATCCGTATTACAATGTTGTTTTCAAACATGTCATATTCTGTCCTAGCATATTACACTCAAAATATGTGTATGTATATTGATTTGATTCCAATTATCATTCCTGACATTGAGTATATCCCAAACATAATCATTGTGCCTACATCAAGTGGTTTGCAGTAGAAAAAATTCCAATGTGAATTTAACACTAATCAGTCCCACACCGTGGTAACTTGATCGAGCATTATACAGTGACTCATATATTGATACAGTCTGGAATTCACCAAATTACTCCCTTCTTTAATTTATTAAACGTTAATCTCAACCACTTTTCAATTCACTGTGACATTACGGTGCCAGAAAAACAGTTTTATTAAACATAATTGTTCACCAATATCTTGCGCATGATGTTTATACTTTCAGTTATTATATTGGAATGAAGACAGTTTGGGTCCATTAAGTCACAAGTGAAGTAATTTTGTGCTTTCAATGACAATTTCACTTGCTTACGTTTTTTCAATATCTTCAACTTTCAGTGTAGTATTTATTAAAGGAAATGAGCTGTTTTATGGATTTATTGATAAGACGTATTCACCAGTAATGTACATACATTTCTGTTGTGATATTGAAAGTTTTTGCACAGCACAGTTTTGTTTTTTATCAATCCTTCATCTTCTTTTTCAAGAACCCAGAGTCAACTAAACATAAACATTGCCTACAAGGAATGTTTTCATGGTAATATTTCTATGGCAATATTTAAAGACAGGAAAGAAGTCTTAAAATTCTTCTTCAAAGACTCTACAAAGCTACTTTTGCAACTTCCTCAAAACAAAAGCGAAAACGTTTCACGTTCTCTGTGTGCATATTTTACCGACTAGTTAAAAATTTTAAAGATCGAATTGGAAACTTTTCAACATAAAACAGCTAAAATAACTTCTAAAAGTATTTCAAAAGTATAAAAAAGTTAATATTTCCATGAGTTAAGTGGTGTTTTTGTATTACATTTAGCATAAATTTTGGGTCTGTCATTAACTATTCTGAATAAACAAACAATCCGAAATCCAAACGGACTTTCCGAAAACGGCAAAAGTTAATGAAGAATAATGAAGAATAATGAAAAACGCCGATTCCAATACTCATTTCGATCTTAAGATCGGCTGAGTAATAATATGCACATTCATTAACTAATTATAGTTAGTATCGTTACTTGCTGAACGTTAATGTTAGCCAAAAAAAGTAAAAGTCAATCGTCTTTTGCCCAAATGTATTCTTAATTTCTTGACCATGGATTGATTTTGTTTCTACTTTTCCATCTTAGTTTTACGAAAAAACAATTTGATCGATAATATGTGAGATAGTCATTCACTAGGTTCAGAAGTAACGTAAGGCATAACTCAAATCTCAGTCAATAAAATATTGTTATGTATTATGATCCAAGTTTAATGTGGGCGTATTTATATTGGAGTTCAGGCATTAACAGTCAGAAACGCTTAAACGTCTCAACTTGCAATAAGTTCACTCCGTTATGCCAAATATGCGTTCGGATGATTTTTCTGCTAGATGCATCTTATTCAAACGGGGCGTAGCTGTTGGACGAAAAATTTGGGTGTACGTAAGATGTGTTCAGAGCCAACCAATATCCACCAAAAGTGAACAATATACCGCTTGTGAATACTTGAGCCGAGTAGTGAACCAAAACTGAACAATACGCTGTTACTTCCACTTAAATTTTATACAGACTTGATAATGTGTTATTTTCAAATAGAACATGCATCACGGCTGCCGCTTTCAGAAGCTTGTCAATAAAAATTAAAACGCCGTTGTGTTGAATTGTATATAAGCATGTAAGAGCATTTGGGAAGCAGTGGTAACAGAATATCATGCTTTTAGCGGTGTCATTTAACTGGTAGTCTCTTCGTTATCTTATCGAGGTAATTTATGCCGTATTTGCAATTCATTTACGTAACAATACAAAACATTTGAACAATATGCAGTGAAAAACAGAAACCTCCGAACACGAAGACATTTTAATAAAGTTTGAAAGGAGGGTTTACCGTCATCATTCTTAAGAAGTAGCCATGATGTAATGATTCCAAAAATAAGCAATTGTCGAGTCTGCATACACAATTAATAAAGACGTTAGTGAAGCAGTATGTAAGCATTATGTCGCTCAGGACATTTTGCAAAGTACTCTTTGTTTATAGATAGGTTGTGATATGTTCTGGCAGGTTCCTTTAGAGTAACTACACCCAGTCGTAAATAATTCAAACACACATTAATGAGTAAAACATATAATATTAACAAAATTATGGTTTTCTTTAATAATGTTTACATAAAAGGAAAATTTGTTTATAATGAGATTGACATGGAAATCCTATGAATTGTTTGCAATGAACTTTTTTGCAGCTGTATTTTACAAGATAGCACAGCAAGTTTTCCATGTAGTCACAATACCGTCACCTACATTGCCCACAGACGACCCAAAAGTCATGAATACTAAACACATCGTTAATCATAATGAATGTTATTCAAATTTGGAATAGTGGAACGCAGCGCCACCATACTTTGATTCACCATACTTCAGGATAATTGCAACAATTGAGCATCTACACCTCGCATCAAATTGTTCAAACACAAAAAACAGGATTAAAAGAATACGAACGAAAATATAATGGAACTGGAAAGATACGTAAGTATGACCATATCATGTTCCCATTATGAAGTCGGAAAGACACATGAACAACAACAAATCACATGAACATGACGGAGCAGGAATGATACATCAGCAGGAACACATCACGTTACCAAGACAGGAATAGTACGTCAGCATACACACGTCGCGTTACCATGGTGGAGCGGAATTGATACGGCAGCAGGAACCAACACGTTACCATGACGGAACAGGATTGATTCATCAGCAGGAACACATCACCTTACCAAGACAGGAATAGTACGTCAGGATACACACGTCGCGTTACCACGACGTCACCTTACCACAATGGAACAGGAACGATACGTCAGCAGGAACTCGTGACCTTACCAAGACAGGAACACTACGTCAGGATACACACGACGCATTACCATTACGAAGCGAAAATGACACGGCAGCAGGAACCAACACGTTACCATGACGGAACAGGAATGATATATCAGCAGGAACACATCACCTTACCAAGACAGGAATAGTACGTCAGGATAAACACGTCACGTTACCATGACGGAGCGGAATTGATACGGCAGCAGGAACCAATACGTTACCATGTCAGAACAGGAATGATACATAAGCAGGAACACGCCACGTTGTTATGACGGAACAGGAATAATATGTCAGCAGGCATATGTCACGTTACAATGACGGAGCGAGAGTGATACGACAGCAGGAACGATACCATGATGGGACAGGGATGATGCGTCGGCAGGAACACGTCACGATACCATGACGGGACAGGAATGATACGTCCGCAGGAACACATCACGTTACCATAACAGAACTGGAATAATACGTCAGCAGGAGCACGTCGCGTTAACAAGACGGAGCTGAAATGATATTTCGGCAGGAAAACATCGCGTTATCATTATAATCATTATAACGGAATCGGAATAGTATGTCAGCAGTAACACATCACGTTACCATGACGGATCGTGAAAATCATGTGAGCAGGAACATATCTCATCAACATGATGTAACAAGAATGCGACTTAAATAGATAACATAATTTGTGAATTCAATTTATATTTCCAATGGAATTATTTGAACGCTTTTCTTTTATGGTTAGATTACTAACTCTCTCCTACACAAATTTCGACATACCTCTAGATCCGCCACTGCTTGTTATGTAGCTATGTACAAAATTGAAAGTCGTGTCAAAGAAAAATTAGTTAAATTCAATATGACGATGAAACTGTTCCATAACAATCGATATAATAATCTTAATGAAATCTTCAGCAATTACAATATTGACTTGTCTTGACTATGTACAAAATTGCAAGACGTGAAAACAAATAAAAATCAGTTGAACTCAGTACCACAACGAAATTGTTCCTTAAAAGACAAACTTCTGTCATTAACCAATATATTATAGGCGGTTCTTCATGTACATGTCACTATAACCACCTAACACAAATTGCAAGAGAACTTTAATGAACGAAGATGTTCTGAATTTTAACAAAAAGTAATTCGCATTTTGCATAAACAAAGTAGAGAACTAAGAAAAACAAAGGATTAAGCATCTGTTCCATGACATTATAGATGTCTAAAATATCTTTTATTTCCTTTGTCGCATTGGGACTGTGTACGTATAAAAACGAACGGAACAAGTTAACTATTGCTAAAATAGATAACATAAGCAAGGAAGATGCTTCAAGATGGTTTACGAGATGGTCTTTGTAGGGCTTTACCTTTAACTGGATCGCTGCGAACAAAATCATTACCGGAGATACCATAGCTAAACGAAACAGAGGATTGTTTAAGAAGACAGTCAAACATGCAATAATTAATCTTTGGAGTAGCATCCAAGTTTCCCAACCTATTACGTTTCCGTTACTATTGTGCCTAAATGGTTGCTCAAAATGTTCCAGAATCGCTAGTTTTAACGTATTAGGTTCAACAGCTACATAGCCGAATTTTTTTCCGCGATTAATAATGTATTGCAGAGGTAAAGCTGCAGGGAATATTGAGAGACAAATAAACCTTTCAACAGTGATTACGTTGGCCTTTAACAACTTTAAAGCATATATAAGTGTAAAAGGGAAAGGCACAACCCATAATGAAAGAAACACAGCTGCAAAGTATTGCCAGTATGTCCAGCATTTGATTTCTCCGTTGATGAATAATACATCAACTCCTCCAATAGTGATGCAATTGAGAGTTATAAGTGAGAATGTTGCCAGGGTTTTGTATTGCATCGTTAATAAGCGTAGGAAACATATAAAAGAGCGACCAAGTATTGATAATTCCTTTGATTGAGTTGTTGATGCATATAGGTCTTGATGGTAATGTGCCTGTGTTCTTTGTGCTGCTACCTCGTCTTCTTTATGCATTTCATTGTCTTCTTCGTGGTATTGGTTAATTTTTAACATCCTTTGATTATTGTAGTTACCATCATTTGTTCTTAATGTAAATCTAATAAATAGTAAGGATGCTAATGTAATAGGTGGAAATATGATCACGCAAGAGAAAAGAAGATCTTTAAAAACAATCTTATAAAAATCGTCTAAAGTTAAAAACAGACATAAATTGAAAGGCACATTAATCTGATTTAAATTAAAGATGTCCGTTAACACTCTATCAAAAATTGAACTAACATACTTTTCTTCTAACGCAACACTTATCAGTTGTTTGAACTGATAGAAGCCAACAAAAACCTTAAAAATCCCAGATGCCTTGCATGTATCCTCTTCAAAAGCAGTTGCTGGCATTATTTCATTTGGAAACACTTGTAGTTTATTTCGAACTTCATTGTTGGCATTTGGAATTACATGGCAGCTGATGTTTCTCATTTGAATACCTGTAATGTTTGACTGTTCTTCATCTGATGCTGTCTTAATTCGTAAAAACCTATGGAATCTAAACTGATAAACGATTTTCATTATTAAGATTTTTATTTCTTTTAGTTTATCTAGATATGCAACTACCATTGTGTATACCAGAGCAGAAAGTGCAAAATATACCCAAAAGTAAATCACATGGTTGCAATCAGAAGCGGCGATACAGCTGCTTGAGAAATAGTCAACTAAGTACCCATGAATACATTTGCCGCATAATGTTCCCGTTCGGTGGTAGTTACATGTGTTGTAAGATTTGCATGGATTTTTTTTCAGTTGGGAACCCTTTTTACCAGTACAGCCATACCCAGTTGGACATGGGAAAAATGTTACGTTTCCGTTGATAGGATTAAAATGTCCCCAAAAATTATCATTCACTTATAATGTTTTCATCACATGTTGCTTCCACAGGGCATTCTTTGCATCGCTTTGTGTTTTGAGGCCCTTCAAATATCCACTTCTCCGTTGATTGTCCCCACATTTCTGGAGGAACATAACCAGAAGTACCTATGCTTGTCATTCTTAATGAAAAATTTTTTTTAGTTGCAGTGATTGCGTATGATCCTCTTTCGCATCTTTTACAACTGTACTGAAAGATGAACGTATCAACATTAGTCATTGTGAAGTATGACTCACTATTTTTAGGACAAGTTAAAGTTGATGTGATTGAAAGGGACAATTTTTGGCCTTTCACTTCGATGATCGGAAGATCGAATTTTGAGGCTTGAGTCGAAATGACATCCACTTGACTAACGTAAAGGGAACAAGTAGATTCTGCTACAACTCCAATCGCCGGTTTTCTTTTACTCGAAGATGTGACTTTAACACCACTTAAGGTAATCGCCAAATCTTTTTTAGTAGAAATTTTGTAAGTTACTGCAGCTTCCGATACAGTTATTGAAGAGTTTTCTATTTGCAAGTTTGAATCTATTGATTTAACACCATTTTTATCTCCGTTAATATCAATATTTGTCAGTGTTGCCGATCCATTTTCGAAATAGAAAACTTGAGGAAAGTTAGAACTACTGGTATGTAAATCTATTACCGAAACAGCAATGTTTTGTGACCTCAACAGAACTAATGCTGTTGTATTCTTAATCATTATATCTTTAACAATCGCCCACTGTGGTTGTATGTGAGGGTTTTTGTTGTTATCATACCTATCTTGATGTGATCGTATTGTTGATGTTTTTTTCATAATAAATGTTTGTTTATTGTACCATTTTTTAGTTGCAGATTTTATATCTTTAAATGAGCCGATTTTTTCAAAGAAGAAAATGTATGACGAAGTAGTTCGCAAAATGTTTATTTTAATAACACTTATTTTTCTTATTTTGAAGCTTCTGATTACGCTAAAGGCTCTACACCCAACAATATGGATGTCATTAATTGTAAGAAAACTTGAATTATAGAAATTAAATATATCAGATGACGTTGTGGTATTTCTTGTTGATATATTAAATAATGATATTGAAGTTCCGTTTGTAAAAAGAAATATCCTCATGTCAGTTACATTTTCAATCCAAACATATGACATGCTAAGATTAACAAAGTTTTCTAAGTTGAAAATGGTGCCGAAAGGGAATCCATACGCTATCCATGTATCCACGTATGGCATTCGTTCTCCTAATCTAAAATTTTGGATGCTTGAGTTTGACAACGATAGCAAAGTGACATTTCTGATATCAAACATATTGATGCAAGAGCCATTTTCCATGTTGACTGATGACATATCAACATTACGAATAATTTTTAAATGAAATACGCTGGATCGAAATTTTGTGCTTTTTACAGAAACATTTGATATTGATACTAAAGTGGCGTTGCTATAATCAAATGTTTTCACATAGGACACATTATCATTACTACTTTCTGACATGCCAAGATTTAAAAAGTTCGAACCACGCATGTTAATGAGATGAAGACAGGTTCCCTTCACGATGTTGAGAAATGATGCATTGTTTTTACCTCCCAAGAAAAAGAAAAAATCAAACATGAATCTGAAGTTCTTTGCTGTTACATTACGAATCAAACAACGCGAGTTGCTCACTGTCATAAAGCCTGCACTTGAGACATCTTCTATAAGAGAATCTGTTATTTCAACAAACGGTACATTTATCAATGATACAATATAGCTGGTACTAGAAAATCGTCGGATGCCATTGAAATGGCAATTTAATAGGGTTGTTGAGAAGGCGTTAATTATTTTCAATTCTGTAAATTTTAAGAATAAAGTATTGGTAGTATTTAGGTAAATTCTTCTGTTATAGTTATTATTGACTATTAGAATAGCACTGGATATAAGGGTGCAGTTGTCAATTAAGATGTTTATATTTTCATTGTCAATGTCTTTTGCATTTAACGCTTCGTCATCAGTGATACGTAACCCAACCAAAGCAATTTGTTTCGTAAATTCACTTTTGCAGTTCGTGATATTTATAGTAATTGTTTGATGAGATACTGCACTAATAGAAAGAATTCCCATTTCCAGAATATTGATATTCCTTATTGATAGGTAAACTTTACTTAAACTTTTGTCAAAATCAAACATATTTTGGACCTGTGTTCCTTTAACTGTCGGTAAACAACTGTTTATGATTGCTCCTAAAATTGTAATTGATGAGACAGACTGAAAAATGGTGTCCTCAACTACGTATTCATCGCAATTATAATTTAGCAAGACAAGTGTGTCGTTAGATTTTACCTTTTCATGAAGTGCATAACTTATAGACTGGCAAGGATATGATATATCTCCACAGTTTCTTTCATCTGAGCCATTGACAGCTGCGTAGTATGTATGGCAATCACAACCTATAAAACAAAAGCAACTGACATTGGAGTTGATTTTATACGACAATGTCAAATGTTACAAAAGCATTGAAACAATGTTAGATAACATTATTTTAACGTTGATAATGACAGAAAAAAACGATATACAATGCCTTTACTTCACTTTATTATTTCAACTTTCAACCGATTAAGATTGACAACAGATTGTAAG